>SJYQ01095415.1:132235-183270 GCA_006410935.1 Redunca redunca | reverse complement strand
TCTTCGCATGAGGTGGCCAAAGTACTGGAGTTTCAGCTTCAGCATCATTCCCTCCAAAGAAATCCCAGGGCTGATCTCCTTCAGAATGGACTGGTTGGATCTCTTTGCAGTCTAAGGGACTCTCAAGAGTCTTCTCCAACACCACAGTTCAAAAGCATCAGTTCTTTGGCACTCAGCCTTCCTCATAGTCCAACTCTCACATCCATATATGACCATTGGAAAAACCATAGCCTTGATTAGACGGACCTTTGTTGGCAAAGTAATATCTCTGCTTTCGAATATACTATCTAGGTTGGTCATAACTTTCCTTCAAAGGAGTAAGCGTCTTTTAATTTCATGGCTGCAGTCACCATCTGCAGTGATTTTGGAGCCCCCCAAAATAAAGTCTAACACTGTTTCCACTGTTTCCCCATCTATTTCCCATGAAGTGATGGGACCAGATGCCATGATCTTCATTTTCTGAATGTTGAGCTTTAAGCCAACTTTTTCACTCTCCACTTTCACTTTCATCAAGCGTTACTGGTTGGGGTATAGACTTGGATTACCATGGTATTGAATGGTTTGCCTTGGAAACGAACAGAGATCATTCTGTCATTTTTGAGACTGCATCCAAGTACTGCGTTTTGGACTCTTTTGTTGACCATGATGGCTAGTCCATTTGAATGCATCTTCAGTTCAGTTCAGTTCAGTGTCCGACTCTTTGTGACCCCATGAATCACAGCACGCCAGGCCTCCCTGTCCATTACCAACACCCGGAGTTCACTCAGACTCACGTCCATCGAGTCAGTGATGCCATCCAGCCATTTCATCCTCTGTCCTCCCCTTCTCCTCCTGCCTCCAGTCCCTCCCAGCATCAGAGTCTTTTCCAATGAGTCAACTCTTCGCATGAGGTGTCCAAAGTACTGGAGTTTCAGCTTTAGCATCATTCCTTCCAAAGAAATCCCAGGGCTGATCTCCTTCAGAATGGACTGGTTGGATCTCCTTGCAGTCCAAGGGACTCTCAAGAGTCTTCTCCAACACCACAGTTCAAAAGCATCAGTTCTTCGGCGCTCAGCTTTCTTCACAGTCCAACTCTCACATCCATACATGACTACTGGAAAAACCATGGTCTTGACTAGACGGACCTTAGTCGGCAAAGTAATGTCTCTGCTTTTGAATATGCTATCTAGGTTGGTCATAACTTTCCTTCCAAGGAGTAAGCGTCTTTTAATTTCATGGCTGCAGTCACCATCTGCAGTGCGTTTTAGGCCTATATAAATGAGTCTGGATCCTAAAACTTCATCTGGTAGAGTGAAATAATGGAATAACAGGTAACGCTTATTGAGCACTAACTGTGTGCCAGATGCAGTGCTGAGTGCATTACGGTCCTCCTCCTGTTTAATCCTGACGTCCAGGCTGGTGCTGGGCTCGCAGAGTACTTGGGCCACAGAGAGTCAAGGCCACTCACCTGGCGGGACCGCAGGGTGAGCTTGAGGGGCGGCAGGAATGTGATAGCAGAGCTCAGGCGCTGGCGTGCCCCTCCTCCTCTCCAGCCCCAGGGGTTTCATTCACTTCTGTGTTTAAATGTCCTGGGTGCATGTCATCACCAGTGCTTTCTGTAAGGAGAGGGAGTGTTAAAAAAGAGAACATTGACAGTAGTAGTTTCTGTGAAGTTATCCTTACCTGTAATCCACTGAAAGTTTACTTGGAGGTTGACCCCGCAGAAAGTGTACGTTACCTGGTGCCCTGGAGCCTTGATTGCTCTTTCGTTCTCCTGTTCCACTGGCAGTGGTAAGGAGCCCGCTGTCATCCGTTCTGTGTCCCCCTAGGGAAGAGGCCAAGGAAGTGTGGGAGAAGAGAGAGGCAGAGTGGGCCCGCGAGAGGAGCGCTCGAGACCGGCTGATGAGCGAGGTAATCCCGGGAGGGGCTGCAGCTCGCCCGGGCAGGTGCTGGGGTTGGGGACCTCATGTTGACCCTGCCAAATGCTCAGGGAACAGAGTCCCCTCAGGTTATTTTGTCATCTTTTCTATCACCATAAAAGTAATATGTTTACTAGAAAAAAATTTCAGTACAGAAAAGTAAAACCAAAATGTCACCTAGACCCCTGTCATCTCCAGAGCCACTATTTATTTCCTTCTATGCTTCTGTTTCTACGCATAACATTTTTCCTACTTATTACTTATTATACTGAGCTATTTGATTTCTGTCATTTTAATATATTACTATATCTTCTTTGTAAATATTTTGATGACATATATCATGTGGGTAGACAATAGTTTGTTTTTCTGTTCCTTTTGTGGGTCCATTTTTTTCTAATTGGGGCCTTTTAAGAAACACTGCGATGAACACCTGGTGCAGAAACCTTCTCCATATTTAGGATTTTTTTCTTGGGGTGCAACACCAGAAGTGGACTAAAGCACGTGACTTTTCATTTGCCATTTAGAAGTAGTCCGTTATAAGACACATCCCAATTCAAAGAAAGTCTTTTTGGGGAAGAAAGCCTTTATTATCCATGTATTCAAAGTTATCTTAAAGTAGTTTAAAGTGGATCTTGTATTCTGCGCATGCCAGCATGCTACATTTTAGAACCTGTGGGAGTGTGGGTCCCAGCTGGTGCTCTTCTAGGAATACCAGATATTCTCCAGCATCTTTTGACTTTTTCCCCTCCCATTTAAAACATCCCTCCTTGTTGTGGCCACTTGTCCTGTCCAGAGAGCCTGGCTGTCTGGCATGGCAGGTGGTTCCCAAGACTGGACCGTGTTCTGGACAAATCCTCCAAAAGGTTTCTGCTGCTCTGAGCAGTGAATTCACAGCCACACGGTTGGCAGGATGACCCCGACTCTGCCTCTGGCTGCCTGCATGGCTCACGGTTCTTGCTTGCTGAGAGGGAGTGAGAGTCGCCTTGCGGCTACTTGTCTGTGAGGACGGGGCTCCACCCCTGCCTGCTTCCATCTCTCTGGTGCTTGGCTCTCTCCACACGCACCGTCCACGTGCACCTTGTGTGTGATGGGGACGTGTGGGAAGTACAGCCGATTGTCTGGGCTGACCCTGTAGCAGGCGTGCCTGGTGCATTTGGGCCTGAGGCTGAGGATCAGGCTGGTGTCTGTGTAGCTGCAGAGTGGTCCACGGCTGGTGGAAGAGGCATCTGTTAAAGTCTAACTAAAACCTCCCCTCTTCCTTTCTGCTGAGGATAGGTTCTGACAGGAAGACAACAACAGATCCAGGAAAAGATTGAACAAAACCGACGGGCGCAGGAGGAATCCCTGAGACACAGAGAGCAACTTATTCAAGATCTTGAGGCAGCAAGAGAGTCAGCTCGTCGTGAGAAAGAGGAGAGTGAGGAACTGAAATCGGCCAGGAAGCAGGAGCTGGAAGCCCAGGTGGGGCTGAGCCCTGAGATGAGCGCACGGGCAGCAGGCCCTGCTGGGGTTGCTGCGCCGTAAAGGCACGGGGCTCAGGGGCCCTTGACTTACTTCCACAGCCTGGCCTGGACTTTGTCTAGGAAGCCCACAATCAGGAGCTCAGGGCATCCATTTTTGTTTCCCACTGGAACCTGGACCCTTCTGGTTGTAGATCCAGCCCTGCTCCGGGTCCTCCATCTGCTAGGAAAGCAATGCTTACTGTTCCTGCCCCTCACCTCTTTCCTGGTTGCTTCTGCAAGCACTTGGCTCTCTGGCCCCAAGTCTCTTTTATTCAGTTCAGTACCTAATAGTTAACACAAAAGAATCTTCCAAACACGTGGCCATATCCAGAGTGTTTCACAAGGTACACATGACCACACACATAACCTCTCCGGGTCCACGAGCGTCCTTCCCACGAGGGCACTGGTGCTCAGTGCTGATGCTCCAGTGAGGGGAACCCAGGCTGTCCCTCGAGAGCGGAGGCAGGGTCCTGCCCGTGGCCCGTCCAGGGTGACTTTCCTCTTGGTGCCCAGGTGGCAGAGCGGCAGCTGCAGGCGTGGGAGGCAGACCAGCAGGAGAAGGAGGAGGAAGAGGAGGCGAGGCGGGAAGAGCAGCTCACGGCCGCCCTGCTGCAGCAGGAGGCAAAGATGATGGCCAAGCAGGGCTACCAGCCCAAGGTAGGGAGCCGCTCAGCCAGCCCTGCTCTCCTGGTCCCCCGGGCCCAGGGCTGCTTCCCAGCACCTTGGACTCTTCCTTGCTCCTCTTGTGTGTTTCTTCCTTTCCTGACTGGTAGAGAGCCTGGACACAGGGTCTGTTTGATCCTTCGTTGGGCCTCAAACAGACCTTGCAGCAACTTTGCTCTGGCTCCTGCCGCTGCAGCCTGATGACTGAGGTCCCGACTGCTCTGCTGGTGCCTGGCGACCCTGTCTGGGACAAAGAGCAATCTGGGAAGAGGTTTGGGGCGGCTGGTGAGGGAGGAAGGTGCAGTGGGGCTGGTTCCTAGCTGTCGCGACAGCAGTGCCCAGCTGAGCAGGTGACCAGGACCTGGGTCCCTTCCTCTCCTGCCCTCGGCACTATGGTCACCCCCTCCCTGTCGTCTGGTCCTCTCCTTCCTTCTTTCTCTGTCTCCCCAAGTACTTGAATGACCCCTGGTGCAGGACCTCAGGGGAGCCCAGAGAAGCGAAGGCCATCACCCGTGCTTTGGGGGAGCTGATGAGTAAAGCACCAGGGAAGTGACCGAGGGCTCAGCAGGCGTGTCGCTGCTGTCCCTCCTTGACCAGGGCCACCCTGGCCACCCTGGCACTAACGTGCTGCCAGACAGAGGCCGGCTTCTCTGGTCAGAGACTGGGAAGCTGATGGAGCAGAGCGGGTCGCACACCTGCTGCAGAGCGTCCGTGTCCTAGCCAGCCGGGGCTCTTGAGTGCAGGGAGCAGCATTTTCTCTACTTCCTCCACCGTGGATCAGTGCGTGTCTCAGATCAGGGACTCACAGAGCCACGTGAAGTGTTACTTAGGGCTGGTACTTAAAAAACCAGAGTGCCTCATTTATGGCTTAGGGTCAAAGACTTTTCAGCTGTAAATGAAAACAGCCATTTATAAAACGGTGCTTTTAGCTGTTTCTTGAGATGAGGTTAATTTCTAATGCTTCAGCGACTACTGACTTAATCAGTCTTATGTTTTCTCTTTCTTCTCAGCCGTATGGACATCCCAGAATCGCTTGGAACTGACTTCGTTGGTACTGGGAGAACAAAGAGTGAGGATGGTGAGGTCTCTGGGATGCTGCCGCCAGACCGTCGTACAGGCTCTGTTCCAGTGTTCAGGTCACTGTAAAATAGTTGAGTGAATGTTCAGGTCCACAACTAAATGGCGTGAGGGTCTGGCTGGACTTTAAGCTGTGATGGCTATACAGGAGGCCCTCTCCTGCCTTATTTATCCCAGAAGGGTACTTCATAGTCACCTGTTGACAGTGCTGTGTGATGTGTTGATAAATAACGTTAGATTCTAAATCGGTGCTAGAAGTTATAAGTTGTATCCCATGACAGGCTACGGGTTTCCTGTTGTCTCACCCCTAATTGTCCACCTCCAGTGAGGACTCTTAATTACAGATAGGAGACAAGTTTTTCAGTTTTTAAAATTTCCATTTAAATTTGTTTTATTGAAAACAAACTTGTGGGTCTTGGTCTAGTTTATTATTTTCAGGGTTTATTAATTTAGGTCCCCAAACGATTACGTCTTGTTTTCTGGAAGAAAAGAACTATGAACCCTGAGACAGTTTAGTGGCGTCCATGGATGCTTTCTGAAAAGGTGGTGAGAAATGAGTCTTTCCTCGTTTTAGAAGCATTTTGGTAGAATTTGCATAGAGCATTGTTGGGGGTGATGGGTGACCCCACCACGTATGTAACTGAGCCTCACAAGGTTACCTGGCTGGCTAACCTTTTGGCAGGATACTTTGGGCCTCTAGTGTCTTGGATAGGGCTCAGCCATGTGCAGCCTTTTGAGATTTATGTCCCCAGAGGAAGGGGCACTGAACCTGAAGAAACTAGATCAGACTCAACTGCAGATCAGCCAAAAATGTCTCTTCTCACTGTTCTATCAATGTGACATAGTCCTAGATTAATCTCTATAAATAGCTATCAGGTCCTTGCAGCAATAATCATATTTTTATGACTTGTATTTTTTTTTCATATTTTTCCTCTGAGATTTCAGTTTTCATTATATTGTGCTCAAGATTCCATATCTCCGTAAATTACAACTAATTATAGGGCTCTGTTCCAGGTTATTAAAAACCAGAGTTTATTAAAAAATCCCGAGTCTCAGGGTGGCACTGCCTTTCATTTCTATTGTGCCATAAAAACAAATTGAGCTGAGAACTACATCCTTAGCCTGGTTTTCATTTTCTTAAGTTTCTTTTGACTGTGATCCCTTGAGCACTGCTTTCATTATGCATGTTCACATTTACTTTCCTCCTCTCAGATGTTCGTTAGTTGTGAAATAAAGTTCTGGTTTGATGGCACTGCTTCCAAGATTTTGTCAATGTTGCTTTTAATAACTGCTACAAAGTGGGTTGTATAGAATGCTAAGAGTTTTACTGATTTAATCCACATCTCTAACAGGTTTGAATGTTTTCACTTTCTTGTGTCAGTGGTATTGTCTCCATTCTCATTTCCACTGGAACCTCTTCTAAGTAAAACTACAGGGAATTACTAGCAGTCATACATTGTCCAAGCTCCAGGATAGAACTCAAAATGGACAGAATGTCTGGTAAATAGGCACTCATGTATTTACTGAATATTTTTTATTTCCTTGAGTTTTTTGTTCGTGAAGCCTGGCAGCAGTCTAATCAGCATTAAAGTTTATTATAGGGAATTCCCTGGCAGTCCACTGGCTGGGACTCCGCAGTCTCTGGTAAACTAGTTCTCTACCCTAATATATTTAAATGTTTCCTCTCTGAACTGGGTCTCAATCTTTGTTTCCAGATTTAGAGTATCCACTGTCTTAACTACTTCTGGTGTAGCACGTACACTTCTTAGCTCGTAATTATTGATTGCGTATATTGGTTTTATTATTTTAAGCAACTTTTCCTACTTACTGTAAAATTAATGATTTGTAAATCATTCTACAGCAGATTCTCCTGCACAGTTTAAGTTGTGTAGAACAGATGGTGTTGAAGCCACTACTCACATGTTCTGTATGTGAATGATTTTCACTCTTTTTGCTCACTCAGCACATATATCCTCTCTAGGGAGGATGTGCTGCTAGGCCTGGGGAAGTTACAAAGCTGAAGAACAGGGACAGGAATCAAACAAGTGCACGGATGAGCAGATGTCCCTGGCAGGCACAGAGCCAGCTGTAACTCATGGGGCTGAAGGAACCATTTGTGCAATAAATATATTCAGTGCATCCGTATTTCTTTATGGGTAAATTAATATTTACGTTTTTTAACAATCTGTTTTTGGCTGCACTGGGTCTTCATTGTTGCGTCCAGGTTTTTTCTAATTGCGGCCAGCAGGGTCTACTGTCTAGTTGTGGCGCATGGGCTCCACAGTTGCGGCTCACAGGCTCTGAGAGGGCGTAGGCTCAGTAGCGGTGGCCCATGGTCTCAGCTGCCCCCATGTGTGATCTTCCCAGACCAGGGATTGGACCTGTGTCCCCTGCACTGCCAGACGATTCTTCACCACTGAGCCACCAGGGAAGTCCCATAATGAATTTTTTTTTTACAATCTTGGTTTTTAGGTAGATTTCAGTCTTCATAAAATACAGAGCATCATCATAATGCCTTCAAACACATTAGCATTAGCAGTGCTTGCTGACCGTGATGAAATTTGGCCATGAAGCCACGTGGAATTTTATTTTAGGGAGTCTGACACCATCGTGTCTTCATTGTAGAGGGTTATTTACTTTATGACTTAATGTTATGATTACTCAAAAGTGCTAAAAGGTAGGGAAAAACCCACCTCAAAGGATATGCTGCTGCTCAGTTGCTCCAGTCGTGTCCGACTCTGTGCGACCCCATAGATGGCAGCCCACCAGGCTCCACCGTCCCTGGGATTCTCCAGGCAAGAACACTGGAAGTGGGTTGCCATTTCCTTCTCCAATGCATGAAAGTGAAAAGTCAAAGTGAAGTCGCTCAGTCGTGTCCGACTCTTAGCGACCGCATGGACTGCAGCCCACCAGGCTCCTCCGTCCATGGGATTTTCCAGGCAAGAGTACTGGAGTGGGGTGCCATCGTCTTCTCCGATATAAGCATGTAATTAAAGAAAAATTTATTAAGACTTTATACCTTAAGTATTTCATTTTGGGGTGCTAATGTAAATGGTATTATTTATTCATTGTAATTTGGCTTCCAGCTTTTTTCTTTTAAAAACTGGGTTTCTGTGAACATCCTGACACATAATTTCAGTTGCGTGCATTTAGGATCATCTCTAGCTAGACAGCTGGAAGGCCTCTCTCTCAGCCTTCCGTGATGACGTGAAAGTCTTATGCTGTGATGCTCTGCTTGCAGTGCGGTACTGGTTTCTCTCCCTCACTTTATTTTGGTTATTAGCTGATTTAAAGGAGAAGGCAGTGGCACCCTACTCCAGTACTCTTGCCTGGAAAATCCCATGGATGGAGGAGCCTGGTGGGCTGTGGTCCATGGGGTCGCTAAGGGTCGGATATGACTGAGCGACTTCACTTTCACTTTTCACTTTCATGCATTGAAGGAAATGGCAACCCACTCCAGTGTTCTTGCCTGGAGAATCCTAGGGACAGAGTCGCACAGAGTCGGACACGACTGAAGCGACTTAGCAGCAGCAGCAGCAGCTGATTTAAAAGGCTGCAGTTCCCTTTTGTTCATTTTTTTGCCCCTAAATACCCAGTCCTCCGTTTCTGTACACCTGTGTAGAGAACACTGCCCTGAACATTGAGACAGCTGAGTTGGGCAGTGTCCTCCACCCAAGAGATCAGAGTCTGACTTGAGCAGCAGTTTCCACATGTCTCCATTTGAAACCGACAGAACAGAAGAGAAATACTTACGGCAAAAAAAACAAGGAATTGGAAACCAAACACAAGCTCGGCCACCCAGGTGTTCAACATTCCTTTAAAGCCCCCAGCACCCACGGTGGGCGGAGACCAGCATCCCTGCCTTCCCGCCCTGATGCTCCCAGACCAGAAGAGTGCCTCCGGGTCTGTCCCCCACCTCTGTCCAGGGTGTAGCCATCCCTCACCTCTCCTGCTTCCAGAAGGTCTGCCGTCCACTGTGTTCCTGCAGCCCACACCCTGGAGGCTCCCCTGGACAGTGAGAACCCTATGGCTGAGCACAGGCCCTATGTGCTGACCCACACCACTGCCACCACCAACTGAGCAGTTTCCTCATCTGCAAAATGGCAGCTCGTTTCAGTTGTGACTGTAGGAAATTGCACTTAGCCAGGGACTGCCCACAATAAGTGCCTATATATAGGTAATTATGTAGGTAATTCAGCCCCTCAGAAAGGAAGAGGGCTGGGTGGGGTAGGGAAATATTGAAAGAGGTCCTGGGAGGAGAGGGCTAGGAGAGGGAAGCAGATAGCAAGGTGTGGGGCAAGAGGGGGCTAACAGCTACTCTTAGGCCATAGCCGGGGTGGGTGTGGGTGTGTGTGCAAATTGCAAGACCAAGCCAAGTTAGATTTCAAAACTATCCTGTCTAGTTGTGGGCTCCTGATGAAAGCAGGGCCTGGGAGAGAGACGGTCCTTCCAGTTGGTCCTTACAGGATAAAGGTGAGAGGAGGCTAGGCCGGGTGGGAGGGAGTTAATTACCTGGGGTTCTGAAAGGCAGAGGTGGAGAGCTGGTGGGCGACAGGACAGGACACAGGCAATGCTACAAGGACTGGGGAGGAAGGGAGAGGCCTGAGAGGGGACAGACAGAAGGGGGAAGAAGAGTCCCAAGAAGGGAAGGTGCAGGACAGGGTGAGCGGGGGAGAGAAGTTTCGGGGAGCAGCTGCGCTGGGGTGGGAGGTGGGCTGAGAATTCTGGGGAATGTGGTCAGGGAAACCGTACTTGTAAGGGCCTGGGAGCGGGGGCGGGAGGATGAAGGCCAGCTTCCCCAGACCTCCCCTTGTCCGCAGCGCCCCCTCCGCCAGGGAGCTGCTGTGTGGTGAGCTGCCGCATGACCCCAGAAAGCTGTGGAGTCTGCGCCGTCTCGATGGCTCTGGCCACGGGGATAGCTCCTGGACAGCCTCTCAGCGTGTCACCCTCAGATGGCCCCCAACCTGTCCCTGTGGTGAGGCCAATGGCCTCTGTGTAGCTCCACAGCTGGCAAAGCGCTGCCCATGTTGCTTGGGAGCCAGTGGACAGTCCTTTCAGTCGGTTATTTCATAGACGCTGCAGGGGTCCTGGCACCTGGGGCTCAAGGGTAAGACACAACTTCTTGGCAAAAGAAGACTATGTCCTGGTTACTGACTCAGGGGAGGTGACGGCACTTATGCTTGGCCGGCTTTCGCTGAATTTTAAAAATTTAACATGAGGAGTAAAGGCCTCACTATCAGATACCTGGAAGTGACCCCATGATGCAGGACCTCTTAAGAAAGCTGTCTGCTGAGCACAGAGGAGGACAAGGCCGTTGACAGAGCTCCCGGGGTGGAGGCACCTACCTGCAGTACCGCCTCTCACGGAAGTCGGGTTTCTATGGGGACAACTTCCTCAGAACTTTGACCGAGTACCTGGAAATATCAGCTAATTGATGGCAGACACAGTACCCCAAGGACACTTACAGAGCCTGTTTATTGCATAACTAGCAGGCACAAATTCCAAAACGATTTTACAACACTTACAGGGTTGAACAATAATTACAGGGATACGAATGTACAACGAACAGGAAAAATAAGTACAGAATCATGGGTGACATGGATAGAAGACACTGGGATAAAAGGCATTTCATTTTTCCTATGCAGCATTTTCTTTTGGAAAATCAAGGTGACCTTCAACCGGGACAAGGAAAGAAGGAAGACCATCTGTGTGGGGAGCTCAGGGCAGCTGCGGGGGACAGACCCGAGCTGGGCTTGCTTGGGTTCTGCAGCTGAAATCGCTGGGGGAGTCGGAGGACAGCTCCTGAGTTGTGCGTTTCCAGTTCCCATCAGTGAAATGCTGTGTTTAGTCTTTGGGTCCGAGTCGTTGTTCTTTGGCAAATAAGAACTATTTGTGTCCTGAGGCAGAGGAGGACTTCAGCGGGAGGTGCTCAGGTGGAGCTGCCTCCCGGTGGCTTTCCTAGCTGTGTCCTCCCAGCTCCTCAGGGCATCTGAGGGGGCGGGGATTTGAGAATCAAGGGGAAGAAGATGACATCACAGAGCTCAGACATCAGTGTAAAGCCTGGGAACCCACTTGCAAAAGGTGGTGAACGGCTGCTGAGACGAGGTGTGAACATCCACAGGCCCCGCGGGTCTCCGACCCCGGCCTCGAGGAAATGTGCAGGGGGCTGGAGGAGAAGGGCCCCCCCTCAGCCCTGTCGCTGGGTGTCACTCCACCTGGGAGCTTCCCTCCCCGAGTGCTGGCACTGTGGGTCAGCAGGGCAAACTCCTGTGGTGTGCTCACGGCTGGGCATGCTTTGCTGGCCCCCATGTTCCTTGACTTTCTCCAGGGTCACAAGATGACATCCCCCACTCCAGGTTCTGAGTGTGCCCGTGAAGATGCCGCTTCACCCACTGCGGCAGCTCATCATCCAGAAGGCCGTCCTCCCGATGAAGGAGGCTGAGGCCGCCAACACAAGGCTGCGCCGGGCCTTGCCCAAGGAGCCCATGTCGGCCGGGAAGAAGAGCAGGTGCTCGCCAGGAAGAGAAGGGACAGCCCATCCGTCCAGCACACAGAGGTGGTTCTTAGACGGTGCCCGAACTGGAGGTAGAAGGAAGACCTCCTTCGAGAAGATGCCCCTCAGCATCTGACAAGAGCGTGGCACTTAGGTTTGTGCAGACAAGTCTTGGAGACATGGACCCTTTCCCCGCGCTACTCAGCAGAGCAAAAAGCCAGCGAAAGCACCCAGCACAGTGACTGAGTAACCAAACACCATCGCCAGCCTCCTCCTGGCAGCACTCAGTCAGGCCACAGAGGTGTTTGCGAATCAAACAGCTCTGTGAAAATACAGGCTTACCGAGCATGTTTTGGAGCAACTGTGATGATTTTGACTTTTCCATGTGTGTGAATGAGCGCTATGGGACAGAACAGATGGGTGAAACAAGGGACCAAACATCAACTTTAACACAGGGTATGGCAGCCCTGCAAAAGGTAATAACGCTCAGAGGCTAAACCCAGGGAGGCCAGGGAAGCCAGGCCTCGCGATCCACAGCAGAGCTGGGAGCCAGCAGCCTCAAGGCCGCAGCGTGCCCACACGTGTGCTGTGAACACCTTCAGACGAGTCACCGACATTTACAGATGGAGAGATGGCACAGAAATATCTGATGTCTTCTGACAAGTCAAAAGCTTCGGCAACTCCAGGCCCGTTTTATTTACACAGCAGCCTGAGTGGAGCTGGGCAGCTGCTGTCCCCACTGATATGCCATGGGCTCCCCGCTGTCCCTGGCACCTGGCTCACTTCATTCACTGACACTACCGCCTGGCCCTGCTGGTTGAGGTCAGGGTCTGAGCCACGCCCACACAAAACAGCAGCCACGAGCAGGAAGGTATATACTTTTAACTTCCAGAATGACCCAGCTCTTCTTAGAAGGCAACCTCAGGGCATCCCAGACCTTACACCTGCAAGCTTTTGTAGCCTTAGGATAGCGCACAGTCTAGAGCGCTCTCCAGGGACTTCCTGAAATGTGATGTCTGGTGCTGAAGTACCAGCGAGGAGGTACCAGAGAAGCGAATCCCGGTGACTGTACGCATCTTACCTTATCCGAAGTCCTTAACGGTGGTGAGACGTGCGGGGCTGGTCGTGTGAGAAGGCTTTAAGCGGCTAAAGGAGTGAGGGGAGTAGACCGTTTCTCTCATCACAGTTTACGGCAGTGCTATCTGAATGGGGTGGGACGAAATTAGCTATGGCTCGTGGGACTGGGGGTCCTCCGCCTGTGTGTGACAACGTGGCCAAGGCACACAGGACATGGGGGATGAGTGCTTATCGCTATGGAGACTTCAGGGTGACCGTGTAACAGAAACGGACAGAAGACAAGATAGAAAAATCAGCTGAGAGAACACCGAGTGTGGCGGGATGGTAAACGGAACACTTCATTGTTTCCCCTCAAGAGAGACTTACGCTAGTTTCAGAAAGTGGCAAAGTCCTTTCTCTACATGCCTGCTTGGAGATACCCCGAACTTAAAGAGGTTCTGCAGTAAAGCTTGGAAAACTTGCCTATTGCACAATGCTTGACAGGGATTAGACAACTCTCTCCAGAAAATGTTTCACTAAGAACCTCACTTATAGTCTTAGCCACAGGCAAGGAGTCTGAAGGGATGGAGAAGGTCTAACAAACTTTAAACAACAAAGCTCTGCTTTCGGGTGTCTATGATCGTTAACTCGACGGTCATGGACAGCACAACAGGACGTCAGAAGGTAAACTGGCAAACAGGCACAAAATAAGGCAAGTGGGTTAAATTAATAGTTGAAAATTTGTTAGAAAACATGCAAAAATAATACTGAGTTTCCTTTTAAAAAAGTTTTAAACTTTCATTAAATGTTTGTGTCTGCAAAAATTGCAAGAGTTCCATGTCTAAAGTGGAAACCAGACTTGGAAAAGAAAACAGAAGGGCCAGCCCTGCCGTTCAGTTGTTGTTCTCTTTGGTGGTGATGGTGACCAGCTGCTTGGCGGCCTTGGCGATGTCATAGGCACACTGGATGACCTGCTGCGTGACCAGCTGGATGTCCGTGGGCGGGCCCGGGTCCCCGGGGAGGGTCTTCTTGCATTCTGACTGCAGTCGGTAGGCACTGGACGTCAGTAAGCGGAGGGAGGTCCTCACCATGTCGGACTTGGGTTTCTAAACAGAAAAACAGCCGTTCGCCGTGAACTGCAGGGCGGACACCTCCGAGAACAGGGACAAGCATTCCTCGGGAGACAACTCAAACTATTCCGCAGTGAATGGCAGTTGTGTCCTGCATGTTTTTACTGGGGATGTGTGAAAGACCACAGGTTTAGCAACCTGCAGTGTAGGAGATTCTGGGGGCTCTGACTCAAAGTTCAGGGTGCATGCAGTATATTTAGCAGTATGCATTTACTAGTGCTATTCTGAAGCAGTATTTGAAAAAGTATTTATAAGGGTGAAATATTCCAGATAAAATTTTTTTCTATTAATGCTTTGCCTTGCAGCATTTGGCTCATACATTCTTGTCTTATTAAACCCAAACCAATAGCCCTATGTGGCTGTTTGCATATTTAAAACTCTCTGTGCTACAAAAAGATGAATATAATGTAAAGGTCATCAAGAAATTTCATGGAGCTCATTGAAAAGGATCCAAACCAAGTTAGCAGGGAGTGACTTACTTTGGGGAATAACGCTGCCATTTCTGTAACAGCTACATGTATCCTCTCTGAGCAGGGAATATAACTGCAAGAATATTGAAAAGGTTATTCAAAGACAGCAAAAATAATTCAGAGACAGAGAACACTCAGACATGAATACGTTCCCATTTACACTCCTGTAATAAAGGGGCTGAGGCCACAGCCAGCCTGCTGTGGATCCCACACCAACACAAGGCACTTGGGGATAAAGCCAGAGCCCCCATCCTTCAAAGCTGATTCCATCATATAAAAACAGCCTCCAGGTATGAATGCAGGCCTGGTGGAGCCACAGGACACTAAGATCACAACATACACTGAATGGGTTTGTACATCTTAAAAAAAAAATGAAAAACTTCCTAGATTGTACCAAGCACCATATTGTGATCTTTGAAGCCAGAAAACAGCCCCAGGACACATATTTATATTCTTGACAACCATCAAAGAAAGAAACATACTGTAAGCATGTTTTTTTGGTCATTTGCAATACGAGCGGGGCACTTCCGAGCTGGGTGAGATGGGAAGTGAAGCGTGCTGCTCGGCAGTGGGATAGCGCCAGGGGAGGGGTTTACCATGTTATAGAGGGACCCTAACAGACTGTATGTGGGAAGGTGGGAAACATTTTGCTTCATGTAATGAGGCAATGAAGGGGCCTGCTGTCCAGGCCGCGGTGCTGAGCAGAGGTACTGCACATCAATAGCATGTGAGGCAGGAGGAGAGATGAACAGTTATATGATTTTCACGGAAGGAGGCTGAGAAATCGTGTAGGTTCCTCTTTTTCTCTGAGGCTCCTCCAGCCATCCACCCATGAAGACTAATTCCGCCCCGGTAATAAACACTGCCCACTCCTCTCCTGGTGCGGGGGAAATGACGCCACTGGGGGAAGTCTGAGCTGTGCAGCAAAATGAAAAGGGTGGAAAACTGGGAGGTGAACGTGACATTGCCAGGGACATGGAGACTGCAAGAGACACTGACCCAGCTTTCTGTGGAAGGGGGCACAGAGGAAGGAGGAGGGGCAGTGCTGTGTTCCTGGAACAACTCCTGTTTGTGCAAAGGCATGAAGAGAACTTCTTCACGGAAGCATGAAACTTTGCTGTTGGTTAGTCGCTGAGCTGCGTCTGACTCTCTTGCGACCCTATGGACCGTAAGCCCGCCAGGCTCCTCCGCCCATGGGATTCGCCAGGCAAGAATACTGGAGTGGGCTGCCATTTCCTCCTCCAGGGGATCTTCCCGACCCAGGGATTGAACTCACATGTCCTGGATTCTTTACCTCTGGGCCACCTGGGAAGGCCAAATTTTGCTGACCTACTGAAAAAAACGAGGTTTTCTTGGATTTTGATCAAATTCTGCTGCTTTCACAAATTCAGTGGGATGATGTTAAACAACGTGTCTGAAGCAGGCCGGCCACCACCTGAAACTAGGGTCAACTCGAAACAGCTAAACTTACCTGAGAGGAAAGGGGTGGGTTAGAACAGGGGCCGGGCCCTTCTCTGCAGCTGGAAAGAACTCTGGGATGCTGTTCTGCCCAGACTGAGCAGGCTTTTCTTTCAGGAGCAGAGAATGATTTGGGTGATGATTAGACCCACTTTTATACGTGAGGGAGTTGGGTAAGAAATCAGGTTCATTTCAGGAAACCTATGGCACACACTCCTCCCCAGCTAAGCAGAGCAGCCAGGAGAATCTGTTGCCAGTTTTGAGGCAGCTTCTTTCACCTCGAGAACTAGGAATGTCACCACCCCAAAGATGCTGTAATTCTATCTCTAGATGCAGTTTTATTCGGAGCATTTTGTGAGAAGATCAAAGATTAAAAATACCATATAAAATAGGTGAGACGCATGGAGAGAAGTAGCATGGAAGCATATACACTACCATATGTAAAATAGAGAGCCAGTGGAAATTTGCTGTAGGACTCAGGGAACTCAAACGGGGCTCTGTAACCACCTAGAGGGGTGGTAAAGAGTGGGAGGTGGGAGGAAGGTTCAAGGAGGAGGAGACATATATACATCTAAGGCTGATTCATGTTGATGTATGGCAGAAAGGACACCGATATTGTAAAGCAATTATCCTTCAATCAAAAATAAATCTTTTAAAAAGAAAAAACAGTACTGTAGAAAACAAACAAACAAAAAAACCCCAAATTTACACATTTAAGTGTCTTAAGTAAACCTGAAATTTCCGACACCTTCTGACGTCAGCATGTTAAAACCCAGTCCCGTCTGTAACTAGAGCATCTCTCCTGGAGCCAGGCAGGATTCTCAAGCCCCCTTACCTGTCATGTTTATTTTCTTGGGCTGCCCTTAAGAGCTCCTGTATGTTTTTGGTGATCTGCTCCGTCTTCCGGATGACGTCTTCGGTGCTGGGGAGGATGGGGCTGGGGGCCGCATGGGGCTCTGCCGTGTCTGGGCCTGAGCTGTCACCCTGCCACACCGAGCTTCTCTGCCTTCCTTTCCTGCTTGACCTGTGAGCGTTAAAGAAGTGGTTAAACCTGACAGGTGCTGATGGGTGGCCTCTTCTAGAAGCTGCGGCGTGTGCATCTGTTGGAGGCACGAGCAGGCTGCTACTGTGGTTTCCTTTATCCTGTCTGGCAGGAGACTCGGGGTAAGGCTCGTTGAGCAGCAGGAGCTACTGCTCACGGGGAGGCTGCTTCATTCTACCACGAGGCTGAATGGGATGACCCTCACAGGAAGGCTAACGATGGGGAAAGGGAGGGAGCAAACGAATGGGGAGCGTGTGTGGTTATCAAGTCATTTGAATCAAGGCAATTCTTGGGACAGTGATGCAGGGTATAACCTAATGTTGACTTGAAGTGAAGGACTGACTTTAAGCCTAATACAGAGACTCAGAGATGAGTCTAACCTGCTGGTAAAAGGAAAAAGGGCCCCTGGGGCAATCAGGTGAGATAAGAGGTGTGAACTATGAACTTATGTCTCGGCATCTGAGGACCTTAAGGGTCTGAGAACAGAGAAGCAGCTGGAGGTGGTGAAGGGCGTGACCAAGCTGTTAGGGTTCTGGTTAGAGAGCCCAGCCCCGAGGCCTTCTTCCTGCACAAGTACCCCGTGTCATCCAGGTCCCTGTCGTTGGGAGTGTTGTCGTAATCACTTTCGGGTGTGCTATTCTGCTTCTCCAGCCGGGATGCCTACAAGAGAAAAGGTGATCCCGTTAGCTGAGACCACCAGACACTGCCTGGGTGCCCTCCCAGGAATCCTTACCTGTCAGCCCACATGGCCTTCATGCCCTAGACCTCATCTGGGACAGGGGCCAATGCTTTATTAAAAATTCAGTAACACGGAATTCCCTGGTGGTTCAGTGGTTAGGACTTGGTGTTTTCACTGCCCAGGGCTTGGGTTTGATCCCTGGTCGGGGAATTATGACCCCACAAGCTATGTTCAAGGCCAAAAAAAAAAGTTTTTTTAATTAAAAAAAAAATTTTTAGTAACTGACGAACAGTGGATCCAGAAATGCTTTCTTCCTTCTCTACCCCATCTTCATCTTCACTCCTTAGCTGCTCTGCACCCAGATTCCTGATACAAATTAACAGAGACACGCAAGGCAACACTCCCAGTTAGCTCTCTAAGGCGTATGGAGTTTAACCATAATATAAAGAGACCCATTTAAGAAGCAAACATGCCATACACCCATACATTGGATCGTCAGTGCTAGGAGCTGCTTGCAGATTAGCTGGTCTAATACCAGATGGGAAAGGTGAGGTGAGGTGAAGTCACTCAGTCGTGTCCGACTCTTTGCGACCCCGTGGACTATAGCCCACCAGGCTCCTCCGTCCATGGGATTCTCCAGGCAAGAATACTGGAGTGGGTTGCCATTTCCTTCTCCAGGGGATCTTCCCAACCCAGGAATCGAACCCAGGTCTCCCGCATTGGAGGCAGACGCTTTAACCTCTGAGCCACCAGGGAAGCTGGTCTAATACCAGATGGGAAAAGGAAGGGCCAAAAGAGCCAGGGGTCACCCCCAAGGCCAAAAAGTCAGCAGAAAACCTGGGCCAAAACCTGGAGCCTCCTGTCTCCTGCTGCCCGCGATGCCCCACCCTGGGGTTCTGAGGGCTGCCACTGCTCTCAATCTGGCTCTCCAAGAACCACCCTGAGAGATGGCTTCTGTGAGCCACAAGAGGAAGCCAGAAATCACTCATTCATTGCCACACGTTGTTTGTGAGCCAAAATGGATCAAGCCGGTGTGACAATTGGTTTCCAAACATTTTCATCCATCTCCCCAAACATCTATGCCCTGAAACATAAAGATACAGTGTAAAATAACAGGGATGCAGGAGCCCTTGAACTGCTTTGATCAAATGGCAGCAGCACTAAGTGCAGGGCCTTCGGGGGGGTTGGGGAGGACTACGTTCAGAGGGGCCACATTCCTTTGAAGGGAACTGTGTTAGTTCTGGAGTATTTAATACAGAGGGTTTCCTCTCATTATTTATCCATAGTGCTTGAGGATTTCTTCATTTGAATAGAAATCAGTGGAAGCTGATTTAAAACCTAGGTTGATTACCAATTGCAAAAGACAAACATAAGCTATTTCTAGTTCTATACCCTGAATTTAATCCAAGTGAATCAAAACATGTGACTAAGGAATTTTATTGCAGCTCTGGTAAGAGATAGCTGCAAATTCAGAATTTCTTCATGTGTAAATTCAGAGCTCTGTTTTAAACACATGGAGTCCCCATAGCTTCACTCATAAGAATGGTTCCCTTAGAGTGAGTCAGTTAAGAAAGCCCCCCTAAAGTTTAATTATTTGCTCCTTTCTGATCATGCTGCTTGACCTTCTGAAGGCCCTATGTGAGCAGGCAGGCAGGCAGCCCCTATTCTGCTTCTCTAGAAGCAGAATACTATTAGGACTTGGTGCTTTCACCGCCCAGGGCCTGGGTTTGTTCCCTGGTTGGGGAATTATGACCTCACAAGCTATGGGCAAGGCCAAAAAAAGTTTTATTAAGAAAAAATTTTTAGTAACTGATAAAACAGTGGATCCAGAAATGGTTTCTTTCCTTCTCTACCAGAATACGTGTTGCCTGCTAGCCTCTCTCTGTCCCCTCCCAGGTAGAATGCTCTTTCTCTGTGTGTGCTAAGGTCTTTCACGTCTCCCTCAGATGCTCTATTTGGTTCCAGCCACTTAACGCAAGACACTTGTGATGGGCTTCTAAAGAGTCTGTGCTTTAACCACTTGAGTTCATCTGGCAAGTGATTGAAAGTGTTGGCTGGCAGCTGTACAGACAGTCTGCAGAGCTAAGTTCTGTAAAAACTACAACATAAAAAACTACAACATTCAAGATCCCTTTGTTTCAATCTCCTACCAGCAAGCAGTGCCTCTGATCTGGCTTCATGAACCAATCAGTGAGTTTCTGGCTACTGGCTGTCTAGATGGAAGACCAAAGCAGGCACTATATCCCAGGAAGGGAACAGTGAAACCAGGCTCTTCCAGAGATGTCTCAAAAAACAAAACCAAAACAAGACAAGACAAAACAAAACAAAAAATAAAACCAACTCTTCTTACCTTTCACAGTGCATGTTTGAATAATCTTTAAAGTTCTTTTCCTTTAGTTTTTATATATACATACGCACACAGATGAGTGTGTGCTTCCGTGTGTGTACACATATACAGAGCATAAAATGGGATGTGAAACACTTGCATTTAAATAAATATTCTGAGAAATTTGTCCAGAGTAGTTCCAGTGAAAAAGCTAGAATACAGAATTAAACCCAGAAAAATCCCATCTATTTACAATGGATCTTTTTGCCTTCCTTGATGTAAATTTGACAATTACAAATCAAATGCATCACCCATGATCAAAAGTACCAAGTTTCATTGAAGCTTGTTACAAGAGTAATGACTCATCTATCTGATGAAAGTACTCAGGAAATGCTTCTTGAATACAGATGACAATGTACAGCGATAACCACCCAGGAAATCAGTTACTCACATTAAATCCTTCATTGTTGTCAACAAAAGCATATTTCGGGCTTTCAAATTAGTCAGTGTTAATTTTAAGGAAATTATTGTCAACATGCAGAACTCAGGTCTATTAGTTAAAAGTGCTGCTCTCTCAAAGCTGTTAATAGAAAAGTTACCTTATAGTTGGTGCTGGTTCAGTTTATTTAAGAGATTGGTAGCTTTCCCTGAATACAGATGTGCCATACAAACCTAAACTCATGATGAAGCTGTCAGGAGCAACTGGGATCACCAGTGTAAACGATGTGTATAAAACATTGTCTCAGCAAGCAGTACTGGCAATAATTCTCAAAACTACCAAAAATTAAAAAAAAAATTTTTCACAGTGGACAAAATGGTTTACCTGACTCTTAGCAATAACATTTCAAGAAAGATATCATTTCTATTTGGCTGTCCCGGGACAGAACCTGGGTCTCCTGCATTGTAGGTAGATTCTTTACCACTCAGCCACCAGGAAAGTCCTTAACTGAAATACTGTAGTAAAAACAGGGCAGTTCAACTTCAGAACTGCTCAGAAGATAGCAGCATACATATGTCAAGAGGTTTCTTTTCAATAGATTACCTCAAACGTGCAGAAAAGAGCCCCTGAAGGGCCACAATGAGCTGTGAGGTACTGGGAAATCCCTCCTCAGTGGGAAAGAAGACTCTCCATAGTTCCAGCCAAATGCGGAGGGAACAGACAAATGCCTGGTGCAAATCTCCCCTGGTCTGTCAAGGTGGTCCCTCACCCACAGCCTCCCTCCCTCCTCTCACTTTAGGGACACCACCCTTCCAGTAAAAGACGCGAGAGCCAGGACCTGAACGCAGGTTTTCAAAGCCTGTGCTCTTCCATGACTTTCCCAGCTTGCTGTCATGTACTCTTCATGCATCAAGGCA
The DNA here is from genome assembly GCA_006410935.1 of Redunca redunca. Taxonomy (NCBI): domain Eukaryota; kingdom Metazoa; phylum Chordata; class Mammalia; order Artiodactyla; family Bovidae; genus Redunca; species Redunca redunca. The sequence continues at coordinate 162,120 of SJYQ01095415.1, read as the reverse complement.
TTTTTTAAACTGACAGTGCCTTTGGGAGTAGGAGTGTCACCTAACTTCCTAGGACTCTTTAACTGACTTTCTGAAAGGCAGGGTGTGGATAAGGTGCTTGATAAATACTTGCTGCCTGGCTACTCTAAAAGGAGCTTACCTGAATCAGGTGCTGTTACTGGGAATGTAAGTTATACACTGGCAAGTTGGACTTGACCAACTAAGAGTGAACAGCTTCATACTAACAGCTGCCTACACCTCCAATCTGGATGTGGAATGCAGAGACTGCAAAACCTGGGTCTGTCAAGTCAGGGGCTGACATAACACATGTCAAGACGTTAAAAAAAAAACAAGAAACACGGTGTCTCAGCGTTTCTGTTAGTCCTAATAACACTCTGAACAAAACTGGACAGATCTGCCATATTATGTTTAACCAGCAGCCAGCTAATTTTCTGATTGTTTAAAAAGACAGAATGCTCAGAATCAATGTTACAGGGTGAATTGTGGACTGTGTTAAATGTCACGTGAGATTGAGCAATGTGGAGTTAGCTGAGAGGGAGGCCCTCTCCCGCAGACACGCGTGCGGGTTTGCGTGCGAGGAGGCCTCATGCAGGAAAGAAGGGTGGTTAGTGGAGGAGGGAGGGCCAGGAGGGCCAGGAGAAGCACCAAGCGCCCAGGAGCAAGGCCCCTCCTCCAGAGAGCAGACCATTCAGTGTACTTAACCCTTCGGGTGCTCTCGTCCCTCGACCAGGACAGTGTGGAGGGGAAGGAAGGCAGAGACGAAGAGGAGGTCACAAACGCACTCCTCCCGATCTAGAAGGGGAAAAAGAGACACACTCGGGAAAACACAAAACAAACATGAAACCCCACCACCCACCCTGGCTTCGCCTGGGTTTCCAGTTAAAAGACTCCTAAGGAGTAACTCACTACATGGGATCAGTGCTGAAATGCCCAAGCTAGCCAGTGACACACCCCCAGAGACGTTTAATCCCTCGGTGAAATAAATGCCTCTCGGAAATCACTCAGAATCTGTAAGGCTACTTTTCTATGAGGGAAACGACAATACCTAGCATAATCTGTCAACTGTGCCAATGGTTTCTTTTTTTTTTAATAGTCTTAAACAAACATTTGTTTTTTAATCGGGACAGATGATATGAAATGAAAATCTATACAGATGATTTAAAGTTGGTTTATGTATATTAGATACAGTACAGATATAGAACTTTTAAAATAATAAGACATTTTTACATTTTAAATGTTTTTAAAATTAAAAAGTACACTGTGAAATTGAACAAAGTGGCTTTTCCTAAATTTTGTTCTCAGTTATACAAAAATAAGATTCTTAACTTAGTTCAATGGCATTCCCATTACACCAAATGTGTTGAATCAATTGTTTTAGAATGTTTAGCCCAAACAACTTTAAAAGCTGAAGCAGCAGATTCCCAATTACAAAATAACAACACTGTAATTTTATCACACTAAACCTTGACAAAACTGAATAGGGTATAATTTCCCAGGCCATATTCTTTACTATTGACCCTGAGAACTTTTTTTGGAAATTCCTATAAAAGTGGACTGAAGAACAACTGACATTCAAAAAGATAAGTGTTACTCTCTGAAAAAATAAAATCACGTAGGTTCAAAATGCAGAAAACATTTTGTCAAAACATAGGTTTTTAAAATAAATTAATCCAAAAGATATATAATTTGAAAACCTCACAACACAATACTTATTCCATGGGAAAAACAAGAGTGTTAGCAGCCTGTTACAGAATACCATCTTTGGAACATAAAGCAGGTAAAGTTGACATAGGAGTTTTTACATCTCGTTCTCATGAAATGAAAAAGCAACACTTTCTCCCAACAAGGGAGGAGGAGGAGGCAGCAGCTAAGCCAGCAGACTGACAACAGGTGCAGGGTTGCTGAGGCCCACAGGCTTCCCAACCGGGCCTGCACCCCCAGGCCACAGACGCCACCCACTCCACTCGCAAGAGTGGAGAAGGCACTCTGAATTCTAAGGGCTCAGGTGCATAAGCGGGCACGGACCCACCTACCTGGAAGAAGACGGTACTTTCTTCCAGTGGTAACCTTTGTAAATTTTTGGTTTTGGATATGGGGAAGGAAGTTCATGACCAAAAAATTTCCAACAGTGGCCACCCGGGAAATATCCTATGGATATGGGACAGAAAAACGGGGAGAGGGGGCCGAGCAAGAGCCAGAATCCCCAGAGCTGCTAGGATACCTTCGGCCATGGGCCCTGAGTGCTTGTGGGAACACCACAAGCACCAGTCGACATGTTAATACAGCAAACACAAAGACGGTTCTCGTAGCCCAGTTTGGCAGAGCGGAGACTGGGGATCTGCAAGCTGAGGAGAGGGAAGGCAGGGGTCAGGCTGGACAGAGAGTAAAGAGCGGAAGCGCTGGTGGTGTTACTTACGTGCGCCGGGAAAGGCTGGAGTCTCGTCCTGCTCTCTTCGGGATGGTTCACTTCTCCCACTGGGAGATAGGGTTTCTGACCTGATCCCGTCTCGTACATGGACATGGGCCTACTGCCCCGGGCAGACGGACGTCGCTTTAAGGAGGAGTGGTTGGAAGTGTCTGTGTACTCAGAACCAGTTTGCACCTGATATATATTGGTTGTGGCCTGTTTCCTGAGGTTCGAATTTTCACTCTGGAGTGTTTGAAGCTGAAAGACATGTTTGGCAGTGGGACTGTGTTTTTCTATAGCAAGCAGAAAAAGCAAACACCAAGTAAACGCGTATGACTACCAGCTTTAACAATATGAACAGTAACAGCTTGCTGAGCTGAAAGTCAAAGGCAACCACAAACACAAACTCTTCTAGAATGAGTGAAATGCAATCAACTCACTTAATCAGTTAAGCAAATGAAATCATTTCTGGCTGTGGAAAAGTTACAGTTTGGACTTTTTAAAAGCAAAATATCTCACGGCTTAAAGACTGGTCATGGTGGCCCTTAAAAATGTCTGCAGGCAGGCTGTGCCCTGGATGGTTCTAAGGCTGTTGCAAGCAAGAGTTTGAGATCATTAAGACATCACTTAAGTAACCTCCTTTTCAGATGAGCCCTGAGCAATTTAGAAATGCCAAAAATGTCAGCAGACACCATGGAAGCAGCACAAAGATAACTTAGAGTTGCTTTGCAAAGCAAGAAAGACAGTGAAATCCAGTTTTCGAAAAAAAAAAAAAAAAATCAGATGAGCTACTGCTGCCCAAAAAGCCAACAGGAAAAATTAAGATCAACAAGTTTTTATTATATAATATATCCTTTGAAATTCCAAACAACTGAGTATTTTTTTTTTCTTAAAGAGAGGGAACCGGATCATGGTAAGTTTGCTCTATAAACATATCACGAAGAGAACCGCAGGCCTACTGAACTATCAACATCTTCATCTGAACGCTCCACTGGCGCGCGCCGCCCTCTGGTGATCAGTCATCTTTCAGTCGGGGCCGCAAGACCTGGCCTCGCTCTCCTTTGGCTCTGTTGCCCAGAAATGTGACCGTGGTGGTGTCAGCTTTAAACACGCTAAGCTGCCTGGCACCACCCGGTTTTAGAGGCTGGCACTTGGAGGCCCTGAACGCTCTTCCCATTGCTCACATGCAGGCTGCTCCATGGTGCTGGATGAATTAGTTACAGGGATCGGCAAGGAATCGGGTTCCTCTTTAGCCATCCGGCATGTCAGACACAAGTAACTGAGTCCAAGCTGTACAACGTCCTTCCCCCTGGTGCTCCTCCATCCTCCAGGGCATTTTATAAGCTGGGTGTGGTGTGAGTTCAGCTGTCTACTCCTTGAGAGAGAGTGAAAATCTGACCAAATTCCCCACCGGGGCCAAGGCTTAAGTCCACAAGCAACTGTGTCTGCACCAGAAGATCATTACTTTTTTTCCAATAGCCAACCCATTCAGTGTTAGGAGTTACTTTCAATTTCTAGTTTAGAAAGCACCGCTCTGTGACAAATACACCAACAGTGGCTGCTCCTCTTCATTAATTAGCATCTTTTCCAAGCAACTGTTAAACGTGAAAGATCAGACACAGATCATGCTACTTTGTTGCTACTATATTAAAACCTTTACCTGACTTTGAAATAAAATCAACGTTTCTTCACTGAATAAACAAGTTCCATATACTTTATATCAGTAATGCCAAACGCCTGTGAAAGTCTGACTTACTGTCTTTGCCACAGAAATACCCTTGTTTTCTATTTTCTCGAAGGGTGACCCCTGAGAAATGAGAGGATGCTTCTACACCTATGCTTCAGGCCATAACTTGTATCTGCAACTCCCTTTCCAAGGATAGAACAGCTGCAAAGTAATAAGCGTCTACTGAAAAGTCCTACATTCCAGGAGACAGACAGGCATAAAGTGCCTGTCAGAACTACTTACTAGGGAACCCATGTTCTAAAGTGAAATGGTCGAGGGCCAAAAGTGAGGAACATAACTGACACATGGCCCTCAGTGAAGGACAGGGGGATCTCGTCAAGTGCTTATCTATGTGGAAACCTCCTAGAGGATTTTAGACAAGGTCTTGAAATCTGAAACTTTATCTTCACACTTTTCACTCTAGAACATCCAGTCTGGATCTCACCTGAATGTGTGAGATCTCAGCTGGTCTCAACTTTAAAAAGTTTTAGTACTCTGAATTTAGCAAGATGTCCTTGGATAAACCTGAATGATGCTTATCTTAATAAGAACCAGGCTATACTTTTTCTGTTTGGAAGGAGTACAACAGGAAATGAAAAGTTACAGATAATAGTTTCAGAAGTCAAGAGCATTTTCTAAGAATCAAGGAGATAATCCATGAATGATGACAAATAATCCCACTCAACATTTCTTAAAGAAGCTTGAGACATTTGCTTTCAGAGATTCGACATTATCTCTGGTGATTTCTAAAAATACTAAAAGGAGCATAACGCAATAAAAATGGTAATGCTTAGCAGACTGATTTGCAGTGGCAAAGTCAGCTTGTTTCAGAAAAAGTCACCCCAAATCCATGTATTAGTTCAACTAATGAGACAAACTATAATTCATTAAACAAAAGAAATTTCAGAGAAGAGAAAAGTGCAAGCCCTGTACATTATGGCAAAAGGGCACTTGGTCTGTCTCATTCGTGGCTGCACACCAGCCTTAGACAAGGCCAGGGTGGCAAAGAACAAATGTCTGATAAAATCTGATTGATCTTCAGGTATTCTTATCCCCTTCTATTACCAGTATTGAAGCCATCTAACTCAAAATGTCTCCAAAAAATGATCTAGACTCAAAAAGAATCCTGGACCAAGCCCCAGGTGAGGGTGCACTGCCGTGTCCTTTCCTGACAAGCAGAGGAGCGTGGGCCCCTTAGTTCTTCAGCCTTCCTTCAGGAAGCACCGCTGAAAAGGGCCCGGCCACAAACAAGGTGCGCCGTGTCCTCTGGTGGTGGTAACGACTCTGAAGCGTTACTCTTCAAGTGACAGCAGGAAGACACAGATGCATACTTTGTTTTGTTTCTGGTTAAGGGAAGCATGTGTGCATCTCGTTTTGTAGAGCACTGAATGGTGGGAGCAGTGCCGACAAAGTCTAGGGCAGAAGTTAGAGTTTTTCTACTTCCTCTTCTTAGCATTCTTATAAAGAATGACATACATGATCCTCTCTCCAACATATTCTTTGCTACTATTAGCCACACGCTTTTTAGAGATCAATATGTTCACGTATTTCTGACTCTCTCAAAAGGTGGCAAACAAGCAAATGCTGAGCAAATGGGATTGTCTCTTACCAGCATACAGTTCTCGCTTGTGCACATGAAAGGTTTTCTTATACTGAGTATCTATTCTGCGACTCTGAGGACATCATAAATGAGTGGTAGGAACTGGCAAACAGTGAAGTGGGACTGGGCGACGGGGCTGCCAGGGCGGGGTGGGTAACAACACTTAAGAGTGAGCAGGGACAGCAGCCGTGTGTGGCATGCGGGGGCNGGGGGGGGGCTCTGAAATGCTGGTAGACACACACCCTGTCCTGGGCTTTTGTCTGCTCTGTCTCATGGTGTGATTAGAATAAGCAATTAACAGTAAGAATCACACCCATGGAGCTGTGTCTAGCTTCCCAGGAAACACAGGATCCTTGCAAGGGTCTCTACAACTGATATGAATACTTACTTAATAGGTTATGATGTTCTCCTACCTGGGCAACTTAAACTGGATTTATATCTAATCAAAGCTACTTCGTTGAAAATATCCATAATTCATACTGCTTTCAAAGAGACAGCTTGGCCCAAAGATTTTCAGGTCTGTTTTTCTTCCCTCTGATCACAAGCATCATGCCTGGGATTCTTCCTTATATACTATGGGGTTAAAGAGCAACCATCCTGGCATTTATTGACATGTTACCTTTTTCTGCATAATTCTCAGCTCGTCACTCAAGTTGTTATTCACCTTCATTAGCTGTTGTATCTTGGCCTCAGAAGCCACTAGAGCGTTTTTGACCTCCAAAAATTCCTGCACAGTGACTGGTCCATCTGATAAATCTGAATCTAGGCTCTAAAAATAAATTGGGGAAAATGTTCACAATCTGAGACGATAACATTCAAGACTAACAGCTCAAGAATTTCAAATTCTGACTGTGCCAGCTGGATCGCAAAGTTAATCAAACCAAATCAAGGCTTCTGAGAGGAATACAAAAATAAAACAGAAAGGTAGGGCTCCTACAATAGATGAAAAATTTTCAAGTCAGTATTTTCTGGTGATCAGACAGTGGGGTCACAAATCTACTCTAACAGTGACTCTGTACACCTGTCTCATCTGCCTTTCTCTTGTTCATTCATTTTTCTTTTTTGATTCATTATTTCACTCATTCTGACAGATTTTTACTAAGCATCAGGCAGTGTTCTAGGGGCTTAGGTTACATAAGAAAAGAAAATAGAAAAAGATTCCTGCTTCCATGGTGTTTACATCCCAACTGAGTGAGAGAGGGAAAAAATAATAATAAATAACTACATAGTATAGGGGAATGTGATAAGTGCTATGGAAAACAAACAGAACGGAGGAGGAGTGAGGGGCTGGGGAGCTGAAAGAGGGGTGAAGGTGGGTGCATTTTAACTAGACAGCTGGGTGGGGGGACATGAGCAACAGCCTGCAGGAGAGGAGGTCACTAGTCAGGTGGCTGTCTGGAGGACAGCACTCCAGCCTGCAGTAGGACTCAGCTAGAGGGCGTGGGTGTGCAAGGCCCAGAGGAGCGGGAGGCCGGCCAGTGCAGGGACCCTGTTGTGCAGGGTCCAGTCATGACCCGCCTTTACTCGACTGAACCCAGCACTTCCGGGGAGACTGGCGAAGACGTTTCAGATGGGACAGCTGACTCTTGCCGTCCCCTCCATGTTCCCTGCATCTGCCGGTGGCACCACTGACCCACACGGCTGTGTAAGCTGGAAAACTCCGGACACAACTCGGGTAAATCTAACTTCCACTTCCAGTGTCTAACTTGTCACCCAGCCCTGCCTTTTCTGTCTTCCTGTTTGTCCATTCTCAAGTGTTTGCTGAGCCCCCTGTGGGCCAGGTCAAGGATATTCAGTGGTAGGCGGGCCAGGCAGGCCCCTGCTGCCCCAACTTTTTTTTTTTCCCATCCAGATCCTCCCAGCTGAAGAGGCCCTGAGGTAAGCCTGTGTCAGCTCTTGTTTGGACCTTGTCGGCACCTCCCTGCCTGGGTTCCTTTCCTCCGATCCTGACCCACCAGAACGGTCCTCCCCAAACAGAGGACCCAACAAGGTGGACATGGTCTTCCCGCCCTGCCTAAAAGCTTCCAGGGCTCTGCACTACCAGCCAAGGTCTCAGCTCTTCAGTCTGGGGTCTCGCTCCTTCACGGTGTGACCCCTGGCCTCTGCCGCAGCTCAGACTCCCTCTCCTTTCAGGCCACCTCTCCACGTGACCAGACGTCCCCCAGGTGCCTGTCTCACCTCCGCTCGGTCTGACCCCTCCCCGCCTCTCCATGTGCCCACGTCCCGGGCCTTCTCAGCCTTCCCTAACACTCCCCGTCAGCGACAGGCTGTGTCTGTGGACCGCCTACCCCCACCCCTCTGCTCCTGTCTGCACTTATGACCCTCAAACCGCAGTTCTCTCTCCTCTTGGTGAGGACGGCCTCACAGAGGAAAGAGACCAGGCCGCATTCAGGACAGTATTATCCAGAGAAGTTTGGGTAACTACCCAACAAAAGTAAACATTTGTTGAAAGAATAAAACCCACCCGTCCCTCCTCATAGGTTTTATAAAGTTAATTCTGCAGCCGGGCTGTGAGTCAGCAACTGGCTCAGGGGCGAGGGACCCCCTATTTTAAAACTATTTACCTTGTTGACCTTTGCTTGGGCCAAACTAGTAGAAAACCCAACTTTACCTCCAGAGCACTTTTCCCAGGCCTAGCCCTCGAATGCTTTACAAATCAGGCAAGTTTTTAGGAGGAAAGATCTGAAAAAGAACATAAGCTCACTTTGTGTGTGCAACGTGCCACCTTACCTTTTGCCTGTGGGCTTTGCTTGCAGTGGCTTCCGGATCCGTGTCTTCGTCTGATGCCACACTGTCGTAGTCTGGCTGGTCATTGTCCTGACTCTCAACACTGTGCTGGTTACTAATTGTTTTCAGTATCAGTTCCACATTGTCTGTCAACAGAAGCAAATAACTTTACTTCAGGCTTGAAAAGAACTTCTTTTTTCCTAAAAGAAAAACGAGCCATTTAAAAGACTGGAAGAAAAATGACAGAAATAGCAAGGTTCTATTCATCCCAAAAAGGGATAACAGAGCATGTTATCAACTGGACAGGGTCTAGTGAAAACTACAGAGAGTGAAGAACCATCTGAGATACCTGCCAAAAATGGGCACGAATTAGATGGCTAGGGAAGAGCTGCTCACGTAAGGCGGCAGGTTCCCAAATTTGTAATCATTCAAGGAAACAGTATAGCTCAAAATCATGAAAATAAAGCTGTTAAAGTACCATTAACCGCAATTCAGTTACAACTGTAACTTTTTTACATAACGTCAACTCAAAACAGAAAGAAAACTGCTAAAGCCTAGAAACTAGGAGATCATTGAATAGGCACGTTGGCCTTTCCTTAACTGAACGCCAGTGAGAGAGAGAGAGAAAGAAAATGACCCACTGGACACATCCATGCAGACCAAGACCATAAGGTTACTGGGAAGCAGTGATGGTTCTATCAGCTCTGACACATTATGAATGAAAGATTTCGCAAATTATCCAAGTCTCCCTGCTCTCTTTCAGGCAACTCAAGCAAACCTCGAATTTCCAATACTGTTTATGGACATTTTGAAGGATAATATCTGGGTGATAAATTATGTTTACTCAAAGGGAATTTTAGTTTTCAAAATGAATATGTAAAATATACATACCATCAGATTACAGAAGTAGTAAGGACTCAATATAGAAAAATTGAAACTAATGATAAGAGTAGTCATTCGTAGCTTTTGATACACGTCGTTCTATTTTCTGCCAGTCTTTTTCCCAAGCATATACAAATACATACAGTAAATTTTACTATTTGTAGCAGTCACGGTCTATAAAGTTGCTGTGAAGAACAAACCAGCAAACACTGAACCGCTGCTCTGAGTGGAAATACAGTTAGGTTCCTGCAAACGTCTGGTCCCATTTTTGTCAACTGATAAATATGTAACCTTGTGTCACATGCGTTTCTGTTTAAAGACATCCTGAACATATATCATCGATCCATCAGCACTGAACTCATGGCTAGCAGCACTGTAACTCAGGCCTGAACAAAGCTAATCCAACACGTGTACTTTCTGTAAGGCATGTCACCGCCTTTGTGTGCTCAGGAATGCTGTTCAGCTCTTCAGCACTGTACTTGGGGGCCACTTTAAACAGTGAAATTATCAAAAAATGTGAAAACTGTGGCACTAAACAAGTATCAAAAAGGCCACTTGCTTACAGTATAAGAGCTGAAATAAAAGGAAGAGCGTGGCCTTGCTCAGTCTCACATGGGAACATGTGTTTTGGGTGACTCAAATTTTTTACCACACTGTACAGATCCACAAATTATCATCAAAGTGCTGTAAGATTTTAAGGTAATAATTTTTAATTTATTTATCTTTTTGCTGCCCCATGCAACTTGCAGAATCTTAGTTCCCCAACCAAGGATTGAACCTGCTCCCTTGGCAGTTAGAGCCCAGAGTTCTAACCACTGGGATGCCAGGGAATTCTCAAGGTAATAAATAAATTTTAATGAATAGGTGAACTGGCAAATATGAGATCTGGGAGTAATGGGGATAAATAAAGATATTCATTTGTACATATGCATGTACATAAATGTTTTCCTTACAAAATTGGGATGATACTAAACCTTCTCCAAAAAATTATTTTATATTACATCATTACATAGTCCCTGAAAAAACAGTGTGCCCTATTCAAATATGAAACTAACCATTGCTCTATTATTGTTTCCAGTGTAATTATGTATCACACATACAACATCTCTAATTCTCCTCAACTAACACCTGGAGATGGACCCACCAAGTCAAAGGAAGTTGTACATTTTGAGACTTCAAATTTATGAATGGACGCTTATCACTGCATCTTCACCAAAATTTAATCGAGTTTCTTAGAACTTGTTTATGTCTGGTGAGTCAGTAAAATCAAGGACAAACTGCTGTCAGTTAATGATGACTAACTTTGGGGATAAGATGCTGACTGAAAACTGAATTCTTATTGAATGCATTTTTCCTGTTCAAATTTTTAAAATTTTTAAATGAAAACAACAAAAATACAGTATCAGGGCTGGGGAGGAAGTGTGTTCTCAAGCACCGAGACAGGACCCTGAGCTACTGGAAAAGACTCGAAGGGCACCTTGGAAATACGTGCTAGGTGCTCTCTTCACAACTTTAAACACCCAAAATTCTCAGTGCAGATACCCTTTAACAAGCTCTAAGTCATACCTGAATTAATTTCAGAAAGCAACTTTATAAGGAAGGCAGGTGACTGAAGGGGTAAAAACTCATATGTAAGATAAATGTGAATCACAGTTAATAATGTTGAGATATTCGTAATTCACCAGGACTCAAAGAGAGAAACTTGTCATCACAACATAGTACCAATAAAACTTAACAGGGCTTTAAGCTGTGGTATCGATGACTGCTTTAATTATTTTCATAACTTTAACACGTGTTTGAAGTTCAGAAGGCCAAAGAAGCAAACATTTAGGGGTCTGAAACAGTTACCTTTTGAACTAGAGAGAGGGCTGCCTTGCTGTCTCCTCTTGGCATCACTGAGAATGTCGATAACCAGAGTGGCAAATTCATGGGCATTAAACCGAGCTAGTTTCTGTCTGCCCTGAGGGTGAGAAAATAATTGGAAATATTCCCAGATATAAAAATACACACATGTTCATATAAAATTAGTCAGACTATTGTCAGAGTTCAGCAAAGGCCTTCCAGCTTGCTCAAAGTACCATCAATCACAGCCATAACTGAATCAAACTTTGTTTCTATGGATAGTTTAAAACCATTTACATAATAGAACGATATAACATTTCTCACAAGGCATATTTCTTTTTGTGAACTGAAACAAAATGGTTCTACTTAATGCTTTCTATTATCAATTCTGTTTTGAAATAGGCCTACCAGTCAAAAATCAATTTGAAGGGACAGATTTTTAAATTTCAAGATAGAGTTGAGATGCTGGTACTCTATCAATATATATAAACATTAATCAATAAAAATGAAAAGAACTTCATAATGTATTCAACTTCTCTCCTTTTGATGGATGCTTAGGCTTGGTTTCTGTGCTCTATCATTACATACAATGCTTCGATGAAAGTATGCATAAAGCTTTGTACTTTTATTAGGACATATTCCCAAATAAGGTATTTGGATGAAAGGCATTTGGTATCCTAGGTGAAAGGATGCAGTTAACTTTGAGGCCTCTGTAACCAGTTAACAAACTGCCTTTCTGCAGTCTGTAGCAATTTAAACTCATATCTGTAGCATAAGAATGCCACATCCTTACCAGTGTGGCGTCTCCTTTATCATATAATTTATTACCTTGATGGATGAAATGCTCATTAATGACTTCAGGTTGCTTTCTTTGATTACTAATGAGGTGAAATCTTTCTTTAAAAGGTGTTTGAAAGCCATTTGTAATTCTTCTGTGAACTGTCTTATGTTCTTTCTCACTTATTAACTTCTGTTGCTTTTCTTATCAATTTGTGATGTGTGTGTGGGTACGTAAAGGATATTACCATTTTCATCAGTCAAAAACATTTTAAATACCTGTCCTGGGAAAATAAAATACCACGGTATCGGTCATTCCCCAAAGATCACTGCTGCTGCTGCTGCTAAGTTGCTTCAGTCGTGTCCGACTCTGTGCAACCCCAGAGATGGCAGCCCACCAGGCTCCCCCATCCCTGGGACTCTCTAGGCAAGAATACTGGAGTGGGTTGCCATTTCCTTCTCCAATGCACGAAAATGAAAAGTGAAAGTGAAGTCGCTCAGTCGTGTCTGACTCTTAGCGACCCCATGGACTGCAGCCTACCAGGCTCACTACTAGTGTGTTTTTGGACTCGGCCACTTGCCTGGTTCCGTGTTGATGAGTACTCGGGATTGACTGGAAGGAAGGGGACGACGGTTGTCTCGGTCACCAGGGTGCTGTGGTTCTGCGTGGCAAGCCAGACTAGCCAGAGGAAAGAGCCAGAGATAGAATCTCATCACCACGGGTGCTGCTGCTCCTCTGAGAGCCGCGGCTCCCGCGTTACTAAGGAGACTTGGGGTAGCACACTCCGAAGCCAACATACACAAGAGTCAGTGTCGACACACGTGTTATCAGGACAGCAGGAGTTGGGCAAGGAGAAACACTGAGGCTGGCAGCTTGCTGCTGCCTATGGTAACAGAAGCTTAGTAAACAGAGCCACATGTTAAGTCACCTGCATCAGTCTCTCGCCTGTCAACTTCATCGTACACATCCATGGCAAGTTCTTCAAACAAATGATTACTTAGCTGAAAGCAAAAACATATCAGGGACACAAGGGACAAGGATTAACACAAGGAGTGAGGACTGTGACTTATTCATCCTTCTACCTCCAACGTCTTATCCAAAGCCAGCGCTTACTTAGCAAATACCCACTGTTAAACAGACAATAGCATTTCCAAAATGGTACAGATCCTCTAAGAACACTTGCCACCCGCTGCAGCCTCCCTCCAGACATGCAGATAAGAGATGCACAAGGCAGCTAAAGTGCAAATCTCAAAGACAAGAGTCCATTCTCCACTCGTCATGGGACATCACCTTAAAGTCTCTTCTGCTCTTTCTGGAAAATGTTTGCCAGTGCCCCCCGCCCCCATTATAAGTGTAGGATAAAGAAGTCAAAACATGCCATCTCAAGAGGATAAAACGTGCCCTGCAGGAAAATATCACCCAGACCTCTGGGTTAAGTCTCTCTGCTGTCTTCCTCAGTAGGTAGGGGTCCTCCAAACCCCCAAAGAACTACCTGAGCTTCCCCTACCAAGGACAGCCTTTCTAATCAGTACACCATGCAGTGTCCCAGCAAAACAGTCCCCACAGCCTGGGGCGCCCACTTGGCGGCAGCCAGGTCTTCCTCAAACCAATGGAGACTAAGCCCCTGCCAGGCTGGCCCCAGCTCTCCCTGCACTTCCTCCCTCATGAAAACCTGCGGCCCAGTGGATGTTACTTCTGGGGTGACTGCTGCCCTGCTCTGTGAGGGCAGATGCTGAATTCGTCCCATTCTCTACTATTCTCTTCATCCCCATACAGGCCCCAGCACCGAGATGGGACTCTAAATATCCATTCATTCACTGACCAGAAGGTACTTCCTGCAGAATTTAAACCTGGCTGTGCATACCTCATTGGGAGTTTTTAAAATGGTTACAGTACATTGTTAGGTGACACAGGCAGAATAAACAATTCTGTAATTATGCTTCAGTTAAAAAAGACAGGCATCTGAAACAAGAATCAGAAAAATATACCAAAATACTGAGCCTGAACTTATTAATATAGCAAGTGAAAAAAAAAAAGAATATAGTAAATGAAGATGATTCCCTTTCTCTATTTTCCAGATTTTTTCTAGTGTGGTTACACTACATTTATAATTAAAAATCAGCTCTGAGAGACTTTTGCTGGATAAGGTGATGAAGGATTGGGAAACTGCACTTGCATCATAAATACCCAGTGTGCTTCCTCCAAGGGGCTAACAAGCTAATGTTATTATTACTAACAATCACTACAACAGCAATACTGCTGAGGGCTTATACTGGAGGTGCCTTGCTAATATCATCATGATAGTAAATCCTACAGCTCTCTGAAGACAGGAACTACAGTTATAACACTTTACAGAGAAGGATACCCAGGCACAGAAGTTAGCGTGCCTCAAGTCACAGAGCCAAGAAGTGAGGGACTGGAGATGCAAGTTTCTCTCAAAATGTTAAAATTTATGAATCCAAGGAATACACTAGTCATCTCGTATTTCTCCCAGCTGTTCACTAGGGAGATGCTGTAGGATGAACACTAAACTGGCACGGATACGCGGAGCCCACGGGCGGGGCAGCTGACACCCAGCAGCTCCGACTCGCAGCTCTGCCGGACCACCGTCTCGCTTTCTAGGAGGGACACCGAGGCACAGAGCGGTCCGGAGCTCGTCTGAGCCGAGATCTGTACCTCAGCAGTCTGACCCAGAGCCCAGGGTCTGGAGAACTACACTCGACTTTGTCCCAGATATTTATCTAGTACCTTTAACATCTGGAGATATTACAGACCTAACCCCAGCTTTCAGCCAAGCAAATGCAAAACAGCATAGTCAAGGGGAGCTGGGGTTTTCTCTTTAATGTTTTTATTATTTAAAATAAAAATTGGCTTACACACTGTAATTAATTACAGGAAACACAGAATATTCAGTGCTGACTCCAAAGCTTATCATCTTAACTATAGGACCTCCTTAGTTTAAGAAAGGCAGTAAAAACACATACACACAGAACTGCAGATACAGAACACAGAGACACCAAACAAATTGCATAAAATACATTTATTGCATATTACAGGTAAATGCTAGTAATGAGAATTCATTTTATGTATTATGTAGTCCTTAGTACTATATGAAGTTCTAGTAAAGAGTCTTCTATTAAAAGGGGGATGAAGAGTAAGACATGAACTAGGAGAGCTGCGAGTTCAAGCTTTAAGAGTACTCCTACCTACATTGCGAAGGTGGTCAGACTTCAGCCACGTGAATGATGAAAGGGAGGACAGCTGGGAAAAGAGGGCTCCTGAAAGGAGACCTGAAGGTGGCCCGAGAGGGCGCTAGCCCTTAAAGAGATAGTCAGATGCACACTCCCACTCCCACACACAGTGGGAGCCGGATGAGGAGAGGGGCCAGAACTGAAGATTGAGAGCGGGATGATGCCCTTCAAAGTTATGACCAGAAGGATCTTGGTTCTGATCTTGAGAGTACAGAGAACAGCTAAGGTGGGTGAATCAGGTGGTTAGAATGGCTGGGGAAGCACCACGTGAGGCTTCATTTGTGGGGACTTAACATAGAGACTGTGTTCCCAGAGGAGCAGATTTCTCAGGGGCCTGATTGCTGAAATGGACAGGCTGGAAAGAAACACCCAGACTAACGTGAGCTTGTGACCTGAAGAACTGGGTCAACCCTGAGCACACAGCCGGGGCAGAACTGGCTATTAAAAGCCTACATTTTACAAAGCTCTGATGAATGGTGTAGAACATGCCCGACAGTGAGTGGGGGCTGGATCCCAAATGGCTGTGAGCTTTTTATCAGTCTCTAGCATCCCACGAGGCTATAGGAAGTCATCCCAAGGAGTGCCCCACTTACTAGTTTACATTGAGAGAAACTAGGGAACTCTTACAGGGAGAAACAACTTTCTAAAAGTCAAAGGCATAGTCCTCACTTTTAAAATGACAGAGAAAGATGGCAGTATTTGAAGCAGAGCCAGTGAACTGGATGTACTCAACTTAGTACTTCCATTCTTCTTCACTGCAGACTCGATGGTCTGCTTCTGATTTAACGTCTGAGAGTATGAAACAAAGTAATCTGAGGTACTAGGTAACAGGCTGAGAACAGGTGTTAGCAGGACACATGGTTTTCTACAGGGGAGTTCACTAGGAAATAGAGATACTCACAGACTGAAGTTTCTTCTTAGCAGCTTTTGCCAATTCAGACAAATCCAGGCTGCTAAGAAAATGTACAACACTGATAAGCAAACAAATAAAACCATTTTCATGAGCTCTGTAAAAGGCTAAGGTAGCCAAGGGATCAAGATATTCATTACAGCTCATGGACAAGGTCAGATGTCAAAATTCTTTAGCCCAATAGTCAGTGAGGAAACTGAACAGAACTTGATAAGACTATCTCCTAGAAATACCACAATCATGCAAATATTTCTCATGGTAAAGAGAAAAACAACCACCTACTAACCAAAAGGCAAAAACTATTGCCATGCTAGTCCCCAGGGTGTGTATGTGAGAAATCATAATTTTTAAAGTTTTTTTTTTAACAGCACAATAGAAGAAAAATATAAAAGGGGCAGAATGTTAGAAACCAGAATGGCAAGATTACATATGGAATAGCAATTAATCTTTCACAAACTCTTGACAGGATCTGTGCAAAGGTTATTAGCTATATAAGGGTTTAAAGTTCATTTCTATAGCCATGATCTCATCTGACCTTACAGACCAGAGGTCAACAGATTATAATCCCCCTTTGTTTAAGTATGGAATTTACATTTTTAGGTGGTTGGGGGGAAAAAAACACAACAAATGATACTTGGTAATATGTGGAAATTATATGGAATTCTAATTTTAGTATCCAGAAATAAAATTTCACTGGAACAGACATGCCTTTCATTTACAGGGCCCACGAATGCTTTCATTTACAACTGGCAGAGTAGCTGTGGCAGAGGGTGTGTGGCCCAAAAAGCCTAAAGTATTTACTATCTAGCCCTTAACAACCACCACAAAATTTGTTGATCCCTATTATAGACAGGGGATATATTCTCTTATAACACAGAAATATTCTGTGATATATCTAAAGACACAATATACTGTCACAGCTGGCTAAAACTATGACAGTATCACAGACTCCGATTTTCTTATTAGCAAATTTGTTACTTGCGCTCTTTCAAACTTAAAATTTTATATGGTGGTTTACTTACAGCCGTCTTATTTCCAAAGTGCATAGCCATAAAAGAGAAAAATGTACGGGCTTTGTTAAACACAAAATATAATACACTTATACACTAAAAAACCAAGGAAAATACTCGTGACAGATATAATTGATTGGCATTTCAATGGCCTTACCTGTCTGCCATTTGAGGTATTATAAAGTGCTGTCCATTTTTGTGATCTGAAACGGAAACCAAGTCAGAGTCTCATTTGTATAAATACTAGTAAGATCTGTAAAGGAATACCATTATTTTCTGAATTTATGTTTTGCTCCTCACTACACAATTTTTGTTCCTCTCTCTCCTCTTTGCTCTCTTTTTTTGAATACTTTAAATCAAAACATCTTTTGATTATTTAGATAATTTTTTAACATTCCATTTTAATTTATCTCTAGAGTTTCTGACCATATATGATTGCATAGTCTTTTTTCAATGCTAGGGATTATAATATGCAAAACGTGTTAAAATCTACCGGAAATAATATTTTACCATTTTAAGAAAAGTGCAAAAACTTACCTTCATATTTCTTTTACCCTCTCCCCTTTCATGTTGTTACTGTCAAATATATTACTGACACATGCTGAAAACCACACCATACAATACTATAACTTTTGCTTTAAACTGTCATACATACCTTTAAAAAACTTAAGAAGAAAACAGGCTATTGTGTTTATCCAATACTTATCATTTCTGTTGTTTTCATTCCTGAAGTTCCGAGATTCGCTTTGGTTCATCAACTCCCTACCACCCAAAGAACTTCCTTTAGTATTTCTGTTAGAGCAACTAATTCTCTTTTTTTTCATCTTAAAATGTCTTTTTTTTTTTCATTCTTGAAGGTTATTTTCATGGAAATAGAGTTCTTTCCTTTCAGCATTTAAAAAATATTGTTCTATTTCCTTTTCATCTCTATGGTTTCTGATGAGAAATCCACAGTCATACACATATTTGTTCTTTTATATAGTATCATTTTTTTTCCCTTGGTTGCTTTCAAGGCATTTTCTTTCTTCGTATTTTAGCCGTTTGATTTTGATGTGTCTGAGTGATGACTGGAGTTCACCCTGTTTGGAGTTCTCTGAGCTTTTCAAGTTGTAATTTTATGTCTTTTGCCAAATTTAGAGTTTTTACCCAATATTTCTTCAAATATTTTTTCTGCACCACATTCTTTGTTCTCTCTCTCTGAGAGTCTGATGATACAAAAGTTCTGGTTTTGTCCCGTAGGTCCCTAAAGCTCTGCTAAGCCTCCTTTTCCTCCCACTCTTCTTTCTCTCTGTTGCTCAAACTGGATTATTTCTGGTGATATGTTTTCAATTCGCTGACTTTTTTCTTTGTCATCTCCATCCTAACTAAACCCATCCAGTGGGTTTTAAAATTTTAGTTATTGTATTTTTTAGTTCTAACATTTCTGTTCTTTTCTATATCTTCTGTTTCTCTGCTGAGGCTTTATTCAATTTGCTTCAATAATGTTCACACTTCTTAGAGCATATTACTATCTGCTTTAAAATCTTTATCTGATAATTCTAACCTCAGAGTCACTGAGGGTTGGCATCTGTTAATAACTACCTTTTCCCATGCAAGTCTTTGGGATTTTCCTGTTTCTTCACATGTCAAGTAATTATGGATGGTATCCCAGATATTTTACATAGTATGTTGTGGAGACTCTTGTAAGTCTTCCTTGAATTCTGTGGTGAATGTTAATATTTTGTTTTAGCAGGCACCTGACCAGGCAGGTTCTGCCTCCTGGGCCATGTGGTGAGAAAGACTAAAGATAAAAGACGTCAGGGTTCCCCCCAGGCTCTTGGTCAGAGATTTAGGCACCTGTGCTTGCCATTACTGAAGCCACAGGATTACTAGTGGGGAAAGGAAAAGAGAAAAATCCTGTGGGAACTCCTCGAGTCTCAGTCCTGTCAGAGTTCCATTTCCTGCTCCTCAGATCACACAGAGAAGGCTTCTTTGCTCTTGCTGTGCAGTTCCAGGCTTTGGGCTATCCTGGAGGCCGTATCAGAAGTAAAATAAAGGGGACACTCACCACCAGCTTGATGTCACTGTGAGTTCCCTAGCCTGCCTGCTGGAGTCCTTAGATAGCTACTCCATGCATCTTTGGTCCAGGGCTTTTACTGTGTTCAGAAGGAGAGACAGGGTGAGGTGCGCTTACTCCATCTCACAGGGAACTGGAACCACACCAGGGGCTCTTAACTCTTGTACAACCAGGGTGGAGAACCACTGGTTATGTGATTATGCACATATGTGGATATGCTGTATCAGGGGTTGGCAAACTTTTTCTGCGAAGGGCCAGACTAAATATTTTAGGCTCTGTGACCATACGGCCTCTGCTGTAATTATTCAGCCTACCCAGCTCTGCTGCTGTAGTGTGAAAGCGGTCACAGACAATACAGAATGAGTGGGCATGGCTATCTTGCAATAAAACTTTATTTTTAAAAATCAACATAATAGGCTTATCTGGCCCACAGACCAAGGTTTGCTGACCCCAGTTCTACCTCATGAACAAAGCAGGTTAATGGTAAAGTTCACTTCTTCCCTTTTCCCCATCCCTTAGCTAGCAAAATTCTGCAAACAACTATAGAGGTTAAGGCTTTGCTCTTCCATGCTGACTCCCATTAACCACAAGAACTGTGGTGCCGCATTCAGGCTGGGTTCAGCGATGCTCTCTGATTCCTGAAATGGCCATACTGTAGAGCAATCATTTTAAAAACTAAAATGTCAAGCTGTGACCGATGTTATGTATTTCACATATAGCAAAATATGCCGTAGTCATCATTTCACACAGAAGTCCTTATTTGCAGTTTTCTCAAGGATACTTAGAGCACAGACCATAAACAGCAGTGTCCCGACTGGCTCTTCCAGGGCCTGCCTGGCTGCAGCTGTGGAGAGGCTGCTCTCCTTCACTCACCTGGTTTCCTGCCACAGAGATAGAAGGCTAGTCTGTCAGTCAGCTCGTACTGTATTTCTACAAGGCGCTCTGCCAGCTCGTGGTGCCCTCCTTGCCTACAAGAGAAAACAAAGTGCCATTTGTACTACTCACTGGTCCCGGGTGCTAGAAGAGAAAAGTACAGAGACACCTGAGGAGTTTATCAAACGTGACTTTTCAGAATCATCTACCTTTTTGTGTGAGGTAAACTGTCAAGGTCGACTCCGATTTCCACTCTTATAAAACTGCTTTCAAAATCTCAACTACCCCCTTTCTCTGATTAATTTGTGAGACAGGGGACTCCCCTGGTGGTCCAAGGGTTAAGAACCCACCTGCCAATGCAGGAGACATAAGAGATGCGGGTTCCATCCCTGGGTTGGGAAGATTCCCTGGAGAAGGGCATGGCAACACACTCCAGTATTCTTGCCTGGAGAATCCCACGGACAGAGGAGCCTGGCAGCCTATAGTCCATGGCGTCGCAAAGAGTCAGATATGACTGAAGTGACTTAGCACGTAGCACGTACACATATAAACGATAGCGTGTTAGACCTGATGAAATACTGTGTTCCTCAACACCTGAGCTCTTATTCCCAGACACACACTGCTCTATCCAGTCAGGACCTCTGCTGTGCCGTATGTGTCCTGTCCACTCCTCCCTTCAGAACTTGACCCACATCCTTCTCCTCTGAAATACCTTAGCTCCTCTTCACACACCCAAATCCAATCCATTCTTCAAACACCAACTAAAGACATTACTTAATGATCCGGGCCACAGTGAAGAAATACTATGTATGTATCCATTATGGTAATAAGTTCTACATTATCTGGCCTCATTTAACTCTTACATGCATTTATGAATCCTCTCCTCCATGAGAGAGTAAAGTCTAGCGGGGCAGAGTTTTGTCATTTCACTTGTCATTTTCAAGCTGTCAACTGTCATTTTACCCTGTGCAGAGCATCGTTCTTTGCAGTTAATCAAGTTAATTTGGAAAAACAAGGAAAGATGACCCATCTTCTGTCATTTAAATGATATTAAAGACTAATCTATGGATTTACTTTTTTATTTTCCACTACTTCACAGCCAAAATTTTCAAACGAAGAAAAATTTAAAGAATTTTATAGGGAGCCCTGAGATGTCCACTACCTAAATTCTGCAATTAACATTTTACGATACTTGTTGAACCACATTATCTGTTCATACAGGGGCTTCCCAGGTGGTGCCAGTAGTAAAGAATCTGCCTGCCAATGCAGGAGACATAGGTTCAATTCCTAGGTCAGGAAGATCCCCTGGAGTAGGAAATGGCAATCTACTCCAGGATTCTTGCCTGGAAAATTCCATGGGGAGAGGAGTCTGGTGGACTGCAGTCTGCTGGGTCACAGAGTCAGACACAACTGAGCACACAGGCACATCCATACAGATTTGTTTCTAAGTTCAAGCAATGACTAAAAGTAAAAGTATTCAAAAAAAAATGAGGAGTGGGTTTTCCAACTGTTTATACTTGATGTGGATTCCAACTATGGCTCAAATACCACTATGTTACAAAGGATTTAAAAAAAATGAAAGATTGGGAGCTAAAGCACAATGGTCAATGGTTCTACCTTCCCCGACTTTGGCTCTAAGATCATATGCGCTTGAAGTATCTTCATCTGCAAAAAACCAGAATTCAAATCTTTGAAGGAGCTAAATGCTACCCATGCACAGTTTAGCCACTTTTAACAACGAATCATACACAAGGTAAATAATCCCAAACAGAGAGAGGTAACAGAGTCGAGTCTCTCACCTGGCATAGTCGACAGGAGTTTTCCCACTGGAGTCCTGGGTGCCCGGGTCTGCTCCGTATACTGCCAACAATTCCGCCTGTAGAATCTGCCCTGCTTTGGAGGCCACGTGGAGGGGGGTGTTTCCTTTCTCCTAAGAATCATTAATACAAAGTACACAAAAAGAAACGAATTAAATAACCTGAAGGCTAAGCAAATGCAACCCATTTAGTTTTAACTTAATATCTGAACCAATTTGTGCTTTCTTACAGGATGAAAAAAGTTGGCTTGTGCTCCTAAAGATAACAGCCTCAAACAGGTTTCGAGATTCCCTGTTCTCACGCTTGAATGGAGTTGCTGAAAAATACATAAACAAGAGAAGAACGTTTGTTAAAAGTGTAAAGAATGAGGGAGCAAAGCAGCTGGCAGACCACTGCAATCTACATTATCGCAGTACTACAACATCTTTATCTCGCTTAGCAAGGTGAATGAAGCCGTCTCTCCCCTGCTGGTAACAGCTACCCCTGGGCTCTAAGGCAGAGTCAGGCCTACGTTACTGATAAGGGAACTAGGGCTGGGAAGGCTGATGCGCCCAAAGGCATGATCTGTCTAAGTGGCACAACCAGTCTCTGAGTGAGAGGGAGTGTAAGGAGGGGTTAAGCATGGCTCTGAAGTCTGACAGACCTGAATTTCAAACCATATACCCCTCAAGCTGTGTGAACTTGAGAAAGTGTTTAAAGCAATCTGAACCTGTTTCCTTATCTCTAAAATGGTGATAAAAATGCCACCTATTCAGGGCAACTATAAGGGATGGATGATACAACAGAGCACGGAGCTGGTACACAGGAAATGTCCAAAGAGAACAGCTGCTGTTATTACTGCTGTTGTTATTAGCTGTTAATATTGAACCTAGGGCTTTACAGTTTCAGATCCGAGGCTGTGTAAATCACAGGATTCCGCCTTATATCACACCCTCTCCACAACACTAGTCTTAGCCGTGTGCACAATGATTTAATGAAGTCTTTCGGGGTGGAAACAGGCCTGTGGCATATCAGATTCCATAGCACTGCGGAAAAGCCCTTATACAGTCAGAGGATAAGCTGCCTTCCTGCAACTCTTCCTTCAACCCTAGAACTGTCCAAAACGCAAGCATCCTTACCATAGGACTGAAGACAGCATCTGCATCCAGGTCTTGTTTTCCTAATTAATATTATTTTTAAAAATCGTGGTTTAAAAACACAATGAATGGAAGTAACAATCACATCCACCTTCAGGCAAAGTTTAAAATTCTGCACTGTGAGTGCCTCTGCTCTGGATGAGCATCTGCCAAGAGCAGTACTTTGAAAATTAAGATACGCGTTTTTGTGGCATCTCTCAAAAACATGCAAAGGCCCACATAAAGAAAGCCATCGACTCATCTTGTGAGTTTAATAAACCATCCCGTGGACTACGGCTCTGAGTGATGCCCTACTTCCTGAAGATCTCACTTGGCATGCAACCTAGAAACCTGCACAAGTCCCACAGACTGTGTAGTCCCTCCTAGAAACAAACTCTGACATGGCTCCTATTTCAAAGCTCTGCAAACAAAAACTTACAGAAATGAAACTCTAGAACCAGACCTAGAAAGCACAATAGCTACCTGGATACTTATTTTTTCCTTTGTCCCACTAGTATACCTCCACTAATATGAATGGCTGCCATTTGAATTAAGATGAGAGAAGAAACCAACTGCAAAAAAAGCTGTTACTAATTATTTCGTGTACAGAAAGGAGTCGTTTTTCTTTTCTTTCTAAGTGTCTTTTTTCCCCCAAACAGGACAATGTGCTGTTTCATCTGGTAATTTCAGGATTCTGAAAGGTGTGACCCACCTTACTGAGATCTTTGGCGGTCACACTGTCGTCATCCCGGCAGGGCAAGCGGTGGACAAACGCTAACATCTGATACTTGGCTCTGATGAATTCTGCTTTATTAGGACTGGTTTGAGAACAAAAAAAGAAAACAGTTCACTTGCAGTTCAGATACAACATTCCCCATTCTTCAGACTGTAAAGAGAAGAGGAAGTGACCCACATCCCCCACTCAAGAATAAAAGGAACAATACTGAAGTAAGCTTTGGCAGTGTGTTAAGACCTGAAGTCTGAAAACGTACATTAGTCATTATAATGGCCAGGACTGCAGAATACCTGCTTTTTATAGTATCTTTCTTCTCTGTGTAATTTTCTGAAGTGACCTAGCAACCTTGGGAGGAAGCAGCTCTTTGTCCCATCTTGAGAGAATCCAGATGTCTGGTCTGACTGCATGTTGGTTGAGCACCTAAGCGCAAACCCAGTGACACTGACAGCCACCAAGCCTTAGTCTTAAACTGGAGAAACCAGACTTGTGCTGGGTAGCCATGCGGAAGAGATGGTCCCATGCCTGGCTTCGTTCTGCATTCCTAACGGCTAAGAGTTCAACACACAACTGGGTGACCACCTCCTGCGCTGCCCCTGTGGAGACTGGTCCAAGGCAGCTGCACTCCTTTCAGTGGGCCCCAGGGGTTAAGAAAAAATAAGAGTATTTATAAACATTCCACTCACTGTACTTTATCCTGTGGATTAGCCTTGCGTCTTCCACTCATAATAGAGGTGGGGTCCAGTAACGAATGCTCCCATATAGAATTAGCACCATTATTATACAAGGTTTCAACCATCTAAAACCAAGCAGTATAAAATCACATTTTAATTTCTTTCTACAAACATTCCATGGAAATCAGTGACTGAACTGATTCCACCTCAAACACTAGCATGACTAGGAGATCACACACTTCGTTATTTTCTGTTTTAGAATGAGAAAGAAGAACCTACATGCAGGATTCAAGTTTGACCAGGAGGACAGCTAAATACTTCAGTGGGTTTGATTACATTTCCTGATACCTGATGAAAAAAGAGCACTTTGACACTTTAGGACAGCACTGCCCAAGCCTGAGCATCCAAATACTATTTTTCAAGATTCTTAATCTTTTTCTTTAAATACACTTACCTTCTAAAACTTTCACTAACAATTAGAATTTCATGCCCTAGTTATAGTTTTATGCAACCATTGAAATAAATATTTGAGTATTACCTACATCTACCTTTGATCAGTGGTAAAGAATCTACCTGCCAACACAGGAGATGTGGGTTCAGGAAAATCCCCTGAAAAAGGAAAGGGCAACCCAGTATTCTTGCCAGGAAAAAAACCTATGGACAGAGGAGCCTGGCAGGTCTGTAAAGAGGCGGACCCGACTGAACTATTGAGCATGCACAGCAACCGCGAGGACCGCTACTGGTCCATGTGTCACTCCGGGAACTGCTGTTCTAGGGTCCAGTCTGGCATTTTCAACTACTCATCTCTGGCCTTTATTCATATCCTACAATATAATATAGGACATGACATAATATCCGTACTCTGTATAATCTAACGGCAGTAAACACCCATTTTCACATGGGAATGAGCTGTTAGACACTTCTGAGCAGAAGTTACTAATAATAATACACCGTTTTCATCTCCGAGCAGGCCTCCTGACAAGGCCTTGTCTGATTTCTGCAACAGTGCAGACACTGCCATATCAGAGATCTAAACTCACCCTTTCGGGACAGGCTGTGCAGCTGCCGCAGATTTAGTAAAATATGTACTCAAGACAAATGAAGGCAAAACACATGCCAAAGTCTGAGTTCCAACAGAACTCAAAGAATGTGTACCCCAAAATAGAAGTACCCGGTGACATGATAATGGACCCCCAAATAAAACTAAGAGCCCACTGAATACTTGGCAGGGTGTTAGGCATTCAATCAAAACAGGACTTGATTGTCTCTAACAAGTTACAAGAACTTTAAGAGAACTTAAATCAGATGCGTCAGAAACTTCGGAGGACTATCAAAAAGCAGGAAACTTAATGAAAAGTTTCTAAGGCTGTTGCTTTCAGGAACATTCATCGTGGTAAGTGGAAAAGAGACTGTTTAAAAACAATTTCTGGCAATATTCTAGAAAGACGGCAGTAAAACATTAGGAAGAAATTTTAATGACTATCTGTCTACCTATAGTCGAGCTTTTCCAGATTTTCACTAGGAGGAAAATAATCTTAAATAATGAACTCAATACTTATATATAGCACTGATAAGCATGGCACCTCTACTCAATTAGGATTCAAACATTTTTGTAAGGTTTAAGAAGTGTAATTTCAGTTGCTACAACAATAACTCCTAAAAACTTAAACTTCTTGAGGAGAATTCTTATTCTTTACCTGAAGCAATGTCGGAGGCCATGGTGTGTGTTTAAGATGCCTCACTTGAGAAATATGGCGTCCCAGACTCCGATGGACACTGCAGCACTCATCACATATAAAAGTTCCCCTATTTATGGATGCCCAGGAAGGATCTGGAGAGAAGAGTGAGATCAGTGGCAAGGACACCAGGTGGTTGCTATTCTGCCAGGTGGCAAAAGATGACCAAGGTTTGGTGTTTCAGAAAAACAAGACATTTCTGTTGTGTTGGTATGCTAGTCAACATGTTAAGCTGGGGAGCTTGTCTGATGATACCACCTATCTTGGCTGGGGGTACAATGTTAATAGAGATGGAAAACATGGATCGAAGCCCCGAGTGAGCACTTACCTGCTTTCTGGTCCAGGGCCACAATCTGTAGCCCTAGTAAGATCTACTATCTCGGATGTGTGCTCCTTCATTAAATGTAAGAGAAGCAAATTGAGAGGGTTCACCTGAATCATTCTGACTCCATCTCTACAAATGGCAGGACAACAAAACTGCCCATGACCAATCCACACAGAATTATGTGAAGTGAATGGTGAAAAGACCCTAATACCGCTGCACATCGACACGCCTCTGGGCTTAGCAGAAAGCTGCAAGCGACACAACTATAAAATAGCTCGGCCGAGGTGGCTCTGAAAAGACTGGGAAACCCGGCCCACTCCACTAGGAAATGTGCTAGGATATCCATTAGCTGTCTTAAATAAACTGTTGAGTCTGATCTCACCATGGACCTGAAAGAACAGAAGCTGTAAAAACATTGGCCTCACAGAAAAAAGATGCAAAATACAAATTAGCAATATTTTTGATGTGCGCGTGATACTTTTTTTCCTGTGAAGTCTGACAAAGCCTCATTAGACGCCCTTTGAAACAAGGAAAAACGCACACTTGGTAAGCAGTAAGAATAACTCACGCTGGGAAAGTAAACTAAATATTTAGAAACTCAAAACACAGACAGACCTTCTACATTTCATCAGATTCACACAAGGGGTGACAATAGGTACCGCTCAAGCTGCTTGGCTTGAGGGTTATATTTAAAAATTCTTCAATGTCCACAAAAATCTCTAAAATGCATGTACACCATCCTTACCATTTCGAACAGTTTATTCAAACCCCTTCCAACCGTATAATGAAAAGTTATGAGATTTCAATCAAAGACAAACTGGGAGTCAGAGAGTGTGGTGGTTAAGAGGGCTGGCTCTGGAGACAAGCAGTCCAGGGTGTGAACCCCAACTCTGCCACTTCTTGCGCAAGGATCTTAGGCAAGTTATTTCTTTGAGGGTGCTCATCATGGATCAAATAGGAGAACAACACATCTCAGTGCAGTGAGGATATAAAGAGTAAGTGAAGCTCTTTGCATATAGTAAGTACTCAGTAATGTGAGCTGTTACAACTTTTCCCAATTATTTTGTAAGTACCACTCAAGTTATTTTCAAGAGCTCACTGCAATTCATGGCCACTAGAGAAAGTCTTTGATTGTTATTCAAAACATTGAATGTTCCACATGAACACTATCTTACTACACTGAAAAACCTCATGGAGTTTTCAGGTAGTTGAACTCAGAATAGGATATGAACTAGATTCATTAAAAAAAAAAAAAAAAAAGTAAACCAGGAATTCCCTGGCGATCCAGTGGTTAAGACCCTGCACTTCCACGGCAGGGTGCACATGTTTAGTGCTTGGTCAGGAAACTAAGATCCTGCACGCCATGCAGCATGGCAAAAAAAATTAAAAAAAAAAAAAAGGTAAACTATTTACTATGATTTGATCATAGTTAATCAAACATTTTGGAGTTTCAGCTTTAGTATCAGCCCTTCCAATGAATATTCAGCGTTGATTACCTTTAGGATTGACTGGTTAGGGAAATCAATCCTTGAATACTCATTGCGAGGAGTGAGGATCAATGCTGAAGCTCCAAAACATTTGATTAACTATCATCAAATCTTAGTAATTAGTTTACCAATTTTTTTTTTTTTTTGCCACGTTGCAAAGCATTGGAATTCCAACTCATTGGAAAAGACCCTGATGCTGGGAAAGATTGAGGGCAAGAGGAGAAGAGGGTGACAGAGGACAGAGGACGAGATGGTTAGATGGCATCATCGACTCAATGGATATGCATTTGAGTCAGCTTTGGGAGACAGTGAAGGACAGGGAAGTCTGGCATGCTGTAGTCAACGGGATTGCAAAGAGCTGGACACGATTTAGGGACTGAACAGCAACAATCAAAAGTTTGCCATGAAACAAAAACTCAAAACAAAATTCTCCAGTGAAGTACAACTATGTCAGTACTACTAAAGCACTCTAAAAAACAAAGACTGGAAACAGCAAGATGAAAGATCCCTGCAAAGATACATACTAACTTTGCTTTTTGCAGTGTGGTACTACTAATGACACACATACAAAAAGATGTGTGTTTTGAAGATCAGCCTTGGTTTTCACCTATCATTCAGAGAATTCACAATCCTTTTCGAAGAAATTAAATAGGGACAAGACAGCAAGGATTTAACACACACTAAGGAAGGCTCTCCACTAGTCATTTTAACATCATGAATCAGAATCACATGAAGAGAATATCAGAATGTTAACGACAGTAAAATCCAGTGAACCCCTTCCAATTTATGTGAACATTTTATGCTAGGGCTTCTTAACATGGGTTCTAGGAACACAACCAATGGGCTTCAGAAACGTCTATTATCCCACTGAGAAATCTTAACAAATTCTGCGTGAAAGGCTAAGTGCGCATGTATTTTGGGGGGAGAAGGTCTTAGCATTCATCAGAATCTCAAAGGGATCCTGAACCATAAAGGTTATTCTCTCACTAGGGCTTTGCAGAAAAGGCAGCACAAATTCCTAGCTGCTCAAGTTCAGAACATTTCAAGGTAGCCTAATTATATTCAAAACAGGAAGGAAATGACTCAAGTCTCTGTAGATTAGGCATATGAGACAACAACTAAAAAAGATACAATGGAAGAGAAAAATGTTCTCAAAGGCACAAAACGCTGCAGAAGTGCAAGACAGTATTTAGTACAGAATTCAGCATGACAACAGAGATGCAACTTTCCTGTGCCCCGTATACCATCCACTGAGAAGCAAAGAACACGCGCTTCAAGAGGAAGTTTGAATCTAGATTCATGTGAATCAAACATCACAGAAAGTTCAACCAAAAACAGGCAAGAAAAGAAGGAAGTGGAGCAAATAACATTTTTAGAGAATACGATGGAGTTTGTATGACAAGCTTAGTTTCTAAAACACCTCTTTTTAAACTCCTCCACCCGTTCTCCCTATCTTCAAAAGAAACTGGTAACCCCACTTACATTATAGAGACCGTGTAATAACCACATAAGGTTTGAGTTATCGTAGTCCTTTTAAAATCTGTCTGCACCTCCATATGACAAGATGAAGTTTATGGTGCTCAATGACTTCATTAAGATTGTTTATTGGACACTATTGTGCCAAAGAAGCCATCTTACCTTTTGAATTACTTCAAATTCAAAGGAGATAAATCCAAGCACTGAAAACAGCACAGAGGCCTGTCAACCGGGCTCCAACCGCTGAGATAGATCTAAACTCTAAATCTATGGGAGGGGAGGGATGGTTTTCACCCTTCAGTGATCCCATATGCCTAAACTGCCTGAATACCCAAATGGTTATAGTTGCCAATGATTTGGTGTGTTTGTTTTGTAAGCAGTAATTAATGTATAATTTAGAAATTCAACTATAGCTTTAAGGGGCTGTGAAGGTTCTGTACACAACACACACACAAAAAAA
>SJYQ01095415.1:115412-131355 GCA_006410935.1 Redunca redunca | reverse complement strand
GTTATTCTCAAAGACAATCTGAACACTCTCAAGAGACCAGAATCTACTTTTTAACCTCAAAGGTAAATCTTCTTCTAATCATCAGAGCTAAATATAAATTCAAAAGGTAACCTATTTTTAAATGTTTAATCTCTTTTCCCCTACCCTAAACCAAAGTGAACAGTAGATAAAAGTTATTATATTAATACCTTATTCATAGCTCCAGTTGCAGAGTCCCTTGGACTGCAAGGAGATCCAACCAGTCCATTCTGAAGGAGATCAGTCCTGGGATTTCTTTGGAAGGAATGATGCTAAAGCTGAAACTCCAGTACTTTGGCCACCTCATGCGAAGAGTTGATTCATTGGAAAGGACTCTGATGCTGGGAGGGATTGGGGGCAGGAGGAGAAGGGGATGACCCAGGATGAGATGGCTGGATGGTATCACGGACACGATGGACGGGAGTCTGAGTGAACTCCGGGAGATGGTGATGGACAGGGAGGGCTGGCGTGCTGCGATTCATGGGGTCGCAAAGAGTCGGACACGACTGAGCGACTGAACTGAACTGATTCTTCCAGGGGAAAGCTTGTAATATTACAGACATTCACATTTCTCAGGAAATTGTACATAGTAAGTACTTATTACTTATTCTATGAACTATTTTGCATTAAATTATTTGCTAGAAATCATATAAGGCCAAATAATAAAGACTCAGAAGTGTTCCTCATTATTCTATTTCTCCAATATTCTTTTATTCCTCATGATTTGCACATTTTGAACATCTCTACTGCCTCACTTGGCTTCCCCTAACAACATCAATCATGATTTCAGATATATTTCCTTGTTTACTTCTTTTTAAAATTTTTATTTTATATTGGAGTATAGCCAATTAACAACACTGTGATAGTTTCAAGTGGACAGCAAAGGGACTCAACCATACGTATCAGCTCAGTTCCGTCGCTCAGTCATGTCCGACTCTTTGCGACCCCATGAACCATAGCATGCCAGGCCTCCCTGTCCATCACCAACTCCCGGAGTTCACCCAAACTCATGTCTATCGAGTCAGTGATGCCATCTAACCATCTCATCCTCTGCCA
This sequence comes from Redunca redunca, assembly GCA_006410935.1. NCBI lineage: Eukaryota > Metazoa > Chordata > Mammalia > Artiodactyla > Bovidae > Redunca > Redunca redunca. The sequence goes on along the minus strand of SJYQ01095415.1, from coordinate 130,281 downwards.
CCCCCTTCTCCTCCTGCCCTCAATCTTTCCCAGCATCAGGGTCTTTTCAAATGAATCAGCTTTTTGCATCAGGTGGCCAAAATATTGGAGTTTCAGCTTCCACATCAGTCCTTCCAATGAACACCCGGGACTGATCTCCTTTAGGATGGACTGGTTGGATCTCCTTGCAGTCCAAGGGACTCTCAAGAGTCTTTTCCAAAACCACATTTCAAAATGGAAAGAAATGGAAAGAAATGGAAAGAAATGAAATCTTCAGTGCTCAGTTTTCTTTATAGTCCAACTCTCACATCCATACATGACTACTGGAAAAACCATAGCCTTGACTAGATGGACCTTTGTTGGCAAAGTAATGTCTCTGCTTTTCAATATGCTGTCTATATGTATACATGTGTCCATTCTACCCCAAATTCCCCTCCCATCTATGCTGTCATATATCATTGAGCAGACCACTATATTTAAAATGGATAACCAACAAGATCCTACTGTATAGCCTATTCACTTCTAATGGAAATTTTGCTTGCTTATCAGATCCTGTTGGAGCTGACAGACATTAAAAATGTAAAATTATCTAGTTACTTGAGACCCTGAAACTCAGGGAGAAATATAGATTCACAGAGAGTTAGCTACATTTGGTGTGGTCATCCTTCCAGCCTGCCTCCTGTCATGCTATGGTGGTTTTCCATTTATGGCAGCAAGTGGCTAAAAAGTTTGGCCACAGTCATGTAGATGTCACAGTAGAAGAAGGGATTAACTCAAAATGCATCAAAAGGAAAACTTTCAAAAAGAAGATAAAAGCATCATAAATGCTAAGGGGGCAGGAATAAATACCAATTGCTGTCAAGACATATTTAATGAAGTTTATAAGAAAAGGCAGCAGGGGGTGTGAAAATAGTATAGGGGAGCAGTGACACTAAATTTAAATCAACATTTTTTTTTAAATTTAGAAATCCATAAACTCCAACTGAGGGAAATGACACTTAAGTATAAATTCCATGGTAATGATTATTTAAAACTCTATATTGATTATGAATCTATCCATGGTGATTCACATGCAAAATAAGAAAATTGCATTTATAATAGAAATGAGAACAAAGCAACAGAATTTGTAACATGTTAAAGGAAGTGTCTGGACAAGGAAATGGCAACCCACTCCAGTATTCTTGCCTGGAAAATCCCATGGATGGAGGAGCCTGGTAGGCTACAGTCCATGGGGCCGCAAAGGATTGGACACGACTGAGCGACTTCACTCACTTACTTTAAAGGAAGCGTTAACTGTAATGAAGGACAGTCAGATTCCTAAAGAATCATTTATTCATTCATCAAAAACTATAATCATTGGGTTCATGTCATAAATCTAGGGTCTTTAGAAATTAATGATAAATTTAAATTAAATGCATCTGAATTTCAGAATATACCTTTTTATCTGGAAATCTTTTTTTCTTAAACGAAGTTAACCTCCAAATTTAATAAAATAACATTTTTATTGATGGAAAATAATGACTTTTTTAAAAAAGTTGTTTATATAAAAGTAAAGGAAGAAAGCCAAGTTGATTTATTTGTTAAGAAGCAAAATTAGGCTGGCTATTATATCAATAATAAAGTGTTTTACAAACAACAAAACTAGTAAGGTTTCATTAATGACAATAAGCAATTAGAATGACTATTATTTTTGGAGCACTAAAAACTATCAAATGTACATTTCAGTACAGTTAGACTTCACTTTCACTTTCATGCATTGGAGAAGGAAACGGCAACCCACTCCAGTATTCTTGCCTGGAGAATCCCAGGGACGGAGGAGCCTGGTGGGCTGCCGTCTATGGGGTCGCACAGAGTTGGACACAACTGAAGCAACTTAGCAGCAGCAGCCCCTATATTAATTTTATTATTTTTTCAGATCAATTTCACAGATGAGAAAACTGAAGCTCAGATAGTTGAAAATTTTATATAGGATTACACATTTAAGAAGTGACTTAAACCTTAGTCTGTTAAATTTTAAGGCTCATACCTTTAAAATTATATTCATGATTATATTATCAACTTTATTGGCAAATTAAACTTTTAATAAAGTAGATATATATCCAATTTATACTACCAGTGATACAAAAGGAGTCTAATTATGGCCTGTATGACTACAAGGAAATGTGTTATGTATTTCATTCTGGAATATTAAATTTCCTTGCTTCAAATACTTAAAAAAATAAACATGCTTATTGAGGAAATTACAGATAACTATTTAGCTTCAAATGCAATTTTAAACTAGTTAACTAGTGTCCATTCAGGTCTCTGCAGATTCATATTTGAAAGCAAGGCCAGTAAAAATAGTCTTACAGAGAATTATTGGAAGAGTCATTTAAGAAGTGAACCCTATGGAATGGGAGAAAATATTTGCAAACTATGTACATACAAGGGGTTAGCCTCTAAAATATATAAGGAATAACTGCAACTCAATGCCAAAAAATATATATAGAAGCCTAATTGAAAAGTGGGCAAATGACTTGAATAGATATTTCCTCAAAGAATACATACAAATGGCTAACTGGCATATGAAAACATGTTCAATATCACTAATCATCAGTGAAACACAAATCAAAATCACAATGAGACATCACCTCACATCTGTCAGGATAGCTATTATCAAAGAAACAAAAGACAACAAGGGCTGGGGATAATGTGGAGAAACTGCACAATGTTGGTAGGAATGTAAAATGGTATAGTGAGTATGAAAAACAGTGTGGAAGTAAATAGAATTACCATATGATCCAACAAACAACTTCTGGGTATTTATCCAAAAGAAGTGAAATCAAGAGTTTGAAGAGAACTACACTCCCAAGTTCTTTTTATTACTATTCACAATAGCCAAGATGGGTTAATAACCTAAATGTCCACTGGCAAATGCTTGGATAGAGCAAATGTGGTATGTGAGTGAAAGTCGCTCAGGCATATCAGACTCTTTGTGACCCACGGACTGTACAGTCCATGGGATTCTCCAGGCCAGAATACTGGACTGGGTAGCCTTTTCCTTCTCCAGGGGATCTTCCCAACCCAGGGATGGAACCCAGGTCTCCCACATTGCGGGCAGATTCTTTACCAGCTGAGCCACAAGGGAAGCCCAAGAATATTGGAGTGGGTAGCCTATCCCTTCTCTAGGCCATCCTGGAGAATTCTTCCAACCCAGGAATTGAACTGGAGTCTCCTGCACTGCAGGCGGATTCTTTGCCACCTGAGCTATCAGGGAACCCCTGATATGCAGTACATATAAAATCAAATAATATTCAGCCTTAAAAAAGAAAAGCAATCCTGCCATTTGCCACAACATGGAGGAAGCTGGAAGGTATTATGCTAACTGAAATCAGTCAGTCACAGAAAGACAAATACTGTATGATTCCACTTATGAGGTATCTATAGTAGTCAATATCCCAGGGTTGCCATTTCCTTCTCCAGGGGACGAGATGGTTGGATGGCATCACTGACTCGATGAATGTGAGTCTGAGCAGGCTCCAGGAGTTGGTGATGACAGGGAAGCCTGACATGCTGCAGTCCATGAGGTCGCAGATGCAGACATGACTGAGTGACTGAACTGAACTGATAGTAGACAAATTCACAGAATCAAAGAGAGGAATGGCAGTTTCTAGAGGCTGGGCTAAAAGGGAACTGAGTTACTACTCAATGGGCATAAAGTTCAGTTAAGCAAGATGAATAAGCTCTAGAGATCTGCAACACAACACTGTTCCTATAGTTAACAAGACTGCATTGGGCACTTAAGTATTCGGGAAGAGGACAGATCTCATATTAAGTGTTCTTGCATGCATGCTCAGTCTCATGAGTCATATCCAACTCACTGTGACCGCATGGACTATATAGCCCGCCAGGCTCCTCTTTCCAAGGAATTCTCTAGGCAAGAATATTGGAGTGGGTTGCCATTTCCTTCTCCAGGGGATCTTCCCAACCCAGGAATCGAACCCTTGTCTCCTGCATTGGCAGGTGAATTCTTTACCACTGACCACCTGGGAACACTCATCAAGTGTTCTTACTACAATATAATAAAATAAAAAAGAGAAGACAAAGAAATGAACCTTCTCGCTCAACAAGGAGTTGTCTAGCAAAATTGTCCAGAGCGAGGGAACAGTTTAAACAGATTATCTTAGTCCATTCTTGGTCTTCCAGTCTGCTTTTTTTCCTTTACTTTCTTGAAATCACGGCTGCTTGTCTGGAGAACTCCATTATCACCTAGATAGTCACATCAACATTTCTTCCAGAAAGCCAGATAAAGGACAATTTAGAAAGTCTGGGCATGGCAAATAAAGCCTCCTTTGACCATTATCAGTGAAGACTGACCCTGTGGGTGTTTAAAAAGATTATTCTAGTTATGTGGTTCTGTCTCTTGAGATTTAATGGTAACCAATTACAGCCCACAGACCAGAAAAGTGACTGATCATTGTCTGAAAACATGATGATAAATTGGGAAGGTAAAACAGATTCATCTTTTCCTCCCCCCATTACAGGTAGATATTGATTGAAATAATGAGAGATTGAAAAAGCTGACAGGGCTTTGATCTCTTCTTTGATGTTCCCTGCTGTTGTCTCCGATGTTACTCTTTATAAAATATGGTCAGTTCAAATAAAAAGTCAGAGCCTAGTTTCTCCTCACTAATGATTAATAAAAATGACTTGGCAAACAGAATTCTACAGACTGATAAATGGAAACAGCACAGGACATCCCCCCAAACAGTAAAGAGAGAGACATTATTTACACTGTCATACTAAGCTGCTCTCTGTTCCCTGGGCCGGCATGTTCTCATTAGGTGTCTTTGCACCCACTTTTCTCTTTTTCAGAATACCCTCTCACATGTAACCACTAGTGAAATTATCACACTTGCTTCAAGACCAAATCAAACACTGTGTCCAAGGCCTCTGGGCTGGTAGAGTCCTACCCAATTTCTTAGCATCTGGCATGTGTCTCTATTATTGTTCTGTACCATGGTATTATACGCATTTGCCCGTGTCTCTTCTAGACATGATGTTCTTAACTATTTTTGTGCTATGGATCCCTCTGGCATCTGGTGAAGCATATGGAACACTTCCCAGAATGTTTTTAAATGCATAAAATAAAAAAATCATATGGGGATAGGAAGGAAATTAATTATATTATAGTTATGAAATATAAAACATGGGAATATATGATATGTGATTATTAATACCCTGGCTGAAGGTATAATAATTAATAAAAGTACAAAATAGTGGTGAATATAAATGACCTTTTGAAATAAATCCTAGTTGTTGTTAACAATATTGGTTATAAATTCACAGACACTGCTAATACTCTACTGTGTTGCCCAATTTCATAGTTGGGGGGAAAATGCTAATTTTCAGCTAAAGTTTCAATAAAGATGCAATTTTTCTCCTATCCTGCCTTGTGGACTCTAGATTAAGAGTCCTGTCGTTTGACTCCATGGTCTTAGGGCAGAGTTTTTTGATTTGTTCATTTTTGTTTTTTCAGTACAGAAAAGTTCCACGAAGTTTATGGAATGGTGGCTGAGTCGTGTTTTGAATGCAGATCTTATCATTGCCTTTCCCACATCACAACACATGAAGTAATTCGGGTACTTTCAGTTCGTCAGTGGCTGCCATACAGGGCGACGTGTATATTCTTTGGTTTGACACAGAAGCTTGAACGTTAAAATTAAAAAGCATCTGTGACTAAGCAATTTGTGTTTGCTGTATTTTTCTCTACTTTCCCCTAAGCCAAGAGACACCCATAAAGATATTGCTAATACAACTGATAGTGTCCTGATACTCAGTATCATTTGCCACGGAGCTTAAAATTCTAAGCACAGAATCTAAGCCAGCTCTACAATACTGTACATCTTAAAAGTGGGAGAGGAGACATATCACTAATTTCAGCCTTTCAAGTGGAAGGCTCTGACACCAACAATATTAAGTGGCACGCTGAAGGGCATTCCAGTATTAGATAGTAAATGTGAAAAAAAAAAAAGTTCCAATTCCTGACTTGTGGCTATTTCTTTATTCTATTAGGAATCCTGCTCAATGCTCAGGGAGGAAAATGAACCTATCATTTGGATGCTTCCCAATAGCCTGCTGCCTGACATCATATAAGCCAATAATCTAAGATTAATTTTTTCATTTTTGATCTGTTTTATTTTTAATAGTTGGTATAACCATAGCCTACTGCTCAGTTTAAATCAAAATTAGAGGATAAACAAAACGACAAATGTCATTTCTCTTAGTGTTTTAATGACACAATTCCAACAATACTACAAGTTGGAATATTATTACAAAAAACAACCTTAGAAAATGGACACCTCAAACAGTTGCCAAATAGATATAATATATGGAACATATATATAATATTATAATGTCATATAATAATTCCACTATTGCAGAATTAAACTGAAAGTTTAAACTTTCTATTTTTAACTTTCTGCAAGTTATTTCTAAAATTAGAAAACTTCAAAGATATTTCACAACACTATGCTGCTTATTGGGCTTCCCTGGTGGCTCAGATGGTAAAGAATCTGCCTGATATGCAGGAGACCCCAGTTCAATTCCTGAGTCTGGAAGATCCCCTGGAGAAGGGAATGGCAACCCACTCCAGTATTCTTGCCTGGGAAATCTTCATGTGGTGCAAAGAGTTGGACATGACTGAGCAACTAACACTATGCTGATTATTAATGTTAAAGACATTAATAGATAATTTTTTGAAGAAGAAAATGGGCTTTTTCAGTAGCAATAACAAATTTGCAGCGTAACAGATAATATATCAGCCTATCTCCTATGAAGAAAAAATAAGATGTGATAAAATATGCTAAAGGATCCTTATGGTATAACTTGACCATAGTCTCCCTGAGTTATGACTATCTATCTATCTATAAGAAATGGACTCTTCCTCATAAGACTTTATTATAATCACAAGAAACTAGCTCATTGCATTGTGCTGATAAAATATAATTCACTCAACATTTAAAAGTAAGAATATTAACTACATACACACAAAAAAGAAATATTCTAGACATTCCATCAGCCATTTCACTAGTCATTACTTTTGATCTCTGAACCAGAAGTGCAGTACTCAACAAAGTAATTGGGAAGAAATCATTTTTAATGCGAAAAATATAGAGTTCTTGATCTTTGAACAAAGTTGAACTTTTAATGCTTTTCAATTGAAAAAAGTATCAGGTTTATTCTCCTTCTGGTTTTAGTAAATAGGAGAGACAATTGCAAAGCAAGTATTCCAAAATATGAAACAAAATTATCATTCTTGAAAAAAAAAACAATCTTCTAGCATCTGTTGCTACACAGAGCCATTATAATGCAATTAGACAGACTAAGGACCAGATGCTAAGGAAGCAAAATTTAAAAGATGAAGCAGGGTATTATTTTGGTTAATGAATTTAATTTCAAATGTTACAAGAGTGATTCATGGACATTTTCTCTTCTTAAAAGCAGTTACCACATGTACACAATGCATTTTAACATGTTGCCTATATAATGCAATGGGGAAAGTAAACTGTCTCTTATAGAATATTAGATATTTTTAAATGATGAGACAGTAGACAGTCTCAAAGNTATTTCTACCTACAGTTGCCTCTAGCACTCATCATTTTGCAAATAAAAGTCTCTTGTGCAGTATGCCTGGTAAAATGAAAGTCCAGATCACACCAGAAAAGCATAAACAAAGTGAGAGAAGAGAAACAAGTAACATAAGAACCTGCTAACTAAAATGCATTATAACAAATTGAAAATAAAATGTAGAAGCCATTATTACATAAAAATAAATAATACTATATATTTCATACTTATTGACTGAGCTACAGTCTCTCACTCAATAAGTCAAATCTGAGTTTTATTAATAGGATCTGCATTTGTAACTCACTTACGTGAGTGCATAACCTCAACATCCCCAGATTCCTGTTCCCAGGGAAGAATGATCAAACCGGGGAGGGGAGGGAGGTGCATTTGTATTAATTGTGCCAGACCAGTCAGCCCAATTCATAAAGCTCTCCTAAAGACTCTGTGATTTAATAGCAACACTAAACAGGAATATTACAAATATTTTTGGCAAGGAGACCCACCTCAACTGGAAACTCAGGAATCATTTATTGCACAACACACACTTTCAGTTAGCCTAAACAGTGAAAATACATGGCAAAACTTAACCTCGGTATCATCAGTGATTATATGATGAGAACATGACTTTTGTGATTCATCCTCATTATCGAGTATTTGTTGAACAAATGAGTGAAAATGATACAAAGCAATCATGTTATTTTTAGCAATCATAACAAATAGATACTGTCTTCTGAGATATTAACTCCACATATATTTACTTTTTCTCAAGTGACAGAAAGCTCGAACATATCATGCAATGGTCAAACCCAGAAACGACACACTTTTCCATCATCAGCAAAGGGAAAGATATTTTATTTTTAATGAAAATGTGATGAAGGGATCTCATAGACAAAAGGCATTATAGTAAAGGAACATTCATTTTGTGACTGTGCCTGANATGGTCATCAGAGGAAATATTTCTATGGACACAATATTAGTCATACAGTGTTTAAAATATATTATCTGGTGCTTACTGTTTTGTGAACAGTGAATCAAAACCATGGAGAACACCTACTGGGGTATTTAAAGAGAAATATAAAACAAAACTTAAACATGCTCGCAAGAATTTTATATAAAGTTAAAGAATCAAAGAAAATCTATAAGAAATAATTGGTAATTTAACTGAGAAACTAGGTAGAAATGATAATGTGGAATGAAAGTTCACAGAATGAAGTGGGATTTGAAGCAGTTAGGAAAAGTGCTGTTAGCTTGAACACTCCAAGAGATTTTTGAAGATGGGAACCAAAATGAGTAGAAGCAGAAAATTCCAGAAAGAAAGAAGGAGTCTAGCAAGACAAGAGAGAGAGTGTGAATTGTTTATGTGAGAGAGAGAATATTTTATGTTGAGAATATAAAGACAACACCCTGAAAACCTTTAAGAGTGTAGAGTCAATACAGTGTTCTGAGAGGATTCATATTACTCTCAAATGAAAAGAAATTCTACTAGATTTGAAAATTATATAGCCAATTAACAAAAGGTCTTGGACCAAGAATTTTGGTTGCACAGCTATTAAAAATATTGTTATTAAAAGTAACTCATAGTTTTGCACTTATATGTTTTATCGTATTTGTTCCCTGAAATTATTGAAAGTAGTCGAGAAAAGATCATTATGAGCCAGTTTTTCCTTTTTTTTTTTTCAGCTTTGTTGAGTTACACTTGACATATAACACTGCAGGAAACTGGCAGGGTATAGTCCATGAGGTGGCAAGAGTCAGACATGACTTAGTGACTAAACAAGAGACAAAGTTTAAGGTATACAACGTGATGCTGTGATATGTGTATATATTGTGAAACGTTTACCACGCTAAGGTTGTTTAACATATCTGTCACCTGTCATAGTTATCATTTGTGTGTTCGTGTGTGGTGAGAACATTTAAGATCTATTCTTTTTTAGATGTGAAAACTGCGAGCCGCTGAGGATAAATGATGGCCTCAAAGGTACACAAATAAGCATGGGAGTTAGACCTCCTCCCACATGTCCTGGTTACAAAACTATTACCTACTTCTCTAATTTCCACGTGTCATTGAGAATGAGACACTTTCATCACGAAAACATTTCTAGGATGCCTGGAATAGAATACAATTTCCTAATAGAATATGGAAAGAAAATCCATTTTGAATGGATTATCTCAATTTGCTGAAATTTGCATGCAAAATGTCCTTGGTACCATCAGATACCATGGGACAAAACAAGCAGACAGGATGAAGCAAGCTTACCATTGGAGACCTGACTATTCTTGAAATTTAGACAATTCAGGTCATTAGTCATGAGGCCCTAAGGGAGAAAAATATGCTTGATTCCACCCTAGTAAAGCCAGAAGCTCTCTAATTTACATCCCCTACTTGGCTGAGGGTATCAGATGTGTTCAGGTTGAACAAGTTCAAGACTCTTGCTCGAGTAATTTTAAGGAATGTAACACAGTCTGAATAGTAATTGGTTATTTAATAATCCTACTTGCACAGCTAACATAAGCTTGCTTCACTCTTAAGCACAGAATAGGATCAGTTGCCTTACTCAGTGCTAGGAAAAGAAATCTTCATCTGCCTATAAGCTTTAAAGTCAACCTGATGTGAAATCCGGAAATACATTTTGAAAATGAATGGATTAGTGATAAAATTAATGAGAAAACTAAAGTCTCTGAAATGAAATATTTTTGGCATGTGATAACCTGATATGCTGCCCTCCAAAGCCCCTTGCATTTAGGATTGCTGAGCCATCTCTGTGTAGCTTTACTTGCATCGTGGGTATTACATTAACCAAGCCAACTTGTCTATTTGTCCTTGTGTTACATCACTTTATAACACTAACTTGCACTCCATTTATGTCAGTCTCCTTATCTACCATAATATGCTACATTTACTGTTTGAGTTTTCTCAGCATGCTTCTTCACTGATGTGGAAGTCCTTCCCACTTAAACAAGTACCAACTATAACTTCTCTATCTGACACTAACTCTAAACTCCTTAACTGCTGGTTATCTTTACTATCAGCATCTCTCACTCTCATTTCATACAGTCCATGGTGCAATATCCAGCCTAGCTTGGACTCCAACTGACTACTTCTGTGTCACACACAAAGAACAACACCTCAGACTATAACACATATAGATAGAAACAGACTATAACACATATAGATAGAAACAGACTATAACACATATAGATAGAAACAGACTATAACACAACACATATAGATAGATACATAGATACACATACATGTGCTGTGTTGTGTGCTGTGCTTGACTGCTCAGTTGTATCTCACTCTTTGTGACCCCATGGACCATAGCCCGCCAGGCTCCTCTGTCCATGGGGACTGTCCAGGCAAGAATACTGGACTAGGTTGTCATGCCCTCCTCCAGGGGATCTTTCCAATCCAGGGATTGAACAGAGGTCTCCTGCACTCCAGGTGGATTCTTTACCACTGGAGCCACCAGAAAAGCCCAAGAATACTGGAGTGGGTAACCTATTCCTTCTCCAGGGGATCTTCCTGACCCAGGAATCAACCGGGATCTCCTATATACATACATATGTTTCCCCAATCCAAAATCCAAAATTATAACTACTGTCTCTTTCCCTGAATCTCTACTTCTCTTTGCTAGTAAAACATCAAATGATGTAGAGATTGTGCCTCAGTAAATGACTATTTATCCACCATCAACCAAAGCCTAGTATTGTTATTCATTTACGGATGCAGCAAATATGTATTAAGACAGTGTGCATGACAGTATGCTTCGTACTATATATTCAGCACTAATCAAAGCAGATGGAAGTCGGGTAAGGAAAGCACATCAGGCAGACTCAATAGCAGAAATGAGTCTGGCATGTGAGAGATGAGAGCAGGTCAGGGTGGCTGAAGGGCGGCGAGACTGCAGAAGAGCAGGAAAGAATTGGATTTCTCAGAATAATAATGATCTTGAACTAGCAATCAACACAACCTGGTTTCCATTTTGAAAAGATCCCTCTGCATGCTCTGTAGAGAATGGAATCAGTAGAAGCAAACCAAAGCGTAAGTGGCAAAGTCAAGTTGAGGTGTTTAAGGGTAACTTAACTTAGGACGAAATCCAAAGATATGGATGATGTGATCTACTTTTTCTGCCATTCCATGAGCCTTTCATTCACATATTGTGACACTCTGGCACATTTTCTAGAGCAGCTCCTCTATTCCTTCCCAATGCTTTTCAGGATCACAAACTATTTCCTTCCTCTCCAACTGCTGTTCCATCCTGATGGATGACTGTTCTTCAGTTACTCAACAGAGCAAGTAACAGGGTAAAATCATCTGGTATGGGCTCCCACGCGTTCCCCCTCCTTCTGTCATCTTAAGTGTCCTTGTCCTGCGTTTTTCCTTTTTTTCTTGAGCATGTTTAATAATTTATCACTATCACTCTGTTAGATTATCCCCAAATAGACAGCAAGGCGAGGACTTAGGGTACAGGTAGTTTATCTAGCAACTGATCTCAGAAAGCACAAGTGAGAAGGTGGAGAAAATGAGGTCGCGAAGGAGGAGGAGGCATTAGAGGGTGTGTTACTGAGCACTTTACTATTGGGGGCAACTGGGGTTCAGACCTTCCCCCTCACCCACTCTAAGAAGGGAAGAGCAGACTTCAGAATTGTGCTGCCAGCGGATGAAGAGGTAGTGTGCTTTTTCCCAGGACACCACAGGCCCTAGTAGTGAAAGGTTGCTCCTGGTGACTTTACCTCTCACCCTGCCCCCTCAGCCCAGTAGTTCTGGTTTACTCCTGTATGCAGCCAGCAAGTTCTCACAGGGCTGCACGAAGCCCTCAGGCAGAGCAGCAGAGCAAGACGCGGGAATTCCTGAGGTGGGTGAGCGAAGACCTGCACTGACCTGGCAAGGAGATGTGGAGCAGGGTGTCAGCATTGGCAACATCTTTCGCTTCTAGGACAGCATTTATTTTCCCCTTCTACTGAAATACTTCTTGAAGGAAATACTGTTATGAGCTATATAAGGGACCTTATAAATCATCTGGCTTAGCTGGTGGCTCAGCGGTAAAGACTCTGCCTGCAATGCCGGAGACCGGGGTTCAGTCCCTAGGTCGGGAAGATCCTCTGGAGGAGGGCATGGCGACCCGCTCTAGTACTCTTGCCTAGAGAATTCCATGGACAGAGGGGCGTGGCAGGCTACAGTCCATGGGGTCGCACAAAGTCGGACACGACTGAAGTGACTAAGCAGCAGCAGCAGCAGCATAAATCATCTAGTCAAACCCCCTCATTTGAAGACTGGAAAATTGGCAACCCACTCCAGTATTCTTGCCTGGAGAATCCCAGAGACAGAGGAGCCTAGTGGGCTGCCATCTATGGGGTCACACAGAGTCAGACACGACTGAAGCGACTTAGCAGTAGCAGCAACATTTTTCAGGTGATTTGGGGGATGCTAATTGCAAATGTTTTACTCTGTTGACTAAAATGCGTTAAGTGTTCCATATATTTTTATGTTGGTCAATAGTATTAAAATCAACTTGCACTACTTTCTACTGCTTCCCAAACTTTCAAATCTAAGCCACTATCTGTTGAATAGTTTGTTGTTCTTGAATTTTACAATCTCTACTCAGTACTTAATTTCTTTTTGTTTAAATTTGCAGACTCTTAAGAACAGGTTAATTGGAAATTCCTGAACAACAAAAGCTATTCATGTTTCAAATCCTCTTTACAGAATCTTTTAATTTGTGCTATAGCCAGTCTTGAGTAGAAGCATTTTTTAATTGTTCTTTTGTGTGTTTTTTTTTTTTTTTTTTAAACCAATAGAAATGTTTCCAGGGTTCTGGAAATCTCCAAGGTAGGTGTTTAAAAATTGTGCTTGCAGGAGTCTGTTAATATTTTGGTAAATAATATCTGAAGCATAACTATAAACAAATGTGAATAGTAGGCTAGTTCACTCAGAAATCTTTTTATTCATTGGAATGGCTTCACATGTGGTATTCTTTATTTTTAGTTTGGTTTAGTTTAACAATTACAATTCTAAAGGTAGTTAAATAATATAACCTATTGGATAAATGATACCCTCTACAGGAAGCCATGTACTCAATATTAATTCACATTGAAAATATCTGTATCAAAAATCTTTAAGTCAAATAATCTAATGCAGCTAGCTATGATAGATAATTTCATTATCCTTAATTAGAGTCAAGATTTCTCCTCCTTACTCTTTTTCCAAAAGGCCTTGTTAGACACCAGTGGTGCTCATTTTTATTGGAAAGGGATTTCTCTGGATTTCCTGGTAATTTTGTGAGAACTTTCACATCTCTTAGTCATTATTCATTATACAGACAGAATCTAACTCTTAATTAAAAAAAGAAAACTTTATGTATTTTATTTTACAAGTGACTTGAGTTTAATTTAAAAGAACTTTTCCATAGGTTCATATTCAACCTTGGCTTGAGTCTTAAAATATGGAGTACAGCAAAGCAGAATTTCTTCTGCTTTGGCACCTTTTAAGTAGTACAAGCAGGTGGGGTCCTCCCTCCAATTCTTTCATTTCTCTTCCTCTCCTTCTCTTAACCATACTCACAATACCTTGTCTAAAATAGGCTGAATTTTGACTGGCCGGAAAAAAAGCCATCTATTTCAGGTTTTCCCTTCCTTCAACTTCCCATGTCAATTTCAAAATTTCAGGTGCCGGTCCAAATTAAAAAAACATGAAGTATATGTGTGTGTGCATGTGTGTGTGTGACTGAAGAGATATCATTTTGGCCTGACCATGAGGAATCAGGAAACCAAAAATGTGACTACGTGATTGTATCCTGAAAGACTAAAAAGACTTTGTCAAAGGAATTCAATATTCATAACAAAAACAAAACACTAAAATGCCCTTTGTTCTCACATTCAGTTAATAATCTAATAGCTTTCAGGATAAAAATGTCATAGATATTACTCATTTGACCCAAAACAAATAGCATTAAAAATAAAAATACTCCCCCTTTTTTTTCCCTGGGCAAATTTATCTATAGGATGCATTCCTTCATCTATTTAGCTAATTTATTGAATGTTCATTACATTCCAGGCAGGTATTAAGTGCTAAGAATTCAGTGATATAACGCAAAGGATATGAGAGACCAAGTACAGTGCTAATCCTTTCCCTCAAATTTATACTCTGAAACACCATTAAAGATGGGATCATTTTCATAATAAAAAAATAACTTTTCATGACAAATATTCTGTATTTTAGTAATTATGAGTTGCTTTAAACATGAGTGGAGAAGTAAAAAATAATAAACTAATAAGAGAGCAA
>SJYQ01095415.1:87636-110842 GCA_006410935.1 Redunca redunca | reverse complement strand
ATCATAGTTATGGCTTACTCCTTTTCACTTAATAAATTCAGGACCTGGCAAACAGTAGGTACTAAATAAAGAGTTATTTAAAGTGAACAAAAGCCTACACTGTAAAGCATCATATATATTTTAAAAGGCCAAGTTCTGGACTTGTTTTCTTTTGAAATAAACCACAATTTCCCAAAGCTCCCAGAGAAATTAAATGTTACTGCTTTCTTTACCATAAAATATTCTGCAATTATAAACATGTGCTTTGCTGGAAGGAAGTTAAAACATGACTGATTTTTTCCCCTCCCTTGCTCCTTTTTCTACTCTCAATTTTCAGATGTGGAAATTTCATTTGGAGAACAAGAGGTGTTGGTGGGGAAAAACTTCATTAATCGTACCGTATCCCCTTGCCTACAAAGAGTACTGCATCCAAATTACAGAAGAACTAAAGAAACCTTGTACAATGAGCACATAATTAGCAGTGCTGCTAAGTGAATGGAAATGGAGGTTGCCTAACTTAATTAACTGTAATCATTACTCATTGCTGTCCTGCTTAGAAAGATTAGTGGAGGGTATATCGTCTATATTATCCCATTAGACATTTCTACTTCTCTCTTAAGGTGAAAGCAATTATACTACAAAGAAAAGTATTGTCATACCCTTTCAATCACATGTAAACTTTACTGGTCAAGTCAGTTCTATGTCTTAGTTCAAGGAGTGGAACAAGAACAGTGAGAAAATATTTGGTGGGGTGAAAAAGAAATTAAGGAAAAAAAAGATAATTACAGAAGCTAGTGGCTTGAAGAGAAAAAAAAAAATGGAACCCTATATATGAGTTTGCAGAAATAAACTAGCTCTTTAAGAGGGAAAGAATAGATTAAGATCTAAAAGGGAAAATTAAAGATAACATGTATGAATAGGTGGCAATGTATGTTTAAGCTGATCATATTACACAAAAGTGCATGGTGTCCAAGGTACCTTCAAGGACACATGGCTATGATTTACCTTTTTAGAAGAAGATATTTGAGTCTAGGAAGTGTTTGTCTTTTGAGTTAATGAAAATCATCTTGAATTCACACCTGCAAAGACCTTCATCAAGACAAGCAGAATAAGAAGGCCTGTGGTAGTGGTCGCTAACAGTTTTTCACTTCACTTGCCTTCTGTCCACCAGTGCTGAAGAATGTCACAGCAACTCTATCTGTTAAGAGGGACATGAGGTTTCCTGAGTACCCGTTCTGTTCTAGGAATCAAGCTGAGTTTCCAGGACTGCAATTCACAAATTTCCCCAAAGAGGCTTCAGTGTTGACAGGGTTATCATAAAACCCATTTTACAGGCGAGGAGACTGTAGTTCAGAGTGGTTTCCTGGAGTCACCAAGCTCATCCTAAAATCCCTAGCCCAATATTTCTTCAAAGTTAATACACATAAAAATCACTTGGCTATCTTGGTGAATGGTGGATTCTAATTCAGTCATTCTTGGTGAGACCTGAGATTCTGCATTTCCAACAAATTCCTACACACTGGGCAGCAAGGCCTTAGATGAGCAGTTCTCAAACTTCACTGATACGAGAATCACCTGGGGGAGTTTTTCAACCTCTTGATGCCCAAGGGGCATCAACAAAATCAGATGTTATGAACGATATGAGAAATATAATTAATACTGCTGTTATATGTTAGAAATATCCCCTAGAGAAGGAAATGACAACCCACTCCAGTATTCTTGCTTGGGAAATCCCATGGACAGAGGAGCTTGGTGGGCTACAGTCTAATGGGTCACAAAGAGTCAGACACTTTATGTTATATAGGAAAGCTGTGAAGAGAGTAAATCCTAAGAGTTCTCATCACACAGAGAACATTTTGTATCTATTTCTTTAATGAGATGAGGGATGTTCACTACACTTACTGTGGTCATCACTTCACAATGTAAGTGAAATCATTACACTGTACACCTTCGACTTACTTGGTGTGGTTTGTCAATTAGATGCCAACAGAACTAGAAGGAAAAGCAAATACTGGGTTGGCCAAAATGTTCTTTTGGGTTTTTTTTTTCCATAAGATGCTACAGAAAAAGTCCAAATGGATATTTTGGCCAACCCAATACATATATAAGAGAGAGCAAAAAAAGAAATCTCTAGGTGTGAGACAACAGCAATTCTAAGGTGCACCCAAATTTGAGAATCTATGCCCATAGACCTATTATTTTCAAATTAGGTGTGTCATAATCAAGAGAAGAGCTAACACAGAACACAGGGGCCTGAGTTCACTAAAGCAAGGATGGGGCTTGAGCCTTTATAGTTTCCTAATTCTCGAAGCTTAAAAAGTATTCCTTGTGGTTCCCAATGTCCACGATCTAATGCCTGATTATCTGAGGTGGAGCTGATGCAGTAACAACAGAAATTAAGTGCATAATAAACATAATGTATCTGAATCATCCTGCAATCATCCCCCCTTCTCCTGGCCCATGGAAAAACTGTCTTCCACGAAACCAGTCCCTGGTGTCAAAAAGGGTTAAGGACTGCTGTTAGCCCAAGCTCTTCCAAATTAATCAGCTGTGTGTTTTCATGAAGTTTCTCAGATTTGATGAAACATCTTCCAAACTAAAAATTCCTGAGCCTCTCAAACTGGAACATCCCAAGTCCCAGCCATTTTTAAAAACTCTTTTTGATGATCACTGTCCTCATTATATGCTCATGCAATTTTTGTGCTTATTATAGTTAGGTGCACATTAAATCTATTACTATGTCAGTGCTTCAGTGGAAAGCACATCCAAGTTATACAACATTTGCTTTATGCCCAGGGTAGCTATATAATTAAAAGTAATCGATTTTGCAAAGGAAGATAGTACTAAGTTGAAAATGAATACAAAAACTGATTCCCAAGCTCAGTAACATAATGGCAGCACAATGCCTCACCCTGTGGTTAAAACCCACTTCATAAATGATCCTCGACTCCTCTTCAATGGCTTGTGAAGATGAGGGTCATTTTAACTAGTGACCCATTTTGGCTCCAGGGGAGTTTTAGCGTGAGTGCTGTCAGATTATATCTCGTTAAACATTTTTGTTAGTGATGAAGGGAAAATTAGCATATTAGAAATGCAATTAGTAAAGCACACAATTTATATACTTACAGTTTCTAAAATACATACCTATACAGAAAATTCTCTTGGATACTTCTCAATATTATTTGCAATGCCCATCTATTCGTTTCTATGAGGACAGCCAGGGCCTCTACTTATTGCCCTGGGTATTATGTTTTGCACCAAGATGCTTGTATAAGGGAGGTAAGTAGCAGGTGAAGTGCATACTGACACTCTACTCACCCATCCTTGTGTTGCCAGTGTCGGACTGGGAAAAAAGTGTGCTTAAAAAAAAAAAAAAAAAAAAAAAGAGTCCCATTCTAGGTCAGTGGAGGTGCTCCTTTGTCTACTTACCAGAGCACCATATAATGTAGGATCAACAGGATAGTATAATGGAAAATGTTTAGGGTGGCAATTGGAAGGTATTAGGAATTAACTCTATAACCTAGGGTAGCTTATTTAAACTTTTGGCATCACTAGTTTCCATCTACAAAATAGCTTGGAGATGATGCAATTCTGCCTCTTGCCCTCTGTGTAAACTTGATATGCCATTTAAACCATGATTTCATCATCTGCAAAATGGGCGTAATATTAATTCCAGTGCCCTAAGAGTATCATTCAGATCAACTGTAAGGTGTTCAGCACAGGTCTTGATACAGAGTCAGTGCTAAATAAACAGTAGCTACTATTTATCAACAACAATAAGATGATAATAACATAATAACTCACACTTCCCAAGGCTTTTGAGGAAATTAAATCAAATGATGCATACAAGCTAAGCCTCTGAACTGAAAAACACCGTAACAGTGTTGGAGATATGTTTTCTTCCTTGTAGTAAAGCATGTTTTCAATATATTGATTTTAAAGAAACAGTAGTGGTGAGGGCGAGGAGTAGAGCTGTGAAAGTTCTGGCTACAATAATTGTTCTGAGAGGTTAGACTCCTATTGAGATTTGAAGGCAAACTTAATGCCCACATATGGCGGTAAGAGCCTAAATGTACAATACATCAGGGAACAATGTGGACTCTGAATGCATAGGTCTAAAACTAGAACTTCAATAACCTGGCTACACGCTGAATAAATTGGAAGTGATCCCATTAAATCTTTATCTCTGGAGTTATTATTCCCAATAATCACATTTTTTTAAACTATCACCTTGAAACGCATGTTTCCTAAAGTCACCTCTAAGTAGCAGTAAGCTACCATGTCCTGTTTCAAAAAGATAAATGATACTAGCCTGTAAACACATTACCCAATACAGTGCCTGAAAGTGCAAGCTGGGATGCATTATTGGTCGATGGAAGTCAATTTAAAATAAGAGGTTATTAGTGCCTTCTCTTCAAGAGTAAAGGAAGCAGCTGTGATTGTTCAGCAGTACCCCTGGAAAGGTATACTTTTACTCAAACTATGCTATGATTTCACATAGCTCTCTGAGCTTATCTCCAAGGGAGGAACTTTAGTTTCAGTCAATAAGTTCAAGGAAAGCCAAGTCCTTTGCAGCTCTTCAGCCAGCCTCTGTCTAGTTTCTCTAATCATATCACTGTGGTGAGTGTGTGCCCATGTTTACTTATGATTTTAAGCATCATTCTTCATGGCCCACTTTTCTTGTACTACTGTTCTTTTGCTTTAATCTTTCCCATGGAGCTACAAGTTTGAAGCAAAAAAGCAGAAAATGATACATTCAGTTATCACAGGAGCTTTTGCTTTTACAAGTCAAATGGAAAGAAAATCTATCTTGTTTGTTGTGGATGATCAGTGTTAATTTTCACATCTAATGACCAAAAAACTCATTTCAGAATTGTACATAAAGAAATTTTGCAC
Organism: Redunca redunca; assembly: GCA_006410935.1. Classification (NCBI taxonomy): domain Eukaryota; kingdom Metazoa; phylum Chordata; class Mammalia; order Artiodactyla; family Bovidae; genus Redunca; species Redunca redunca. Next base: position 105,967 of record SJYQ01095415.1, on the reverse strand, counting down.
AGAAATCTCACCAGATGGAATATCTCCAAGTGTTCAGTTGTCACATAAATGTGAACATCTGGAAGAACTTGAACCAACTTGGGAGCTATTATTTCTTTCAGCCTCCTTCATGAAACAGAGCTCCAATCTACCTTCCTTAACTTGAAGCTTTTCTCAATGAACTGAGTAATGGAATCTTGAGGGACACCTTTAAATCCAGCCATAGAAGCAAAAACCTTCCCCACTGATAAGCAAAATGATATTCCTGGCAACAAACCCCGTTAACTACTGGAGATATCATTCAGCCTTCAATTAAAGGCTAGTCAGTAACCCCTGAAGGCAACACCAGGGTCTTGGAGTTTAAAAAAATGAAAACACAACAGACATATTGCACAAGGTTCAGTCTCAGAGAATGATCTGATTTTCATTTGCCCTGAGATTATTTGAAAATCTCCTAGAACATTGAAAACTTCAATGCTTCCAAGGCCTGGGAAAAAGTATTTGTTAAGCCTATTGTTTTATATCTGAGATCGTAAGCCAAAAGAACAGATTCTTTTATTTATAATCACCATTTGATTAACAGCATAACCATTACTCACAAAGGTCCGTATAGTCAAAGCTATGATTTTTCCAGTAGTCATGTGCAGATGTGAGAGCTGGACCATAAAGAAAGCCGAGCAGCAAAGAATTGATGCTTTTGAACTGTGGTGCTGAAGAAGACTCTTGTGAGTCCCGTGGACTGCACGGAGATCAAACCAGGCAACCCTAAAGGAAATCAGTCCTGAATGTTCATTGGAAGGACTGATGCTGAAGCTCCAATACTTTGGCCACCTGACGTGAAGAACTGAGTTACTGGAAAAGACCCTGATGCTGGGAAAGATTGAAGACAGGAGGAGAAGGGGATGACAGAGGATGAGATGGTTGGATGGCATCACTGACTCGAAGGACATGAGTTTGAGCAAGCTCTGGGAGTTGGTGATGGACAGGGAAGCCTAGCGTGCTGCAGTCCATGGGGTCACAAAAAGTCAGACACGACTGAGCAACTGAAATAAACTGATAACCATATGCCATATCATTTATACAAGGGCAATGTAACATATAGTATTTATTAACCCCAAAGCCCTAGAAATGATCATATAAACCCAGTTAAGTGGGTAAAGTCCCAGTCTTTACAAATATCCACATTTCTACAGTGGTGTCATACTTGTTTTCTTAAAACACTAGTTTCCTCATATCATCTACCCTGGTTACTATAATCATAAGTCCTAATAAGATATTTCCATTCATTGTTGAAATTTCCTCACCCGCCATTCATTCCTCAACACACAGATCTAGATTCTACTGAAACACACTGTTTTACAGGGATCTCTCATCATTAGATTAGAAGGTATTTAGGAATAGAAAGGCTACTGTCGCAGCTTTTTATTCCCTATTGCCTCCTGGTACTATTTCTGGAACATAGCTATCATATAGCAAATATTTACTGCATGCTCCATATTGATATGTACACCACTGACATCCAATACCTGCTTATTTAAATAAATATTAATGTCACCGAAACACTATACATCTGCTTAGACATTCTTGTAAAATATGCTAGATTATTTCCATAGTGAAAAATTGGAAGCAGACTAAATATATCAAATAGGAATTAAAATAATTCAGGTATATTGATAGATTTATAGACAGTCAATAAAGAATCATATTCTTACAGAATATTTTAAAACACTGGGAAACATATGGCATAGTAAGTAAATTGAAGCAGCTTACTAAATTGTATGTATGTTATAATACTAAAAAGGCATTATTTCTTGGTGGTTAAAAACCTGGGCTCTGAGCCTGACTGCCTGGCTAGAATCCTGGCTCCATTTCATACTGGCACAGTGATCATGAACAAGTTACTGCACCTTGTTATTGCAGTGATTTTCTCATTTTTAAAACGGTATAACAGTACTTATATCATAAAATTGTTGTCAGGCATAAATGGGTAATATTTAACAGATAAAAGTCGCTGAAACTGCCTGGTGCATATAAAATGCTCAATAAATGTTAGTTATCATCATACAGTTCTCAATAGGAATGTATGTAGCAAACAGTTAACACTAGCTATTCCTTAATTGTAAAATCATGGGCAACTATTACTTTCACTGTGCTTTTCTGTATCTACTTTGGATAATGAACATGCACTGTTTTCTATTGTAAAAAAAAATAATTCTGGTTTTCTTAAAATAGGCAACATGTTTGCTCCAGAGTCCACATGTAACATACACACATAAGTAAGGGAACCACACCTGGGGGCCAAGACAAGAACTCCTGGCTTCAGAAGCATCACTTTGCCTGTGAAATAGATGATTCTCCAGCTAAGTGGTATTTCATTAAGAGTAAGAATTTCCAGGTTCTCACATACGTATTAAACTTGCACCACTTAGGAGAAACACATACCCCTGGTAGAAATAACTTCATTATGATTCTTAACCCTCATTTAGGGCTTCCTTGGTAGCTCAGCCATGAAATCAGATGATTGCTTCTTGGCAGGAAAATGATAACCAACATAGACAGTGTGTTGAAAAGCAGAGACATTACTCTGCCGACAAAGGTCCATATAGTCAAGGCTATGGTCTTCCCAATGGTCATGTACAGTTGTCAGAGCCGGACCATAAAGAAGGCAGAATGCCAAAGAATTGATGCATTTGAACTGTGGTGCTGGAGAAGACTCCTGAAAGTCCCTTGGACAGCAAGGAGATCAAACCAGTTAATCTTAAGGGAGATCAACCCTGAATATTCACTGGAAGGATTGATGCTGAAGCTGAAGCTCCACTATTTTAGTCATCTGATGCTAACAGATGACTCATTGGATAAGTCCCCAATGCTGGGAAAGATTGAGGGCAGAAGGAGAAGTGGGTGTTAGAGGATGAGATGGCTGGATGGCATCACCAATGCAATGAACATGAACTTGGAAACTCCGGGAGATGGTGAGGGACAGGGAGGCTGGGCATGCTGCAGTCCATGGGGTCACAAAGTGTCAGATATAACTGTGTGACTGAACAACAACATCCCTCATTTATAGGAATTGACTATGGGGGTACATGGCTTACTTTATCTCTCAAGTTCATTAGAAGTAAGGTGAATGCTATCTTTCAGTTCTCTCTTAAATCTATCAGAATAAAATTGGTGATAGCAAGAGAAATAAAACTGTAGGCAAAGTGGGCAAGGTTTTCCAACCACTTTAACTTAGTATAAGAGCTAACAGGATGAAATGCTGAGAAAATAGCAAAAGCATTTAAGCTTTTAAAGTTGGTTTTTTTGGTTTTTTTTTTTTTTTTTTTAAGTGATGGGAGGGGAGGACAGGAGAAGAGTGAGGAAAAGTGAGATTCTAACCTTAAGTTTTACTAGCAGAAAATAAAAAGTGAAATATGAGATAAAAGAAAGTTCAATGTGCTATAGTATCACTTAAACTCAACTATGACTTTAACATATTTGGTAAGTCTGCCCTTAGCATCCGAGTAAGCCCAGATGAAACAGTTTGTTCATAAATTGAATCATATCATTTATTATTGTTTTGTTAATGAGCTGCTTCTTTTTCCTGGATATATGTCTTTCTGAGCAAAAATTGTGCCTTACACTTCTTCCTATTTCTGTCAGTGCCTGTATATAGTAAGTGCTCAACAAATGCTTGATAAATAACATATATGCAGCAAAAAGAAAAATGAGGCAAAAGAAATGACTTTCTTTTGCAGTGAAGTAACAAAGACAGATGACTAAAAAAAGTGTTGACATGAAGAAGAGAAAATGAATGAAGGAACACAAGATAATGATGTCATCAGAACTCAGCAGCAGCAGTGATTCTAACTCCTAAGCAGTAATATAAATAAATGCAGGATATCACACTCATCTAAAAGGTTTATTTCCAAAGCATCAACACAATGAAAAGAGTTCACATTGTCTTTAACACATGACAGACATTATTCTAAGTGACCTTCATCCCTTCTCATTTACTCCTCACAGCAACCCTATAAGCTGGGCACTATTATTAACTCTATTTTACTGATGGTTGAGCAAGACAGAAGTTAAGTGATGCACCCAAGAGCACAGAGGTAAGATGAAAAGGAGGTGGATTTCAAACTCGGAAACTCTGGCTTTGAATCTACCCTTGTAACCACTAGATTAATCAGGTAAGCTACATTGCTTCCATTTATATATGCATTAATTCACAATCTCTTCATAAAAGTCCCTAAGGCCCGAGATAATAAATATTACCATTACTTATTTTGACAGGGAGAAACATCAGACAGAGGACTTGGCCTGATCCCTCAGCTAGTTATCGGGAACAAACCTCCATTTGGAATTAAGTGATGTTCTCACAGCAAGAGCATTCTCCCATCCCTAGCTCCTAGCATTGTCAGCTATTTCCCAGGAACATGCCATACAGATGCATGCAGACACAAACACAATGCACCAGGTTAAATGATAGGGTCATTGCTCATTGCTTTTATCGCCTCTTTCTAGATACATCTGATTTTATTATTTTATCTTCCCGTTCCTTAATCCATTCTATCTTTTCCAAAATTAATTTTTACTGAGGTGCAGTTGTTTTACAATGTTGCATTAGTTTCTAATTACAGCAAAGTCAATCAGTTATGCATATACATACATTCTCTCTTTTTTGAATTTCCTTCCCAATTAGGTCACCACAGAGTATTGAGTAGAGTTCCCTGTGCTATACAATTCATTCTATCTTCAGTTTACTTTTTTTTCTCCTTAAGACACTGTATCTTTGCCTTGAAGAAAAGTAATAAGCTTCCCCCCTCTTCATTCTGGAATGGATTATTGTCATTTCAAGGTCTCCTTTATGACGATTCCCCACCTCCGTTTTATAGCCATTCTTGAGCCTTTTTGCTCATAACATTTCCCTTTTTCTTGTTGGCTTCTGGCATCTCTTTGTTGCTATTTCTTGTTCTTTGATGTTTCCCGTATCTAACGGTTCCCTCTCACCTCTGCTTTCAGCCACATTTATCCTGCTATTATTTGTTTCCGTTTGGGGAGGCTGACAACTAGAGAGACAGAGTCATCCCTCATTGTGCTTCCCTGGCTTACTCATGAAATTGCAGGCAGCTTGCTTCTCACATAAAATACCTAGTCTGTGCTGGAAGATTAATAGCAATTAGGGATGCACATCTTTGTGTCAATGAGAACCTCTGGCCTCCCAGCTTCTTGCTGTGCCTATCAGCTTTAAGAGACAGTGGTTCTGTTTGACTTTTGAAAAAGGAGACCAACAGCCTTTATATAGCATGTTTTTACTATCAGTAGTTAAGAGCGATTGGTCTGAATTGAAAACCTCGTGGATAACTTCTTGACCCAGAAGTCAATCCATTTCATTAATTTGGTCTTGGGCTGGAGCCTACTGTGCAGGAGACCTGGGTTCAGTTCCTGGGTTAGGAAGATCCCCTGGAGAAGGAATTGGTGACCCACTCCAGGATTTTTGCCTGGAGAATCCCAGGGACAGAAAAGCCTGGCGGGCTACAGTCCATGGGGTCAGAAGAGTTGGACATGATTTAGTGACTAAACCACCTAAAATACAATTTGATGGCTACTAATTTTACATACATGTGTCCAGCAAGCATACTGCCAGTATATATGGTAAGTAGGTAATTTGCTTCTAATATTATGCATGTTACTCTCAATATTTTAGATTGTGTTATAAGGGAGAGTGTGTAGTCTGAGGTTTTGTCTTAAGCAGAGGTTGAAAGGGGACGAAGGGAGAGGTTTCCAGCAGGCTTTCTAGTTTTTTTTTTTTTTTTTTGAATAGAAAGATGCTATATGCAAAGGTGCTCATAAGGAAGAAAATGTAGCTCTTTTAAATGGAATCTCTTAGACAATAATTTAGAGATTAAATAAGAAGGAATTTGGAACTAACCTAGGATTTATGCAGACATTTGGATATCTTCCTCATCTCAGAGAGTAACTATGATGGCCTTGGACAAACTGCCCTGTTTTCTGAGCCTCAGTTTTCTCATCTATTAATATAAAATAAGGGGGTTGGAACTACTTAGCTTTTAAGGTCCTGTTAGGTTTTAGCACTCTGTGATTTATATCCATTTACAAATTCAACACTTCCCCTGAGAAACATACATTTATACAATTACAGAGATGAATTCTCCAGATTCCATTTAATACATTTTCCGCCGTGTTGTACAACCACTGTACTGTACTGTACTGCTAATAGGCACTTTCCCTGAGATAAGTTGGGCTTCCCTGGAGGCTCAGCTGGTAAAGAGTCTGCCTGCAATGCAGGAGACCTGGGTCCAATCCATGGGTTGGGAAGATCCCCAGAGAAGGAAAAGGCTACCCACTCCAGTATTCTGGCCTGGAGAATTCCATGGACTTTATAGTCCATGAGGTCACAAAGAGTCAGACACAACTGAGCGACTTTCACTTTTTTTTCTTTCAAAATAATTTCCAAACATTGGTATCTTCTTGCCTAGTGATGATAACAGTAATTGTAAAGTGTCATATCCTACACATGGGCTTCCCTGGTGGCTCAGTGGTAAAGAACCCACTAGCCAATGCAGGAGACATAGGTTCAACCCCTGCATCAGGAAGATCCCCTGGAGAAGGAAATGGTAACCCATTCCAGTATTCTTGCCTGGGAAATCCCATAGACAGACAAGCCTGGTGGGCTATGGTTCATAGCATGGTAAAAGAGCTGGATACGACTTAGTGACTAAACAACAACAATATCTTACACACATTGTTTTAGTGATATAAATCTTCCCAACAAAACGATGAAGTAAGTCCTCCTTACTCATTTTAAAAATAAAGAAAGAGGGGCAGAAAGAGGGTAAGTAATTTGCCCAAGGTTACAGTTATTAAGCAACATCATTGAGATTTGAAGTCAGCAATCAGCCCATCTCCAGAATCCATGCACTTAAATACTACCTCTTATAATACAGTTTTGTCCATCTATTTGGAATCAAGAATATAACCCTACATTTAAGAACACAGCAAATTTTATCAGCCTAAAACTCAACTCCGTTCTTCAGACTGGTATCATCAGGGTGCCCATGCTAATGATTCAGTGTTTTAAATGAGTGGTTATGTATTTTTTGATGTTCTTTCCAAATACACACCTGCTTACGTGTATGAACCAAAGGCTGACTTGTGCACTCAAAATGCAAAACTAATACTACAAATAAAGAACACAGAGACTGGCCATATAGTATGACATTTAAAAAATTGTAAACATCTGGTCTTCAGAAATCATAAAGAACTTCAGGAAAGTTAAAGAGCCTCAGCAATGTGATAGGAGAGCTGAAATTGTGCAAACTTGACTAAAAATACTTGATAGAATCCCAGTAGGCAGAGTTTTTATATGTTCATGACACTGATTTTACTTTTTCTACTATCCCATTCAAGAAAAGTTTTATAGGTGCAACAAACTCGATTTATTCTTAATTGCTCTCTAAGGAAGTTAAAAGAAGCAAGCAGAGATAACCAAATTAATTTTGGGTATCACTTAAATGATGCATACACCCCCCAAAAGTGACTCACAACACAAGAAATTTACTGTTATGGAAACACAACTTTTAACTATACGATACTATTACCTAAAATCTCATATTATGCACACAACACATGCATGCACCCACTTCTTTACAGGAACAACGTAAACTCTTCAAACTGAAACGCCTAAATAATCTTTAGAGATGACCTTTACTAAGGTGAAATCTGGTCAGAAAATGAAAATTTAGCCCTTTAAAATGGTGACAATGGCAAGTAGTCATTTTTTACTTCAAATGATCAGAATCGCAGTGGTTCAAGCAGTGTATCGTCATCCAATCTCATCTAGTACAGCATATAGCTATTGTGTGAAACAGACCAAAGGAAATGTCTGCTTTTTTTTTTTTTTATTATTCTAATTTTTGGATGCTTCCCCCAGCAACCACAGAGTGATCATCTAAATAGCTCACAGCATCCCCCAAAGAAATGAATGTGTACTCTGCACTCCTTAATTAGCCACCTTTCAAAGATGAGGTGAATGCAATTAAGTTAACCATCAAGATTATTATAAATCGAATGCTGTATCCTTAGATGTCTGAGGTAATTTAATGCATTTCAATAAATATGAGGTTGGGAAACATAAGAAGAAAATTTATGGTACTAATTTAAACAGTATCTTCCCCCATCTCTTGTGCATGCTATGGCACAGCCCTTGATGTTTGTCAACTCACAAATATTGTTGAAGGGAGGAGGTGATGGTCTCAACTTTTCTAAAGAAATTGGACTCGATGCTCAATATAGTATTGGGAATCATACAAAAGGATGTAGTCATTTCCAAGTAATTCAGCTATGAAATATTTTAAAATATTAATAGAGGGAAAGTATCTAAAGGGAAGTAAATCACAGGAAGAGTGACCTAATAGTAATGATTTTTATTATCATAATCACCAAGGTTAGGTTTACAAACCAAAAAATTTGTTTCTTTATATTCACTTACTGAATATTCCAATANCTAAAGGAAATAATGAAGATATTTGCAATTTGTTGTAGCTCAGTTAGTAAAGAATCTGCCTGCAGTGCAGGAGACCTGGGTTTGATCCCTGGGTTGGGAATATCCCCTGGAGAAGGAAATGGCAACCCACTCCAGTATCCTTGCCTGGAAAGTCTCATGGACAGAGGAGCCTGGTGGACTGCAGTCCATGGGTCACAAAGAGTCGGGCACGACTGAGCGACTAACACTAACACTAATGATATTCTTCTTCACTACCTCTGGAAATCTCATCATTTCTTTCCTCACAGATTAAGAAAAAGAGGGTTTTCCTGATGTCCCAAGGTACCACTGTTAATACTTTAAATGTTTGTCTATTTTCCATGACCATAATTGGGCCAGTCTACATGTAACTGATGAATTAACAGAGTAGTAATATCTATTTACTTTCAACCATCTGTTAGACATTATGCTAAGTATTATGTGTACAGTTTTTAAACTCCAGGGCAATTCTCCACATTAGGTATCATTCATTTCATATATGAGAAATCTTAGGCTCCTTCCAGTCTAAATTGCTATCACCCTAATCGTCTCCCCCATTTCTCATTCTATTTCATGGCCTCCTTAAACACATAAAGGCAATCATGTTTTTGAGTCTTTATACTAGCTCTTCTTTCCTCCTGCAATGTTCTTCTCCAGTCTTCTCATGACTCGTCCATTCCAGATAATCATGCCTCAGCTGATATACCACCTCAGGAAAGCTTTTCTTCACTTCAAAAACGAGAATAACCAGTCAGTCAGTCACTATCTCGACTTCTTTATCCTTAGTGAAGCACTTATTATTACCTGATACATTTCTCATTTATAATAAGTATTTCAGTGAGAAATTATATATGTAATATAAAAATATTATGGCAGGTTATGATTATAAAACATTATCTATCTATATATATATATATATGTATTATACATAGTAGAGAGTGCTAAGTCTTGTCAGTCGTGTCCGACTCTGTGCGACCCCAGAGACGGCAGCCCACCAGGCTCCGCCATCCCTGGGATTCTCCAGGCAAGAACACTGGAGTGGGTTGCCGTTTCCTTCTCCAATGCATGAAAGTGAAAAGTGAAAGTGAAGTTGCTCAGTTGTGTCCGACTCTTAGTGACCCCATGGACTGCAGCCCACCAGGCTCCTCCGTCCATGGGATTTTCCAGGCAAGAGTACCGGAGTGGGGTGCCATTAATAGTAGGTGTTTCATAAACAAATTGAAAACACACACTAATACAAATATACTTGTCTCCACCCTTTCTGCTAATTGTTTTAACACTGTCACTGAGATATAATTGACATACCATAAAATTTACTCTTTAAAGGAAACAGTATGGTGATATTTAGTTTACTTACACAGTTGCACAACTGTCACCACTAACTAATGTAAAACATTTTCATCAAATTGAAAAAGAAACTTCATACTCACTAGCAGTCATGCTCCATTCTTTGCCTTCCTAGACCCTGTAGACTACCTATATACTTTCTGTCTGTATTAATTTGCCCATTCTAGACATTTCATATGGATCGCATGATTTTTAAAATTCTATAAATTGAGAGTATTAACATGTTATAGTAAAAATATCTAGCATGTATTGACTGCTAACTCAGGGTCAGCAAGCTTACAAAGCATTTTTTTTCTTTCAGTTGTAAAGAATTAATTTATCCTTCTTTTATGACAAAAAAACTCAGAAAAAATAAGCATCAGGAGGTGAAGAGAACAAAGTTACTAATTTTTAAAAAAATTAATAATCTTTCTTATGTCTTAGGAAGTATTTTATGTCTTTTAGACTTTTTTAACTTTAGTTTTAACAGAAAAATTGATCAGAAAGTGAAGAGATTTCCCATATACCTTCTGTTCCTATACAGACATAACTTCCTCCATCATCAAATTCCCCACCACAGTAGTACATTTGTTATAATGGACAAATCCACATTGACACATTGTTATCATTCAAAACCCATAGTTTTTATTACAGTCAATTCTTGGTGTTAATATTCTATGGGTTCAAGCAAATATATAATGACCTTTATCTACCATCCATGGACTGTATAGTCCACGGGGTCGCAAAGAGTCAGACACGACTGAGTGACTTTCACTTCAGTTCATTTTATCTACTATTACAGTATCATACAGAGTATTTTCACTGTCCTACAAGTCCCCTGTGCTCTGCCCATTTGTCTCTTCCTGTTTTCCCCCGGCAACCTGTAGTCTACTTACTTTCTCCATAGCTTTGCCTTTTCCAGAATGCCATATACTTGGACTCAGACAATGTGTAGTCTTTTCAGGTTGGCTTCTTTCACTTACTAATATACACTGAAGATTCCTCCATGTTATGTCATAGCTTGGTAGCTCAAGTCTTTTGAGTAAACAATATTCCATAGTCTGGCCATACCAAAGTTTACTTATTTATTCGCCTACTAAAGGACATCTTTGTTGCTTCCAAGTTTTGGCAACCAAATTGTCTTCCAAAGTGGCTGTACCATTTTGCATTCCCATCAGCATTTAATGACACTTTCTGTTGCTTCATGTCTTTGCCAGCTTTTGGTGCTGTCAGCATTTCAGACTCTGCCCATTCTAAGAGGTGTGTAAGTGACATCTTATTGTTATTTTAATTTGCACTTCCCAGATGACATATGATGTGGAGCATCATTTCATATGCTTATTTGTCATCTGTATATCCTCTTTGGTGGGTGTCTGTTAATATTTTAATATTTTTGACCCATTTTCAAATTGAGTGTTTCTTTACAAAGCACTTTTCATACATTAGGTAATGTAATCCTCATAACAAATGTAGAGGGGTAAATAATATTAACACCCTCTACAGATGCAGACAAAAAAGCTAAGGCACATAAGTTTAAGAAACTCCCAGAACCATAAATTTAAAAATATAGGCTCCAGGATTTAAGCACAGGCTCTGCTCATAAGTATAGACATGAATTGGTTAAGTTAATTTTGCTTTGTTACTGTCTGTCTCCCTTGATCTTACCTGTTATTGTTTCAGCAATGGAGTGAGGTGCTCACAGCAGCCTCTACTAAGTGGATTTAGGCATAGAAAATTAACATTAGTTCCACCAGCAGAAACAGTTCTTCCTTTAGATGAGTAAGGAATTGAGGGGAGAGCATAGCAGATGTATTAATATTATTTCATTGAACACAAATTACGAAAACTTAAAATATTCCTTTTCCCTCTCTCTTTTCTCTTATCTGCTATTTCTCTGCTGTTTATTGCGAAATATTGTGTAGGCCAGTGGTAAAGAATTCGCCTGCCAATGCAGGAGACATAGGAGACGCAGGTTTGATCCCTGAGTTGGGAAGATCCCTGGAAGAGGAAATGGCAACTCACTCCAGTATTCTTGTCTAAGAAATCCCATGGACAGAGGGGCCTGGCAGGCTACAGTCCACGGGATTGCTAAGAGTTGGACATGACTGAACATTTGCGCACATACTGAAACCAACAAAAATGAGAAGGAGCTGCATTTTTTACTTAAAAAATTCCAATAAAATGGAATTATTTTAGAAACATAAGGATATCTAAATGCATATAAACAAACACATATTATTTGATAAAGCAGTACTTTTTTGGATTCATAGCATACATTTCATTCTTTTGACAATCAGGATCATTTCAGTAGAAAGATACAGAATGCTATTTGGCCTATTCCCCTATTCAATAGCACTGGCAATATTTATCATTGTGAACTAAATACATTCTATTGTGTGAATAAATATTTAAACACATTTTTAAAAACTACAAAAGTACTGATTTAACATGGCTTGTTTTTAGTCCTTAAATTTACAACCAACAAGTATACAATTTTTAAGTAGAATAACCCACACCAGGGAGTAATATTTGAAATTACTGTGAATTTTGGTCTCTGGATGTTCTTGGCCTTTGCTCATATGATTCACCACACCTTCTAGGCATGCAATTATCTCTTAACACCTCACAACCTGTCATGCAGTATGCTATTCCTTAAATGAGAATTTGCCTCAAGTATCATTGTATACTTAGATCTTAATAATTTTAATGGAAGCATCAACCAGTAGTTTCTGATGGGCAAAAAGTATAAATTTTACCATTTAAAATAGATTTTTCTTTCTGTAATAAAACCCAAATCCTCATATTCTATTCACAACTAGAACGANCGATCCTTTCAGATCATTTGACTTTTCTAATTAAATTGTAAAATTTAAAGTATGTCCAACTTAAAATTCAACCTAAAATTCAAAGCTATATTTTAAAAGTTAGTATTGCATTTGTTTTGCTGCATCTGCTGGAAAATGCATCACAAAATGCTTTATAGATATTCAGATGAAACTCCCCACTAGAAATGAAGAAGGAATGCAGCTAATCTTGGGCTTTCATTGGTTTGATTACCATTTCAACTTTAAATGGCTGTATGATAATTAGTGGGTGTGGAACAACCAGTACTGCTCAAGGAGCAATTGCCTTTACTGAAAAACAAAGTTTTGAAAGAAGCACAGTAAACTCCTAGAGACAATCAACTCAATCTTGCATACCTCCCTGTCATAGTTTTAAATGGAGCAGATGTGCTAAAAAGCCAGTGAGAAGATGGTTAAATATTCCTTAGGGTTCAAGCAGGAATAGAATCTAACACCTGACTGCCCATATTTTTTTCACAATGATGTGTAATCTACCCAAGTATCCCAATCTGGAAACTTTTCATATCAGAAAAGTATTTAAAACCTTCAAATGCAGTAAAATTAAATTTAAAATGTGATGGGNTACAAGCTAGCAAACAACAAAATGAATATTCTCCAGAGAGATTAAAGTAAATGTTTTTATAATTATACCAAGTTTAGATGGATGTTCATTCTTATATGATACGATGTGCTGCACCTTTATGATTTTAAATGTCTAGCCAGAAACACAAGTAATCATTAAAAAGAGGATAAAGTAAAATTTAAAAAATGAGTGGAATTCCCACAGAATTTGCCTTAACAGACTTCTATTTTCCAAAATTTCTGGATAAACTAAAACTTTCCAATCTCTCTTTAGGATCTCCTGATTGATCAACATGGCCTGCTGTAAGCTACAGTCTGTTAGAGTTGAATTGTATACCTTGGTGGAGTCAAGATAGCTGAAACTGTTTTTTGACACTCCTCCCATTGAAGAAGTAAAGTCTATTTCTTCTTTTTAATATAAGTGAGCTCTGTGACTGCTTTTATTTTATTTGGCCACACTGCACAGTTTGTGAGATCTTAGTTCCTTAATCAGGGATTGAACCTGGAACCTTGGCACTGAAAGCACAGAGCCCTAACCACTGGGAAACTGTGGAATTTTGGGTGACTGCTTTGACTAATAGAACATGGTGGAGGAGACAAGCTGCTGTTTTCCAGGGTCAGGCATTAAGAGGTTGGAAACTTACACTTCCTGTCATTTGGACCCTGAGCTGCCACAGGAGAAGCTCAACTACTCCAAGTCTACCATAGGTACTAAGTCAGAAAATCTAGTTGAGCCAAGTATTCCATACTTTGCCAGCAAAGGTCCATAAAGTCAAGGCTATAATCTTTCCAGCAGTCGTGTGCAGATGTGAGAGTTGGACCATAAAGAAGGCTGAGCACCCAAGAATGGATGCTTTCATAATGTGATGCTGGAGAAGACTCTTGAGAGTTCCCTGGACAGCAAGGAGATCAACCCGGCCAATCCTAGAGGAAATCAATCCTGAATACTCATTGGAAGGACTGATGCTGAAGTTCAAGCTCCAATCCTTTGGCTACCTGATGCAGAGAGCCAACTCATTGGAAAAGACCTGGATGCTAGGAAACAGTAAAGGCACGAGGAGAGAGGGATGACAGAGGATGAGATGGTTGGATGGCTTCACCAAATCAATCGACAGGAATTTGAGCAAACTCTAGGAGATAGAGAAGGACAGGGAAGCCTGGAGCACTGCAGTTCATGGGGTCCCAAAGAGTTAGACGCGGCTGAATGACTGAACGACAACAGGTTCCAGTAATTCCCAACAAAGCACTAGATGTGTGAGTGGTGCTATCTTGGATCCTCCTGACAGTCATCTGACATCTATGAGTATCACTGAATGATCACAGCTGATATAAGGCAGGATAGAAAATTCACCCAGCTGACCCATGCCCAAATTCACAAAAACCTGAGATATACAAAGGGACTACTATTTTAAGCTACTAACTTTTGGACCAATTCGTTCCACAGAAAGAGACAATCAGAACTTATGCTTACAAAGAATCCATCGTGCTTGTTTCCATTCTTATTTATGTAATGACAGACTATACACCATAATTAGATGAAATATGAGCATAAAATAAAAAGATGTATTCTTTCCAGAAAACCCAATTGAATTTGTGGGGGAAAAATCAGCAAAAGTAAGCTGAAGAAAAAAACTAGGCCTTCCTTTCAGGGATCCCATTACGGCTTCCCTGGTGGCTCAGAGGTTAAAGCATCTGCCTACAATGCAGGAGACCTGGGTTTGATCCCTGGGTCGGGAAGATCCCCTGGAGAAGGAAAAGAACCATTAAAGACATTTCTTATCAGGTTGTTTTGCAAATGCCTCTATGTTCTTTCTCTACTGCACACGAACCCAAACATACAAGTCTGTAATCTGTACCCTAATCCCCCTTAGTTTCATGATGTACTACTTACTAACTTCTGCTGTGAAAAAACACATTCCTCATTGCTATTGCTTGAACACACCAAACTCCTACTTTGGTCTTTTCCCTAGCTGTCCGTTCTACCTGGAACAATTTCCCCACAGATATCCAGCTGGCTTCAAGTCCTGTTCAAATCTCATGGGCTCAATGAGAGCCATCATGACTCTGGAACTCTTTTTTTTTTTTTAATTGCGTTGCTTTTTATTTATTTTTTTTTGAAATTTTTATTTTAATTTTAGTTTACTTTACATTACTGTATTGGTTTTGCCAAACATTGACATGAATTCACCATGAGTGTACAAGCGTTCCCAAACATGAATCCCTTCCCACCTCCCACCCCATACCATTTCTCTGGGTCCTCTCCTTGCACCAGTCCCAAGCATCCTGCATCCTGCATCAGATATCGACTGGCGATTCGTTTCTTACTTGATAGTATACATGTTTCAATGCCATTCTCCCATCTCATCCCACCCTCTCCCTCTCTCTCTCCCCCAGAGTCCAAAAGTTCACTCTATAGATCTGAGTCTCTTTTGTTGTCTCGAATACAGGGTCATCATCCCCATCTTTCTAAATTCCATATATATGCGTTAGTATACTATATTGATATTTTTCTTTCTGGCTTACTTCACTCTGTATAATCGGCTCCAGTTCCATCCAACACAATGGAGTATTACTCAGCCATTAAAAAGAATACATTTGAATCAGTTATAAGGAGATGGATGGGACTTTGGAACTCTTGAACTTCTTTACCCTGCCACTTTTAATTTCCATCCCATTTATATCTTTCTGACATATGGTGTTTTATTAACATACCAAATTATTACTGTCCGGATGGTGTGAAGTAAGAGAGCTTTAACTCTGAAGTGAATTAACAGAGGAGGAATACATAATTTTGAAGCACAACTTTGGGACATCATATAAAACAATGAACAAAGCACTTGGCCTTTTAAGCTGTCTTCTAGATTACAAGAAGAACATGGGGTTATGAGCAAGAACAGTGAGTGAGGTCAACATGCTTTTCTGAGTCATGCTGCTTTCTTGCATGGAGTTGGCACTCTCCAGTGCCAATGGCTGAGATGAGGCTCTTTTCATGTACTTCTGAAGGCATCAACCAAGTACCTTCAGATGAAATTGAGAGTTTATTCATTCAGCTACAGTCTCCCAGGTAACCCAAAGCTTTCCCCATTTGAAACACATAAGTTATTACAAGTCTCTGGAGTCAGAGTTAGGTCTGAATGCCAGAGTCAGCAAGTATAAGGCAAAAGGTACACATTTCATCATTACTTGTGTCTCCAAACATTCTGTACATGGTAGCTGTTAAATGATTTTTCCATATTTATACTGAATATTGCTCCTGATTTTTATTTTAGCTAAAGGAACCAAGGAAAAGAGAAGGAAATGGCAACCCACTCCAGTATTCTAGCCTGGAGAATTACGTGGACAGAGGAGCTTGGTGGGCTACAGTCCGTGTGGTCATAAAACTCCAGACATGACTGAGTGTGCACAGCAAAGGAACCAAGGACCTCCCTGGTGGTTCAGTGGTAAAGAACGCCTGCCACTGAATGAAATGGGGCTTCAATCTCTGGGTTGGGAAGACCCACTGGAGAAGGAAATGGCAACCCACTCCAATATTCTTGCCTGGGAAATCCCCTGGATAGAGGAGCCTGGCTGGCTACAGTCCACGGGGTCACAAAACATTCAGATATGACTCAGCATCTAATCAACAAAGGAAATCAAATCTTTCCTTTTGTTACTAAAATTCCAGAATTTTTCCCTTTAACAGACACAAAAGTAACTCAAAATAACCATGAAATCTGAGTAGTGAGTAGGAGATTTTATTTGGATGTGGGAGATACATAGATACCAGTGACATAATGCATGGTCTCTGGTCTCAGGCACCTTATCATCCTATGAGCTTGGGTATAAAGCCTATCTGGGAAAAAAAAAAAAAAAAAAATAAAGCCTATCTGGGATCAAATCTTAGCTCTGTCACTTAGCTGTGATCTTAAGAAAATCACTCAACTTTTCCAAACCTCAGTTCCCTTACCTATAAAAGAAAATTGGCAAGACTCCCTACAAAGGTGTGCTAATAAGAAAAACCAAAACAAAGTCATGCATGGGATGTGGTCCATATTGAGACCTAAAAAGGTAGCTAGCTATCACTATTTTCATTTTCCTGAAATAAACTATTATTAACACAGAGAGGCTGGAGGACTTCTCTGGCAGTCTAGCAGTTAAGTCAGTGCTTCCACTGCAGGAGGGCACAGGTTCAATCCCTGGATGGGAAACATGTAAAAAAAAAAAAAAAGATGAAGGAGAGAATAAAACCAATAACCTTCCATTGAAAATATTCTTAACAACAGACCAAGCTTTTAAAATTATCAGAAAGTTTAACACAATGCTGAAAATAGTGATAGATAAATTCCCTATATTAGTTACCATATGGTTGTTGCATTTCTATGAGTTTGTTGTTGTTGTTGTTAGTATCATTATTAGGCTTTAAAATTTTAAGTAGAGGATTGTAATTAGTTTTTTTTTTTTCTAGTGTTTAATGAGAAAATTGTAGTAGCATGTTGAGAGCTACACAGGGGGGTTTTGATGTGTTTTTTTTTTTTTCTTTAGGAACTGTGGCATTTATATTTTATGTATATATGTATTAAAGTATATTGGAGCTCACTGAAAATTTGTATTCATGGAATATACTAGTTACTTAATAATTCTCTGCAGGAGAGAGGTTAAGTTCACATACAGAAAACCTTAGGATATACTTCTGTGACACAGAGAAGGGTATTTCTGTTAAATGTATTACAATTTTATGGTCATTCCAAATGTTAAAAGCTACTTCATCCACAATCATATTATTATCATAATTTACTAGAAAAACTATTCTCTCTTTCTCTCAAATATAGGCACTTAAAGTAAATATAGCAAAAAAAAATAGTGTATAGTTTAGGAATTAATTAAAATTTAAAAAGCAGTAGTCCCACTTAAAAGTCAGAAGGTGGTACATTAGAAAAAAACTACAAGGGAAATTTTCCAGCAGCTTAAAAAATTAGTTCCATATTGTTTCAATTAATGAATATAAATGGCATTGCATTCATTATGCACAGCTGATTCAGACATAAACCTGTTTTAGTTATAAACTATTTATATTTCAGATAAAACAATATGTATT
>SJYQ01095415.1:70188-87328 GCA_006410935.1 Redunca redunca | reverse complement strand
AAAAAAAAAAAAAAAAAAAGGCTAATCTTGACACACAGCTCTTTCCAGTTAATTTCTCAAGGTATGGGCAAGAATTTGCTAAAATATTTGTGATGCTATTTTCATTCAATATCTATTTCTTTTCAAGTATTCTATGTTTTAAAATTTTGGTTTCCTTTAGGAGAAAAAACAATAATGCCTTAAAAAACTCTAAAAAAGGAATCTGTTGCAATGTTCAAACCTAAATCTGAGGATTTCTAAACTAGAAATGTCTCCTGAGTCTTTTAATTCACCTGAAGTCAGTTTATGAACAATAATCTTGAATCTTTCTACCCTTGCCACAAAGATATTTCACTTATGCTGTGGTTTTTGTTTTTGTTTTTTGGTATGTTTGTTTTTCTTAGATGAGAAAGCATCAAAACAAGGAGGCAGAAACAGGTTCTGTTTTCCCCTGATCCTATTTCTTTCCCCTTAAATCTTGCTGTTGATCACACTGCCTTTTGTCTCTTTGTGTTTATTTGACCCTTTATACATGGCCTCCATTCATGGGGTCTTTTGCCAAAACATTACATTATCCTTTAAGAGTATGGTCAAAGGCAAGTCCATATTACAATCCAATTTTCATTTCTAAGAATATACTGGGATTGTTCACATATAGTTTAAAAGGATATCTTTCCTCACCTTTCATTTATTAAAAGAAAGTGAAAAGAATGACATACTTATTTTGAGTGATTTAATTACATTTTCTTATCCACGTGATTTTCTTCACCTAATTTAACAAAATTATCAGAGACATGGCCTGGTTACATATCATGTCCTTATTCCAGAAGTACAATTCAAAACCTAACTTTGACTTCTGCTTTTTTTTTCTAAAATTCTTCCCAGGGATTCACATTTCCTCTCTCTACCCTGCTTTAGTGCTGTGCACGTGTGATCAGTTGTGTCTGGCTCTTTGTGACCCTTGGAGTGTAGCCCACCAGGCTCCTGTCTCTGTGGTATTTCCCAGGCAAGAATATTGCAGTGGGTTGCCATATCCTACTCCAGGGGATTTTTCTGACACCAGGATGGAACCCAAGTTTCCTATACCTCCTGCATTGGCAGGGGATTCTTTACTACTGTGCAACCTGGGAAGCCCACCCTCTTTTAGGGCTAATAATAATTTCAACTTATCTATTATTTTAATGAAATTATTATTCGTCTCTCCTTTTCTCTAAAGTAGATGTCTTTATGGTTTGAGAGGGCAAAAATCTTTGCTTGCTGTTTACTTTCCCCTTCAGTGGAGCAAGCTATTAATAATCATTACAATACCAATCTCTGTTGCAATTTAGAGATGGACTATGTTTATAGGACTTTCAAATCAAGATGCTAACACAGGAGGCTCAGTCCTTAAAGAAATGCAGCCACATGGAACCAATGCTCTCCTTCAAGTCTCTGTGCCTCTCTGTAACATTAATTAAAAGTCCTGGTAAATAAATATGCAAATATGCTATCTATTTGCAAAGAATTTCTAGCTAACAATGGCTATTTTGATTTCGAACTGAGGTGCTGGAGAAGACTCTTAAGAGTCCCTTGGACAGCAAGGAGATCAAACCAAGCAATCCTAAAGGAAATCAACCTTGAATATTCATTGAAGGACTGATGCTGAAGTTGAAGCTCCAATACTTTGGCCATCTGATGCAAAGAGCCAACACATTGGAAAAGACCCTAATGGTGGCAAAGATTGAGGGCAAATGGAGAAGGGAGCATCAAAGGACGAGATTGTTGGATGGCATCATCGACTCAATGGACACGAGTTTGAGCAAACTCCAAGAGACAGGGAAGGATAGGGGAGCCTGGCATACTGCAGTCCATGGGGTTGCAAAGAGTCGGACACAACTGAACGACTAAACATTAAAAACAACTTCTCTTTCCCTGTTTTGGCAACAGGAAGGCCTTAACTAAAGGTGAAGAGAACAACAAGCATCCAGTGTGTTTTAGAAAGCACAGAATATATACACATACTTAACTAAAATAATTCTTTATTTCTGAGGACATGAAAAATGTCTCCATCTCAACATCGGTGGAAAAGGAATTTATTTCTTTTCATGCTATTTACTAAATGGAAGTTTGTTTTCCAAGTGGTCAGAAAAGTTAAAAAGTGTACTTGTAAAACTATACTGTATGATTTATGAACTGGTGACTGAGATGTCCCATCTCAAGACACTGATCCACCAGGGCACACATATTTTAAGGCTTGGTAATTCAAAGATAAATAAAACTGGTATCTGTCTTCAAGGAGTTTACATAGAACTTCCATGCCCATAGTACATGCTAAACTAGATTACAGATGTGTTGCATTTAGCCTAAAAAATGACAAGGAGACTGACTGTGGGAAATGATACTTTAAAAATTGGTAGAACAGCCAGATACTTTTTTAAAGGGAAGAGAAGAACAGGTGTATTAAGAAGAGAAATAAGTATAAATAAATGGCTTTGGGGCAATTGTCTGTTTACTTTAATTTCTATACTTTACATATACCCTCCTTTTTTTCCACAGAATATATTACTATACTTTAATCTGCTTCTTCTAGGCCAAAGTCTCAATAACCAAATACATAAGAAGAAATGTACTGAAATAAAGGATTTCTCTAAGGGCACAGAGGATATTATGAAAAATTCTTATCAAATGCCTTACTGGTTTTGGCCTGATCCAAAAACTTTTGGGCACCTTCAAGAGACTATTACTTCTTTCTATGCCCTTTAGAATTATTACTTTCATGATATGTTACATGATAAAACATACATAAAACCAATATTCAATGGAAGAGTAGCTCTGGCAGTTAAAATTCTTTATAGATAAATGAATATAATGTTTAAAGTCCTTTCCATGGTATATTAGTTTCCTGGGGCTGCTGTAACAAATGGGGTGTTTAAAACAACAGACATTTATTCTCTGAGTTCTGGAAGCTACCAATTCAGAATTGGGATTTTGGCCTGTTGGCAGGGCCGTGCTCTCTCTGAAGGCTCTAGGTGAGAATCTGTTTCACATCTTTCTCTTGGCTTCTAGTGTTGCTGGCGATCCTCAGCATTCCTTGGTGTTCTTTGGCTTGTAAAGCATCTCTCATGGTTTGGCCTCTGTTTTACACGGCATTCTCCCTCTCTTCTCTTCTTATAAGGATACCAGTCATGTTAGACTAGGGGACCACTTTACTCCAGTATGACATCATCTTAACTATGTCTATTGATCCAATGACCTTTGTTCCTGACAACACAATATTTCTGAAGTTCTGAGAAAGACATGCATTCTGGGGGGGGGGGTGCTCTTCAACCCAGTAAACCTAACCCTCACCTTCAATCAACTGATTTCCTTCAATATCTCAATTTTCAATTCAGCCTCCCAGCTCTCACATACAAGCCAGCAAGATCTATTTAGTGAATGAAAAGCAGTAGCTGAGCAAAGCAGGGAGAGGACAACGAGTAAATGGGAGTGGATGTGTAGCCCAGAGAAGCAGTATTAAGGAATACATCGCTGAAAGTAACGAGGCATCAAACATAATTCATGTAGATTAAGTATAACCATGATAATAAAAAGTCGTGACCTCATGATCTCACACAAAATGATGGACTATGT
Source organism: Redunca redunca (assembly GCA_006410935.1). Classification (NCBI taxonomy): domain Eukaryota; kingdom Metazoa; phylum Chordata; class Mammalia; order Artiodactyla; family Bovidae; genus Redunca; species Redunca redunca. Next base: position 83,740 of record SJYQ01095415.1, on the reverse strand, counting down.
ACTTCTGTGCTGATGACTCAAAATGCTTGGATTTACACACCGAAATTAACTTTTGATTTCACGTTCTAAACACTGTAGTGCATTAATTCTTTGCTCACCTTCTGTAGCATGCAGGTCTCTAGCCTTTACGCTCAATCATGTAGCAACCCTAAGAGCCTCTCAAATGAGAGCCCAGCACGACCAGCTTCATCAGATGCCTGCTGTGATTCTGGTTTCTTGCCAAGCTCTTGCTTTGTTCCTGAGGACTCATTCTCTGCCTCGTGCTCTAGTAAATTGTTTTTCCCGTCAGTTCTCTCAGGTCTGAACTCCTAAATGAAAAGAGTTCTTTTCGCTTCCTGACCCTATCTTCCTAGACCACCACTCTGAGCCGCCACTGGCCATTCTCAGAAGTTGTGCAACAATAGCATCTCTAACACTGTGCTGTTTCTTCACGTTACCTCCTACCCCAAAGTCCCAAGGCTTTCACCAACTGCTCTTGATCATCATGCTTAGGTAGGTACCATAGGTAGGTTACACTACCTGTGATGGAACACACCTGTTGGGGACCAACATAGCATAACCTTGTACCTATTGCTCAAACCTAGTGCCCCAGGACGCCAATGAATTGCCCTACACCTGGGGCTATCCAGCCTCTAGAATCTGGTCATCATCCATTTTGTCTGTACATGATCACATTTAAACCAAACCAAATCACATTTAAACCAAATCACATAAACCAAATCACATTTAAACCACAGTCATCTGCCCAGGACCCTCATTTCTCAATCAAACTGACATTTTAAATATCAGATGAGTTATGATATGTTGCTTGAGTAATCATGACAACATATTCCCTTATAGTGAAGAGATGAACTATCTGCTTATATCAATATTTTAAAATACTGACAGAAGCAAATGTCAAAAGTATGCAAATTAATAATAAATTGGGCTTCCCTTGTGACTCAGCCGGTAAAGAATCTGCCTGCAATGCAGGAGACCTGGGTTCATCCCTCGGTTGGGAAGATCCCCTGGAGAAGGGAAAGGCTACCCACTCCAGTATTCTGGCCTGGAGATTTCCATGGACTGGAGAGTCCATGGGGCTGCAAAGAATCGGACACAACTGAGTGACTTTCACTTTCACTTTACCACTTCAGTATCTCACATGCCTAAAAAAAAGAGTTCACATCTTCAGTTAAGTTTGCCTTCCCATAACTTACTATAACAACCAAAATTGGTAACTAACATTCACTAGGCACCTACCATATATGCAACATTTTTACCAATATTCCCCATATAACATTAATATCAGTTATCATTCTCACTTCACAGATACAGGCTTAGAGACATTCTATAACTTTTTCAGCATTTCAGTGAAAAGTGTCTGAATTTCTTGTTCAGAACAAGCAGCACCTTAGTGGGTGCTACAGACTGAATGTTTGTGTCTTCCCAAAATCCCTATGTTGAAACTTAATCCTCATGAGAGGTATCAGGAGGTGAGGCCTTTGAGAGATATAAGGTCACGAGGGCATGGTCCTCCAGAATGGAAATACAGGCCATAGAAAAGGGACCCCACAGGCTTCTCCCTTCTTTCTACCATGTGAGGACCATGACAATGGAGACAACGGTCTCTGAAACAGGAAGCAGGTCCTCCCAGACACTAAATCTGAAGCCACTTTGATCTTAGACTCCTCAGCCTCCAGAAGTGAGAAAAGTACATCTCTATTTTTTAAGCCACCCAGTCTAGGATATTCTATTATAGTAGACAGAATGGATCAAGAAAAATGGGTTTGTTCCACCTCCATACCACCCAATCTCGACCCTCGTTTCCTATTACAATCTTTAAGATAAAACCAACTTCTTAAGTATGTAGTTTCTATGCTTCACATTGTTAACTTCCCATATTCCTTTCATATTTCTGCATGTGATGGTGAGTTTGACCAACAATGGCACCAAGCCCACCATGAGGTGCTTGGGTGCAGGTTGTAGAAGCAGTAGCTTCCACAGTCTTCCACAGAAGCATCTCTTTTATGGTCAGAAATAGCGGGTCTGCTTCTCAGACCTTCATGCAAAATTGCCTTTTCTACCCCTGCCTTCTTTGGGCTCATATGGTTAATGTCTCTGACTTCTTGCTTTTCAACTCCACTTTCCAACTCTAAATCCCTTAACAAACCTACCACTCTCATTGTATTACTCCCATTACGTTGTGACCTTGTGAAGAATACATTAATATAATACCAACATCTGGTGCCATTTATCAAGGGAAATGTGAGTTTCTCTCAAAGGAAGTTTGGTAGGTATCAAGAGTCTATTATCTCCAGCACACAGGATTCATCCTGTGAAATCTAGATGATAACATTTGTATTCCCTGCCAGTGATGGCCTAATAAATTCAGTGACAATAGATTTTTAGCAAACTTTAAGGTGGTATAATAAGATTTAAAGATAAAATAGAATTTTTACAGTCTTTTGATATTGAAATTTGAGAGGGATAAATGAATTAAATTCACAACCTTGGCATTAAAATTTCTCTTCTATTCCAGTAATTTATGACTCTGAAATTGTATAACAGATATGATATTAAAGAATACTTTGCATTGCCATAATATTTTATTGCTTACAAAGCTTTTCACTTATCTCATTTAACATTTAAGTAAGACATTAAAGGGAAAATGACTGACTTCATACTACAGATGAAACACTGAGTCTCAGTGTACTTAAATAACATTTCTCAGAACAACACAGGGCTTCTGACTTGTAGCAACCAACCACAACACTGATTTCATTTATTGAATACTGTTCTAAAGGCATTAGATATGATAGCTCTTTCAATCTTCAAAAATCCTACAAGATAATAAGTACTATTATTTTCCCCATTTTTAGAGAACTGTAGATCAAGAAACTGAGAGGTTAAATAACTTGTCAAACAACTGGGAGAGAATAAAACAATTTGCTATTTATGATTATCTATTTTACGCAAAATTTTTTGTATATGCCAAATGTTTTTGTAACCAGAAAGTGATCTAGTTATTCCTATGTTATCACTAAGAAATCTGAGGCTGAGAAGGTCAACCACAAAGTCAGGTTGACGTGACTAATAAGTGACAACCAGAATTCAAGCTGCTCCCAAAACATGCATCCTCCCCAGGACACTCTGTAATCTTTCATTGCTGGGCCACCCAATTCCTCCTCCCCATCTCACAAAACCTATCTTGCACTCTATGGCTGTCACTAATATAGCCAAGCATGGAGAGAGTTGACCTCACCAGGTTTTGCTGTTTAATTCTGTTCCAAAGTTTTACTAAATTATTTTCCTTCTCCTCCCTTAATCAACAACATTTAACTTACTCCTGGAACTCTTCCTACAGTGCCATGAAGTTCAGTTATTAAGTCATTTTCGATTCATATTTCCAAAATTAATTTGCAAGGTTCTTCTCTCATCACTGAAGAATTAGAATGGGAAATAAGCCTTGGCACACTAACTCTTTGGATGAGGAGTCTGGAAGTAAGTGATTTGTGCAATGAGAGGTAAGTAGAGGGGAAGTTGTTGGGGAGAGTGACTTTGGGAGAACTGTTTTTGACTGTGAGGATTTAAGTTCAACTCCCACAGCTATGGCTGCTAGATACGTAATTTGCAAGTTGCAATATTTCAGTCTTAACAATCCTTTTTGATAAGAGATGGGTAATAAAAAGCATCTGTCACACAGATTTTTATAGAAAAGCCAATAAGGCAACTATGTGAAAACTCTTTGAAATTATCAAGTGCCATTCAAATATCAAAGACCATTTCAATAATTAGCTTATGATAAAGTGATTAGGAATCTTAACCGCCAAATATACACTAAGAGTAATGCAGTAAAGGGTTTAGAGCAGCAGTCCCCAACCATTTTCGCACTTGGGACCCATTTTGTGGAAGACAATTTTTCTATGGGCCAGGGTGGAGGGATGATTCAAGTGCATTTATTGTGTACTTTGTTTCTATTATTATTACTTCAACTCCATCTCAGATCATCAGGCATCAGATGCTGGAAGTTGGGAACCTCTGCTTTAGAGTATAGCTAAAACAGGATCCAAATGTGTTTTAAGAAGAGTAATCTTACAGGATACTTAGAAGAGAAAGAAAGAATTAATAACAAAGTGGAGATGAAGTCCATTGCTGGGATAATAGCAATTAGAATATGAAGAGAGGGAATAGATGTTAGTAACAGGTCAAATGCAGATTTGATAGGAACTGACAAGAAAAAGACAGAATATTTGAAACTGACTCTAAGATTTGGGGTCTGAGGGATTATAAGGGTCAGGATACCACTGTTAGAATAGTGAAAACAAATCAGAGGGAAAAAAAAATTAGGAATCAGACAACAAATGTTTTTGGTTTTGGTTATTTTCATAGTTATGATCTAAAATATATAGACTGCTCTATGCTGAGTAGGCTCAGATGGTAAAGCGTCTGTCTACAATGCGGGAGACCTGGGTTCCATCCCTGGGTTGGAAGATCCGCTGAAGAAGGAAATGGCAATCCACTCCAGTACTATTGCCTGGAAAATCCCATGGACAGAGGAGCCTGGGAGGTTACAGTCCATGGGGTCGCAAAGAGTCAGACACGACTGAGCGACTTCACTTTCCCTTTCCTTTCCTATGCTGAGTAAATCTAAGTCACTATGAAGTCCTCTGCTTTTATGCTGCTTTCAAATTCTTACTCATTTAACTTTCTATAAAATTTTCATTGCTTATACACTTATGTAAGAAGTTCAAGTCATGTGTTTGTGCTCTAAACATTTTTAGTAGCATAAGTTTTACTGCTCCTGAGGATGACCTACAACATTAGATTATTATTTGTTGTATTAGTCTAGCAACATATAAACTATTGATTGAAGTTTAACATTTTGAAATTATCTAATAAACTGAAGAAATCCCCACTTCTGCTACAACTCTTCAGTACACAGATGGCAAATAGATGTTCCCACCTTCCCTTGGCTTCACCAAATATAGATTAAAAAAACTATACAATTTTAAAGGGAACTCATAACATTTCTATCTTCACATACAACACTGTGATATATCAGGCCAATAGCAGATATGAAAATGTTGGAAGAAAATCGTCACGGAATAGATGTTCATGGAGGCCTCTTCAGTAAAGAGGGTATTTAAAAATACATATTTTAGGAGAAATGTGCTCAGGATTGCATTGTTACCCTTATTCAGAATGATAAGAGAATCATATAACTTAAAGAGTGATATAGTGAAGGGTAAAAGAAAACATAAAGTTTTTCAAAGTGAAAACATTTTCACCTTCCAAAATACAAAGTGAAAATCAATCCCCTCATATATTTTCCAAGATAAAAACTTAGACATTTGTTGTCAGGTTCTCATGAGCCTCTGCTACCCACAGCAATCTGTTGCTAAATGTTGTGAGTTCTTTTGTGTTATATTGAATGTCTTAATAATTTTTTTTTCTTGCACTTGGCAAATAAACCCCATATGTTGTTTTTCCTTTTCCTCTCCACATGGTCCTCCAGCAAATACTATAGTTAATACTCCTGCTTACTTTTGTATACTGAATTTGTGTAAAATAATTCAAAAGTCACTTTGTCTCTTGAAAGCTGAAAATTGTTAGAGATCAAGGCTGAACCATGTCCTTAAAGTTCATTTAATTAACTGAAGTTAAGATAGAGTGCTCCACACACATACAAAATGGATAGAATATGCACAAAGCAAATTTTTCATAAAAAGTAGACAAAAACGTGTCAAATTCATTTGTAGCTGTCACATATAAATAAATGAAACACACTGATTACTGGATTTGTAAAAACCTATAGCAACCTAGGTCATTCCTAAGCTTTAAGCTATCTTTGGAAGCTTCACAATTTAAGTTTCACTTACTTGCTAAAGATATGATTCTTTAATTGAAATCATCACTCTTGATCCTTAACCAATCTGAAATCAGTAAGTTCTCCTTGATACTATTGATAAGAAACATGCATGATAAAATCCAGGGATGCAGTAGGTTTTAAATCCCCTAGCTTATTTTCTAAAAACAGATAACCAACATTATAGTATACATATCATATATCTATCAGCACATTTTAGAGGAATCAACTCTTGTGGGGGGTAATTACTACACTATCTTTTTAGTACATCTTTAAATCAGATCAATAAAGTAGAATAGATGACAAGATAAGAAGCTCAATTAATAATCTACAGGGCTGAAATGCAAACTTTATGTACTAAAAATGTTCTCCTAGCACAACAGGGTCCATAGTTACTCAGTAATCCTGTCTCCCTCCTTCTCCTGGGCTGACGGTAAGCAGGGCTAATAGGATCACTGCACTTGCCCACCGAGTCCAGATGGGACCTTCTCAACATTTCAGTCCAAGAAGACACTACCAATTAATTAGAGTTGGCACTTGAGGTTATTCTTTGCCTTTCTTTCTTTTTTTTTAATTTGGCACCCAGACTTAGCTAAATTAAAACCCTATTAAACATCCCTTTAATGTGATATCAGGAAATTTGGAGAAGAGATTGTTTAAATCTGCAAATTTTGAGTTGTAAAGGGATTCTTCTCAGGGATTAAATTCACATTTGACTGGTAGCGTATAGTTTTCTATTTCATCTTAATAAACTCACTGTCTTTAATAAGTAAATCTCAAGACAACATGTCCTTACCATCCTGGCAAACCCACAGAACTTCTGCTCCTTCCTCCTACATGTCAGTTTGGGTTTCAGCATTGCATGATAAAAACCACAATTTTCTTTCTGTATTATGAGATCATAATTGGAAGTGTGAACAAAAAATTCAGGGGAAAATCCCTTAAACTTTGGCAACAGAAACAGATCACTTTTTAATTTCTGTTTAGTTTTAGAACATCCAATAAGCAAGAACATCCATCAGAGATCTTTTCTGTGGCCTGAGGGAATGTGGAGAGTGCATGAGGACAATGCTAGCCTTCCTCTTGTAGCATTTTTAATAATATGTGTCTATCTTTAGTAAGTCTGATTCCTAACTGCTAACTAAACAATTAACAACTCCAACTCTTCCACCTAAATTAGATAGACACACATTTAGAATATAAATAAGAGAAAGAAGTATGAAGAAAATGCATTTAAAAAAGACAATAAAATTCAGGAATGAAATATTTCTCAACTGAGGAACAACACAGGATCACAATTCATCTATGTGGTTCTTTTTATCTCTGTTACTCTAGTTATTTACAAAAAACACATTAAAATAAGTACTAATGTACAGCACGGTGTATAGTTAATGATATTGTACTGTACACTTGAATATTGCTAAGAGTAGATCTTACAATTTCTCATTAAAAAAATATTTTAACTGTGTATGGCGAGAGATGATAAGTAGGCTTATTGTGGTGATGTTTTGAATCATTATGTTGTACACCTGAAACTAATATACTATGTGCTTGCACTTGGTCGCTCAGTCAGGTCTGCCTCTTTGCAACCCTTTGGACTGGAGCCCACTAGGCTCCTCTGTCCATGGGATCTTCAGGCAAGACTACTGGAGTGTGTTGCCATTTTCTCTAGGGGATCTTCCAGACGCAGGGATTGCACTGATGTCTCCTGTGTCTCCTGCACTGCAGGCTGATTCTTTACCCACTGAGCCATTGGGAAGGCCAGAAACTCATATAATATTAGCTGGCAATTATATCTCAATTAAAAAAAATAAGTACAAGAACAAAGTAAGTAGTAAACAAAGGTTGAAAAAGCAGATTTTGTAATTCACAAGGCTACTTCTTGGATACAAACTATACTGAAGGTGGTCATAGCTTAAGAAGAAAACAAGGGCATCGAGTGAAAAGAGTAATGAAAAGAAAATGTACAGGACAGGATGGTATGATAGTTAAACCAAAGAAGCTCCAGTCAAGCAGAAATTGAGGATAAGGTAAACTCTGACGTTCTGATGCATAGGAAGAAAGGATGGTAAATGAAAGTGACTAATGGTGTTGTTTTAGCAACAGAATGGGAGATTAGGAACAGCTTTCTGAACTGATGGAAAAGGATGATGGAGGCACAAAAAGAGATTAGTGTGGGAACTGGGAGATGCTAAGATACAGGAATACCAGCTCAGGAGAGATCTCAGTACTGGAGTGCAGATTTCAAAAATATGAGAGAGCGATTGATATAGACTGACTGATGGTCTAGCTGTAAGAAGGAAACTTATCTCAACATTATCATTATCAGTCATCACTGAGAAAGGGATAGGAATAATTTAACAGGAAAAATAACTTTGCAGGAAATTAAAAGTGAAATAAGATATACAAGATGTAAGAAAGAGATTAACATAATTTTCTTCAAAAAATGTAGGTAAATTTGAGACATATTTCCCTTTCCGAATAGTAATCAATACTCTTAAAAGTAAATTACATCTAGTAAAATGATACGGCATCATGTCCTACATGCAGATGGATTCAATAAAGAAAATAATCAATTTCTCAATTCTGAAAACATGGACTTACTTTGAATTATGAAGTTTTCAAGTCACTATTAACCATTTCACTGAATTTACTTCCTATTTTCTCTGGTATTTTGGAATATGTATCTAGAAAAGTGTGCTCGTTGGTTTGTACAGTTATGTCTACCCTTAAATAAACTGCCTTTCTCAATGATTTTCCCTCTTTTCAGTTCAAATACTATAGTACAAATAACTGTGGTCTACAAATCTTGGTTGGACTTTATTTCTAAGTGTTTGTATACATGTATATGTGTTCTTTTGTGTATACACACACACACACATCCATGCATGTATTCACTGGGTGAACTTGGATGAGTAACTCAAACTATCTATGCTGCCTTTCACTGTTCCATCAAATGAAAGGATTAATTTCTACCCAAATAAATGTAAAAGGCTTTTAAAATATGAGTATATTTAGAAATAAATAAAAGTAGAAAAGCACCATCAACACCCATTTATTATTCACTGATTTGCTTATCCATTCCACACATTAAGTACCCATCATGGACCAGGTACTGTCTCGGCTCTGAGATTACATCTGCAAATGAGACTAACATTATCTCTGCCTAATATTAGGTACCATATTATTAACATATGATCGACTTCTAAGAGGTCCTGAGAATTTTCACTGTGGTAGGAAAAAATTCTGGAACAATTTCTAAGGAAGAACATGTGAAAACATGATTATGGGAATGAGGTGAAATCCATATTATTGCCTTTCGTTCAGTTTGTTTTTCTATTGTTATTGTTCTGTGGCTTTAATGTAAATTAAATGACTTTACTTTAGGTCTTCCTTATTGCATAACCTCAGGGAGCACAATTCATATAAAATATCATGTGAATGGTGTGGCCTGGAATCTGTGCACTAAGTAGTAATGCTCTAATTAAAATTTTCCATTTGAGTAATATTATTTTGAAATAAATCAACTTTACACTTGAAAACAAATTTGGACTTACAGGCAAGTTCCAAAAATGGAACGACATATTCACATATACCCTTAACCCAGAAACGGCTTTTTAAACTTTGTTTTATCTTAAATAGAATTTTTGTTTGTATCTGAGGGCTGATTTCTCCTCAGAAGAAAAATTATATAACAAAAACCTGTTTAAATGTGTTTGACATGCAAAATCAATTTTGTGATGAGGTTCTGAATATAGAGAAATAAGGCTGCTTAATTATTATATCTATCTATAAGAAGCACAGGGGACCAAANTACCAAGTATGGAAACAGCAGAGCCAAAGAATTAGAAGCATGGACTTGGGAATAAGATGCTCCAGAATCAGTTTCCATTTACCACTTCAGAGTAGTGTGAAATTGAGCATGCTCATTAATCACCCAGTGATATAATTCCTTTATCTGTTAATATAAAGTGAGAATTACATTGTGTCTGCTTCCAAAGTTTTATGAGGATTAAATAAGTTCTTGTTTACAAAGTGCTTAGAACAGTGTCTGGCACAAAGTAAGCCATTAATGGCTTGTAGAAATAATTTGACAGGCAACCAAACAGCACCCTTTCTATTTTGTAATGTTCAGTTCAGTTGCTCAGTCGTGTCTGACTCTTTGTGATCCCATGAACTGCAGCACGCCAGGCCTGCCTGTCCATCACCAACTCCCAGAGTTCACTCAAACTCACGTCCATCGAGTCGGTGATGCCATCCAGCCATCTCATCCTCTGTCGTCCCCTTTTCCTCCTGCCCCCAATCCCTCCCAGCATCAGAATCTTTTCCAATGAGTCAACTCTTCTCATGAGGTGGCCAAAGTATTGGAGTTTCAGCTTTAGCATCAGTCCTTCCAAAGAACACCTAGAACTGATCATGGCTATACCTCAATTCTAAAATAAAAAGAAAGATTGGTAGAAGAGGTGAGCGCGCGTGTGTGTGTGTGTATGTATGTGTGTGTACTTTACTGTTTAAATGTTTTATTTCTATGTTTCTAGAGTTCTATACAATGTACTGATATGAAATTGTCTAATTAACCTAGGATTATGGTTAAAGATAAACGTACATACAGTGTGGCAATTACTATCATACTAGTATTGAATAATAAAAATATAGAAATACCTTTATTCATTGTATATTTTTTGACATTATAATGAACTATAGAATTCTACAGCACTATCCAGTCTTAGTTCTGATGTTTATTTCCCACATGGTGGTACTGTGAGTGTGAGGTCTAGAGTATTCGATCTGGATCATAAGCCATTCCCTCAATGCTGGCTCTAAAATTAAATCCTAGAAAATTCCTGGTATAGAGCTGATTCTTATAAACTTGAATTCAGATAATTTAGGTTTTCAAATAAATTTAAATTTACCATATTTAGAAATATTAAAAAGGTAAGTAAAAATGTTAGGGAGACATAAATTACATGAGCCCTCTTGAGGAAGAAAACAGGTAAATGGAAGCTAGACACAGAATCACAGAAAACCAAAAAAGTAGATGATGGGGAAACAATCAAAATTACCAGAAAAGTTACAAGGTCAAACACAGGACACTGATATGTATTGATGATACTTTGAATGCAGCTAGGGGTTGGCCAGTATTACTGATGACATGAAGGATACAGGTAGATTCCTAAGTGAAATATAATCACTTATAGAACTGAGAATTTCAAATAAAAGGCAGCATAGAAAAGGGGTTATTATATGAGCAGTAAAACTGGCAAGAACACACACAAGTGCCTGAATATTTTGAATTTCCAAATAAGATTCTTCAACTCGCTACAATTTTTCCCCAGTCTCTACTGATTCCCTTGCAATCACAAAAGGCTTCTGAACATTTGTTTTTCATCCAATCCACCCTTAAGATTATTGGAGCCTTCTAATTACATAAAGGTCTATATTATCTAATGAACAGAAAATCCAAATCACTATTTCGTATCATTTCAACTAAACCAAAGCTTACTTAAAGCTCTCTCAGAATTCTAAATGCCATCATTTACGAAAATCAATGGGTAGAAAATATAACTGTCAAGAAAACTGCTTTAGTTACTATGTATTGGAGTAAATCTACTGAAGGCTAAGTCTACTGAAACAATACAAGTGGTCTCTATGCCCTAGAGCTACCAATTTATTGATGGGATTAACAGTCTTCAGATGACAGCTTACTTTTCTTCTGAATCCAGTCTAAGGGATCCCATTACACATATTTCTAAACAGCAACAAAAATGTCTAGATGAGAGTATAAACCAATTTCAAATGTTCACTTTAAGGGACTGAACAAAGACGGACACTTTCTGTCAGGCAATGTCCAGACATACAAATTAAAGATTGAAATCAATTGTCAAGAACTAGGAGTTTAGGGGATCTGGCTTGAATTGTGATACTGATTGGCTTAAAATTTGACAATATTTTATCAAATATTTCATTCATCAGTTTGCTACTTACTACTTACCAATTGCTGGCATATATGCCAATGAGAAATGAAAATTCTTCATGAATTCAAAGTCTATGGAGGGAGTTAGAAAAGCAGTCAACAGGACAAAATACAGAGGAGGAGCTCTGAAGAGACCTCCGTGTGATCAATGTCTATTTATCCAGTTTGCTAAATTAACAAACACTGGAAGCACGCTGGTTAATGCCTAAGATAGGATGGATTCTTTTAGATACTACTCAACTCTCTCGTAACTTCTGGTCCCACTAGCTGAGTACGTACCCAAGTCAACTTAATTAAGCCAACTGTATTTATTTCTAGGGCTTCCTTTGTAGCTCAGTGATAAAGAATCCATCTGTTAAACCAGGAGATGTGGATTTGACCCCTGGGTTGGGAAGATCCCCAGAGAAGGAAATGGCAACTCACTCCAGTATTCTTGCCTGGGAAATCTCATGGACAGAGGAGCCTGGCGGGCTACAGTCCATGAAGTAACAAAGGAGTTGGGCATGACTTAGCAACTAAACAACAAGAATGATACTTATTTCTGCTGCTGCTGCTTAGTCTCTAAGTCATGTCCGGCACTCTTGCAACCCCATGGACTGTAGCCCACCAGGCTCCCCTGTCCATGGGATTTCTATAGTTACATAAATTAAGTAAAGTTTCAGTTCAGTCACTCAGTTGTGTCAGACTCTGTGACCCCATGGACTGCAGCACATCAGACCTCCCTGTCCATCACCAACTCCTGGAGTTTACACAAACTCATGTCCATTTAGTTGATGATGCCATCCAACCATCTCATCCTCTGTCGGTTCTTTCTCCTCCCACCTTCAATCTTTCCCAGCATCAGGATCTTTTCCAATGAGTCAGTTCTTCGCATCAGGTGGCCAAAGTATTGGAGTTTCAGCTTCAGCATCAGTCCTTCCAATGAACACTCAGGACTGATCTCCTTTAGGATGGACTGGTTGGATCTCCATGCAGTCCAAGGAACACTCAAGAGTCTTCTCCGACACCACATTTTCAAAAGCATTAATTCTTTGGCACTCAGTTTTCCAACTCTCACATTCATACATGACTACTGGAAAAATCATAGCTTTGACTAGACGGACCTTTGTTGGCAAAGTAATGTCTCCGCTTTTTAATATGCTGTCTAGGTTGGTCATAACTTTTCTTCCAAGCAGTAAGCATCTTTTAATTTCATGGCTGCAGTCACCAAGTTTACCAACTGACAAATTTAAGTTCCACTAAGACAAGGGCTTTGTAATCCCCAAGTGACTGCAGTAGATTATACTTAATATTTATCATTTTGGCTCAGAGGTTAAAGCATCTGCCTGGAATGTTGGAGACCTGGGTTCGACCCCTGGGTCGGGAAGATCCCCTGGAGAAGGAAATGGCAACCCACTCCAGTACTCTTGCCTGGAGAATTCCATGGAGGGAGGAGCCTGGTAGGCTACATACAACTCCATGGGGTTGCAAAGAGTCGGACACGACTGAGCAACTTCACACACACAATTACAAAATATTTTTCTTTATGCAAAAGCTAAATGGAACATTTTGGAGAGAATTCCTTGGTGGCTCATTTTTAGGACTCCACACTTTGACTGCCAAGGGCTCATGTTCAATCCCTGGTCGAGGAAATAAGATCCCTCAAGCCACAAAGATCCCTCAAGCCACACAGCAGGACCAAAAAAAAAAAAAAAAAAAAAAAAAAAAAAAAAATTAAAGAAAAAATTTAAAAA
>SJYQ01095415.1:52552-69141 GCA_006410935.1 Redunca redunca | reverse complement strand
ACAAAATCTTGTTGGGATTTTAACAGTAGCTACAGTAAATTTTTAGATAAAATTGATAAGAAATTTCATCTTTACTATGCTAAGCACTCCAATCCATAAGTAATGTATATCCTTCCATTTCTTTAAATCTGTGATTTCTATCATTATTTTGTAAATTTTAACATATAAGTTCTGTACATATTTTGTTATGTGAATACATATGTAATTTATTTTCTTTGGAATTAGTGCAAATGGTTTTATGCATTAAATTCTGGTTTCCACATGTTTATTTTTAGTACATAGACACATGACTAGTTTCTGCATTGTTAAAAGTTCATTAAATTGATTGCTAATTTCTCCTTAGATATTTGCAGTAATACTAGAGGGAATTTTTCTGGAGTTTTCTAGCTACAAATTCAGTTTCTTAATGGTTATACAGTTATTCATATTGTCTATTTCATCTTGCTTGAGTTTTGTAGCTTTGGGTTTCAAGAAATTGGTCCAGTTCTAGGTAAAGTTGTGTAAAGTTGCTCATGTGTGCTTAGTTGCTCAGTTGTGGCTGACTCTTTGTGACCCCGTGGACTGCAGCCTGCCAGGCTCCTCTGTCCATGGGGACTCTCCAGGCAAGAATACTGGAGTGGGTTGCCATGCCCTCCTCCAGGGGATCTTCCCAACCCAGAGATCGAACCCAGGTCTCCCACATTGCAGGTGGATTCTTTACTGTCTAAGCCACCAGGGAAGCCCAAAGTTGCTCACAGTATGCCCTTATTATCCTTTTAACAACTATAAGATCTATAGTTTCCTTCCCGGCATTAGTGGTTTGTGTCTCCATCTTTTTATTTGTATCATTATTTCTAGAGTTCTATGAATGATACTGATTTTTTTTTTTTAAATTTGGAAGAACTTGAGGTGTTTCAGGAAAATTGTATCTTTAAAGGAGGGCCAAGGATTCAGTTAAGTCAAGAAAATGGATAAAAATCCTTGGGAAAATAAATCAAGAACATGCAAGTTTATATATAAGGCGTCAAAGTGCACATTAGTGATCACTTCACTAATGAGTCACAGTTCTCCAGCTTTTATCGTATACACTTAACAAATAATGATACTGAAATAACTTCTGTCATTTTGGAAAACCCAGACCAGATGGATTGAGTACTTTCTCTTTAAACTCTTTCTCTCAGATGTCTAAATGCCTCAAAATGGAAATACAACAGATGAGACCTGCCTACTGAGGAAGAGGAAGTGGTAGGGGAATTTATTTTGACCCACTCTCTTGTTTAAAACCTCTGGGAATTTAAGGGAAAGTAGAGGCAAGATATGTCTTAATGTTAATGTTATGGTACAACTGGGACTTGTCCTACATTTATTGAGAACTCTAATTTATGAAAACTGGATCCCAGCATTTTGAAAGCAGATTTGAGACCTCTAAAGCTTTTTTTTTAATAGTTTTATTATTTTCCACTTCCTGTTATAGACTAGCATATTGTCCTGATTCTTTTTTCCTTTTTTTTAAAATCTATTCATAGGTTTATCTTAACCCCTTGAAATCACCTCCAAGTATGTGAACAGAGAGCCCTCAAATGACTATCTTGTACTTTTAGTAAATAGTGCAAAATAATCAAGAAACAAATTGTGTAATTTTCTGCCTAACTGTATCATTAGATAGTCAGATACCTTTTTTTTATCCTGACAGATATTTGGATATTGTTGATGAGACAAAAGAGAAAGCAAGAACATATTAGAAGAAAGAAATGACAGAAGGTGGTAGGAGAGTGAAAAAGCCTTTATATAGTGCCTTATTATACTGTTGGTGACATGCTATATGCCAACCAACAACAAATCAGGGAGAGAATTCAGAACAAGGGAAAGAGTGGTTCAGTTCTCACCATACCTTCTCCACCATCCTCAGGTATACCTGCACAATTCTGTTCTCTCAAACAGTCTAAAAGAGTCAACGTTCACGAAGTAAGCACTATTGGGAGATCACACTTTCAAGGTACTATCCACTAAGATCTCATTCTGCACTTAACACTTTAGTAGTAGGTATTTCACCAAGAACTAAAAACATAATTAACTGGAAGTTGACTATGTTTCTACCAAAGGGCCTTAATCACATAATATTAATATTAAACAGTACATGCACTTACATACCACTAATGTTTTATGCCTCAGAACATGCAACATAGAGAAATAACTAGGTGACTGAGAGCAAATACATTTAGATACTTGCCATAGAGTAGATTGAGGAACATCATTCTTCTCTGAAGATATAAGAACAATTTCCTTAGTAAAGACCTTAGAAATCACTAGTTTAAATATCATACACAACACACATTATCTTTGAACCATAGAAAAAATTCAAGATTTAATAAAGCCCATTATCTCTATTAGTTGAACCATGTTAATTAATTCAAAACTTTATTTCCATACAATATTTTTGTTTCTACAACTCAGTCTGTAAATCAGTTTAGTTACACACTTCTATAATTTGGTCTCTAAGGTTACTTAGAAAAAAATTTTTTAATTTGAAGTCCAGAAGTGTATGAATCTCCTAAAATACAACTAAAATATCATGTGTATGTATATCCCATTATCTGGAGGTTGGACCCAGTGCTCACATTTGATTCTTCTTTTAAAGGATTCATGATCACTGCAAATTAAAAGCCACTAATATATATTTAAAATATAAATGTATTTAATGTTGGCCAAATGGCTCCAATGATTACATATTTTCATCAAAAAAGTAGTTGTTTGTGCTTTATTTCCCTAAGTCTATGACTTGATGAATAAAAACCTTTATATTATTGTCTTGTGCCTCAAAATATACACAGATGCAAGAGATACATGAAATAGAAAAGAATAAAAATGTCACTTTATCTTCTCAATGGTAGAATATGTGTATTCATTACTTTTGCTTCTTCTAGACATTAACGTGCATAATCTTATCTCATAAACAGTAGTCCGTTCATATCGGCTTAATAGAATACCAACCGAGAATGATAAGCATGATGGGATGATAACATTATTAGATGCTGGAATTCTCAGAAGAACTTTGCAATCCAAGCAAGAGAATTAATATCAGTAAAATATTCTAAAGAGTAAGAAAAAGTCATGATTTATCATCGTCTATTTAGGTTTCCATTATTATGTTCTATAGTGTAGTAAAACCAGATAATTCATACAGTTTGCTCTACATTTCCCCAAATCATCACTGAGTGCTCAATCTACAAAGTTCTAAAAATTCAAGACACTATGTCAGAAAATAAGAGGGCAGAGGGAGAGGAGCTACAATGATGAATAATAATCAGCTCCTATTCCTAAGGATTGTAAACTCTAGTTGTGGAATTATCAATACATATAAAATGGTTGCACATCTATAACAGGAACAGTAACTACCAAAATAACATTTAAAACGCTCTAATCTTTGTAGAATTGGCAATGAGGGAATGACAGGAGTCCTCTTGGCTGATGATCACGGGAAAAACAAGACAAGCAGAAGACATTTCACTCTTCCTAAAGAGATCGCTAATGGTTTTGAGAATAACCTCTTAGGAACGCATGTTCTGTGCACATGCAGAGCGGTCAGGGAAAAGGAAGTTACTGAAGTGAGGAATGGTGATGAGAAATGGTGAGTTTCCTGGGCAATGGAAAATGAAAGTCTCCTGTGAAACTGTGGAACCAGAAAACTGAGAATGAGAGAGAAGAATATTACAACAAATGTTGCTGTTGATTTTTACACCTGCTTTAAAATGTTTAAGAAATTTATGTACATGATTACTGACTTTTCTTTTCACTACTGTTTTCCTGAAATGTGGCATCTGTCTGAAATTGGACAAAGCGTGTCTAGATTGATAAGGCTTATATTTGCATATATTCAGTTAATGCAGTATAACAACCAGATGAACAAGGCACATGAGAAGTTTAGGGGAAGGAGGTAACAGCTTGTGCTGGAATGGACAAAAAGGCCTTGATTAAAGAATTAAGACTTAAATTTTACAAATCTCATGAAATCAGGTTAAGCTTAAAATAAGAAAAAAGTTTTTTTAAAAGGGTAGGGTGATTTAGGATAGGACTCAAGAAAAAGAAAGGGGATAGGCACTAAGGATGATCACTTAAATATTCACATAAAATTAAGAGGGCCCTGTTATGAAATTCATGAAATTCTGTCAGGCTTACTGATCAGTTTGGGGGAAAAAAAAACAAATAGTAGCTAGAAGTATTCCCAAGTTATCACACTCTGAGTCATGTGGCCTCTGATCTTAACCATATTCCAGACGAAGTTAAAAGAACTAGGAGTTGTGATGTCTACTGCAACGCATTTGTCCCAAATTGGCAGTCTTCAAGTGCCACTGACAATCTGAAGACTTCCCTCAGGGTCAGCTTACCTTCTTCTCACTATTACAATTCCCCCAAGGCTATTAAGCACCTCACACAGCTCTTTACTGCTACCTGGCCTGTGTTGTGAGAGGAGGTTTGAAGAAGGTGAGGTCTCTCTGCTTTCTGTATCACAGAGATTCCCTGTTGGGTCACCTAAACAATCAAAGGACACATCTAATTATGGGAGGGGACACGGATATGATACTACTCACTTTTTTGTGGAAGTTAAAATGCCTCAGACCTCATGAACAGAAGTGCATTTTTTCTACTGTGCTTTGAAATCAATCCTTGTGGGGACAACTGCACAACCTATTTATTGTTGGAAGAGAACTGAAGAGCTTAGGAGAGCTTGATTCAGAACAGAAATCAAAATGGCTGCCTGAAATGCCACACCATGAGGCCAATTTCCTCCAACTGTGGTTAAGGCACTTGACTGGTGATACAGGAGCAAAACTGAGGAGGAGCAACTATTTCTTCCCCAGGAGAGGAGGGAAAGGAATCATATATTCAGCACCGTTTATATTATATGCATTATATATTTGTCATTCAATGGTCATAATACCATTATGACTTAGGAAATATTATTTGCACTTTATAAGTAAGTATAACAATAAAGTGGAAATGACATGGACTTTAGAACCAAATAAACCTACATTTAAAATATGGATTAGCCTCTTAACAGTTCTGAGAAACACATTTAAATTCTTTTAGTCTGTTTCATTATTGATTAGACAGGGAAACATACTACCATTTTATTGTGAATGAACAACTACTCAGTCTGCTCTGTTTTACAGTTAACTTTCATTGAAAGACATAAATATAAGACAAATTTAGTGATTTATTTACTGCACATCGCATGCACATATTACATACTAAGGCTTTTTCATGTTATCTCATTTAATCTTTATTGAAACAAAACCAGGTTTTGTTTGCAGAATTTTACATGTGAGGAAACTAAGGCTCAGAGATAGGGGAAAATTTGTCTACAGTCTTAAAATCATTAGCGGGCAGAATTGACAGTAGTCATTTGATGCTGCCATCCCAGAGAACATTTGAGGAAGAACAGAAGGTAACAACAACAGCAGCTTGCATTTAATGAGTATTTAATTATGTCAGAAACTCTATTATAATCACATTACTGGAATTGAATCAGAATTTATGAAAAAGGTACAGTGATCACCCTTGTTTTACAGATGTGAAAACTGAGGTAAGGAGATCTCCGGTGGCATTACAGGTGAGGATTCGGAGCTGTCCCTGCCATGGCCTGGGTTTGATCCCTGGTCGAGGAACTGAGATCCCACAAGCCAGGCAGTGTAGCCAAAGAAAGAAACAAAAACAAAAACTGAGGCGCATATATATTGTGCCATGAATAAATGGGAGAGCTAGAATCTGAGCTGGAAAGCGCTTTACCACTACTACACAGTGAGTTTAGATTTTGCCATTAACAGTTCCAAAATCCTGGGCATGTCACTTAATACTTCACAGGCCTAGGTTTCTTTATCCATGATTGTTGGTATGGACTGCATAATTTCAAAAATCACAGAATTTTAAGAGCTGACAGAGACCTAGGATTGCCTTTGGTTACATTTACAAAGTTGTCCATTGTTACAACTCACATATGCAGCTCTTCCAAACAACTACTCCTCAAACTCTCGTTTTCCCCCTATAATCTTCATAACAAATCTTCTTATTCCTATACTTGCTTATTATCCATTCATCTATTACTTCCTGCGCATTGACTGTGAGCAAGGTACAGCCTTTCATCTTGTCTGACTTCAGTTATAAAGAGGAACCCTTTTTCTAACTCTCCTGATTTAAAACTACTCAGACCAAACCAATGCCTTCTCCACACCCACTTTGCCCCTTGCCAAGATTCCTGTGTGATGAGTAACTCTGTCGCCTAGTCTAGTTTTGCACGAGTCCATGTCACACCCTATTTCTGTTTAGCACTTTTATAGCTCTAAGATTTCTAATCTGGAAGCTTCTGTTTCTGAACTGGACCTGAACTAATTCAAGCTGTCAAGAGGTTTGTGTCCTGAAAATTCCCCTGAGTCAGAAGAACAAATATTTCGTATAAATAGAAACTCAGATGAAATAGGGTAGATACTTGACATAAACAAGAGGAGCCTGCTATTAAAGGTATCTAGAAGATGTAGTTACCTATGTAGGATTCATGGCTTCATAAGAGAACAGGGATATAGGCACTGAAAGATGAGTACAGAAAAGTGTGTGTGTGTGTGTGTGTGTGTGTGTGTGTGAGAGAGAGAGAGAGAGAGAGAGAGAGACAGACAGACAGACAGACAGACAGTGTGTGTGTTAGGTATTGATGAACAGCATTTGTAAGAGGAGGGATTGTAGTGAGTAGGAAGGGAATGATATTAAAGACAAACATCATTTTCATTTGTATGGCATTGATAATTTTGATAAGATTATAATTTGTTGATACTTTCTGTAGCAAAAGGCTATTTTATTCACTATTATCCATATCTAACTGACCCTTGCTCACAGACCACCTGCTCCCTCAAAAGAAATCAATAACTTAGGACCTCAAATTGAGTCCCCAGTGTCTTACCCTCCACAGATATAAACACTGACACATGTATCATATATTGAAAGCTTCTGAAATTTTTATCTTCCTTTTCTATTAGTCCATGTAATTTTCCCACTTTGAACAGATATTTGCAGAACTATGCAGAAGTTTGCAAAAACATAAATTTTAACGGGTCAATTTAATGTAATGAATATATCTTGAGCATTTACTCTCTGTAAGTTGTTATTGCAAAAGCTGTGAGGTTATTATTTTCCAGGAGCACCCTGTTAAGTGCAAAATTAAGTATAGAATCACAGATACTTCAAACCAGAATCACAGATACTTCCAACCAGAAGGAGCCATTAGGTTTCCAAAGTTAGAGAAGTTAGAATGGAGAAATAAAAATAAAGCTTTATTATTCTGAACAGTTTCAACTATACTAAAATCTCTCACCTCTTTAAGATAAAGTTTTAAGCATATCATACATTGAGTGACAAGTTTATTTAGGTAATTTTAGTTTCTTATTAAGCCTGTCTGAGGTCAGAGTTCCTACAAGGAGAGCTTGAGACAAGGGTACTCACAAGAGTGATATACTGAGAAAGTGCTCGAAAGACTGAGGGTGTGAAGGGATTGGCATAGGTTAAGGGCAAAGTAACCAGGATGCGATTTTACTTGGAGACCAGTTTCAACAGGATTCCAGCAGGTGCTCTGGGGCACAAACTGCAGCACAGATTTGGTCCTGCCTTGTGGCAAAAGGGCTGGGCACTTGTACCCTCCTACCTGTTAGTCACTGGCTTCAAGTTGACCTAGGATGAGGAACGTGTGGCCTTCAAGCTCAGGGCACCAGTTAGGGCAAGGGTGATTCTCCAGGGAAAGACTGCACTTTGAGTAACCAGCACTTTCAGCAGCTGAGGGATGGGTTCACTGGGGACTTTTGGTAGAACATCACCAGCGTCTGGAGAAGGCAATGGCAACCCACTCCAGTACTCTTGCCTGGAAAATCTCATAGACAGAGGAGCCTGGTAGGCTGCAGTCCATGGGGTCGCGAAGAGTCGGACACGACTGAGCGACTTCACTTTCACTTTTCACTTTCATGCATTGGAGAAGGAAATGGCAACCCACTCCAGTGTTCTTGCCTGGAGAATCCCAGGGATGGCGGAGCCTGGTGGGCTGCTGTCTATGGGGTCTCACAGAGTCGGACATGACTAAAGCGACTTAGCAACTTAGCACCAGCATCTACTAGTGCCAGCAAAGAGAACCAATTTATTTGGAAGACAGTATATAGAGAAAAGACCCATTGGAGAAGACCCTGATGCTGGGAAAGATTGAAGGCAGGAGGAGAAGCGGACGACGGAGGAAGAGATGGTTGGATGGCATCACCGACTTGAGGGACATGAGTTTGAGCAGGCTTCTGGAGTTGGTGATGGACAGGGAAGCCTGGTGTGCTGTGGTCCATAGGGTCACAAAGAGTTGGACATGACTGAGTGACTGAACTGTACTGAACTGATAGAGTGAGAGATGGGCTGCCCAGGTGGCACCAGTGGTAAAGAATCCACCTGCCAATGCAGGAGCAAGAGATCCAGGTTCTATACCTGGATAAGTATTTCCTGGAGTAGGAAATGGTACCCTACTCCAGTATTCTTGCCTGGAAAATTCCATGGGCAGAGGAGACGTGGGGGCTACAGTCCATGCAACCCCAAAGAGTCAGACATGATGGGGCAGCAGCGGCACTCTCTCTTTAAGGCTTCCCTGATGGCTCAGTGGGTCAAGAATCTGCCTGCAATGCAGGGTACACATACACAGGAGATGTGGGTTTGATCCCTGACAGAGTAGCCTGGCAACTCCTGAGCACTCACATATACAGAGAGAAGTATTTTACATTTTCTCTGGTCTCATGGTATTAAAAATGGATTTAAATATATGGTTTCTTTAGATAAAGTACTCATACAGATTACTGGGCAAAATGTGAACAGATGCATCAATATCTCCAAGGCTTCCAAACTGGAATTGGAGAAAACTTGAGCTACAGCTTACACACATTTAGTAACAATTTGGTAACATGGATTTATGCCCCCAGAGAATGGGAAGGGAATGCTCAGAATATGGGATTCTTTACCAGCTGAGCCACCATGGAAGCCCCAAAGTATTGTTACCAGAGATTTTAACGAAGCGTTCAACCAATTGCAATAAAAGAATGATGTGACTATTTTCACATAGTTTACTGCAAGTAAACCAAGTTTCCTACACATAGTTCACTACAAGCAAGTCAAGAACCCAGTGGAAGTTGGGGCAAAGCTTTTCAAAGGGAATTGACTCAGCTTGAACATATACTATTCATATTTCCACTCAGCTGGACTCCTTTCTCTGTCACCTGGAAAGAGGCTGTAGCTTCAGTAGCCATCTTAGACCGCGAGGCAACATTAAGAATGGAAGGCACCAAGCAAGGTGAAAGGTCCCCACATCCCTAAGGACCACAGTCCTGCTCTGCCAGCAGTGCACTGCTCACAGCTGAACCCGTGGCACACGACAGAGCAAGAAACCTCTCTTATTTAGCACAACACTATTTCAGGTTTTCTGTTGCTGCTGCTAAGTCACTTCAGTCGTGACCGACTCTGTGCGACCCCAGAGACGGCAGCCCACCAGGCTCCCCGTCCCTGGGTTTCTCCAGGCAAGAACACTGGGTTGCCATTTCCTTCTCCAAGGGTTTCTGTTACATATAGCCAAACCTGATTCAAACTGATGCAGCCATTTTTTTTCATTAACAATGTAAAATTTACCATGATCACTTTTTGCTGTACCTCAAATCCTCCCATACAATGAGTAAAATATCCTGTCAAAATGCCATGTCATTTCATTTAAATAAAAGGTTTATAAATAAAAACCAAAATAGACAAAAATCTCATAAATTAATGCAAATGTGCAACACATTTTTATCACACAAGTGCAAATTAAATTGGACTGTTTTGCCAGAATAAAAATCCTCTGATAGTTTTGAAGTGCAACTTTTAGTGCTGCAGTTCTTTGTAAAAGTACCAGATATCTTTTCTAAATCACTGCAGTCTCTCTGAAAGTAAGGTATTCATTACTACTGGGATAAAAACAGAATGTTGAGGGTCACATGATGTAGGCAGCTGAGATTTCGACTCAAGGTCAGTCAGTGGACCCTCAGAGAGCCAAACAGTGTTTACTGCCAAACTGACTGATGCCTGTAGCCTTGAAATAAGGAGACAGGATCACGATTAAATTTTATCTTTAAAACGTAACTTCATACTCTAAGTTATCTATATGCTCTATCTCATTAAAACTGTAACAAAGTAGAAAAACTGACTTCAGAAATAGCTATGGAGAATTGGAGTACAGTATGAAGTTATCCAAAATAATCAGTAGGGAAATATAAATATTTGAAATTAGATAATAAATATGTACTTTCAAAGGACAGCAATTTTAAAACAGTAACTTGCATCAGATGCTAAATGGGGTACTTAATGTAACAGAGTAATCAGTGTTAGATGCTGAAATATGAAATGTAATTTGAGTCTTTCAGTGACAAACTCAACAGAAAAAGGAGGCTGATGGTATAAATTTTACTATACAATTTCTACAGTGATGTGTCTAATTTAGAAACTGAGGTTAGAATTTCTAACTCTAGAAGATTCTAAAACAAATGTTTCAGCAGCCAAAAATAAAGCAAATCAACATACAGACACAGACAGAAACTACTACAATCTGAGAAATCTATTACTACCTACGAAAAGTACCACATAACTCTTCTCCACTGTTAATTATTTTGAAGGAGATACATCACCTGTTTAAACATCTAAATAATACATAAATAAATAAATCTCCTGGGGTGATTAAATTTACTATATACTTTTAAAAGGGAAAACAAACATGGTTCTGTTTATATAAATTTCATATTTGAATAACTTCCCCAATTTATCCTACCTCCATACATTTTTTCCCCTTAACTAAATTTGCTAGGTTTTTTTTGGTCATTTATAACAGAAATAAATCTGACATACACTTCTGTACTTATGTATAGCTTTATTGAGATTAAAAGATAGACATAGATTCTAATGATGTAATTGACTAAAAATGAAAGTGATCCACTTATTTAAACCTTCAGCACCTCAGTTTCATGGATTACATTACTGATCTTTCTTCTTAGATTTGAACTCATTGGGCCCAATCATTCGATGTTGATGAATGAACAAATGGAGGCATTTAAATTTGGAAGCAAGTTAAAGTCACCTTGGTATCTTTATAAGCCTAGGTCTGAGGGATAACAACTATAAAAAATATGACTTATCTCTGTATTGATCAATGGATACCAGTTTACACTGGTAACACTGGTTTATAACATTATATAATTTTATACATACAATATTATATTTCAACTTTTGTATACACTACAGTGTACTCACAACTGGAAGTTGCATTTAACATAGGTAACTATAGGGCTAGCTGGTAAACTTTGATCTAGGTTTAACAGTGAGCCCAGAGAGGTAGCATGTTGTGGTATCTAATACAGGCTATGAAACAGAAGGCCTGGGTTTGTAAGCCTCATTCAAATTTAGATTTCCTTATCTGTAAAATGCCTGCAATGCAAGAGACCTGGGTTTGATCCCTGGGTTGGGAAGATCCCCTGGAGAAGGGAAAGGCTACCCACTCCAGTATTCTGGCCTAGAGAATTCCATGGACAGTCCACGGAGTCGCAAAGAGTCAGACACGATTGAGCAACTGTCACTTTCACTTCACTTTAACTTTTACTATCTGTAAAATGGGAATAATAATAGCTCCCTTGCAGTCTTGTCCTGAGAATGTACTCACATAATGTATTTAAAGCTCTCACGACACTATTTGCGACAAAGCAAGTACTCAGAATTGTTATTAGTATCTAATAGGTATTAGGGGCTTCAGACAGTAAAGAGTCTGCCTGCAATTTGGGAGACCTGGGTTCAATCCCCGGGTTGGAAAGATCCCCTGGAGAAGGAAATGGCAGTCCACTCCAGTACTCTTGCCTGGAAAATTCCATGGATGGAGGAGCCTGGTAGGCTACAGTTCATGGGATCACAGAGAGTCAGGCATGATCAGCAACTTCACTGAGTAACTAGATATTATCATATCTATTAGAATGACCAAAGTGCTTGAAAAAAAACAATTTCCCTCTGACATGAACATTAATCCACAGATGTTTCAGAAAATACTATGTACTAGAAGTTGTTTAAAAACACACACACACAACTCTCAGCACATTAGGTCCACTCAACCTTTGTGGGATGCTGCTCATGACTGCCAACCCAATATTTTCTATTCTTTCTCACACATTGCCTGTTATTTCTGGACAGGAAAATAAATAAGTAAGCACCCATCTGGTAGAGTATTTCTCCGCCTATATATGAACCAGAAATGCCAAATGTTTCTAATGTGTATTCCCTAGATGCAAAATTCTCCTCTATTTACAGTTAAACCACTGATTACTATGGAAAATATGGCCAACAAACCATATACCCGCAAACATGTATCTGTGAGGGGAAAATAAATAAATAAAACAGAAAACAAAACCCTAAACACAATTCAAAACAGAAGCCACACCTTTGCTAGATTCATAGAAAAAGAAGGCTCTTTTCATTGGATAAGAGATACTTCCTTTTATACAGTAAAAATGTTTAAAACTACTCTGATCTCTGGTTCTTCAAGTGGCAAACTTATAAAACAGTGATTTGGTCTCACATTAATAGTGACAAGCAGAAAAGGAGAATAGTGAAAAAACCACTCTGCAACTGATATTATAGAATGAATATTTTTCTAATTTGCATAAAGAAATCAGTTAGACCTTAATACGTTTATAAGGTGTAACAATTAACTAGTATTTGTATTTTAATTTCACACAAGCAGTTTGTATGAAAAAGAAAGCTACCAAGGAAAACATGCCTATGGAAAACTAAATTTTTGTGCTCAAAATAATTTTGTAAGGTTAACAATAATCATTTAAAGAAGGATGAGAAACTGAACCTTTAACAAAAACCCAGTGTTTTAACTTGCAATATAAGAATGAGCTTTTTTTTTTAACCCCTGCCAAAATGTATGTAATTCAAATCCTTGTTTCAAACTGACTGTGCTAGAATATAAAAAAGATAGACGTGATACTTTCACATAATGATGTCAGGAGCAACAGCCTACCTTCATATTGACAGGAAAGAAAATATTATTTCCTGAATGCTTTCAAAGGTATATTTAAAGCTCTTAAAAATTCTACTAAATTAAGTAAAATTCAGTTAGTCACTTATAGAGGATATTATTGCTTTGATAATTGAAAACAAAACCCTTTAGTGACAATCACTCTAAAATCAGCTCGAGAAATATATATTTTATGGGCAAGGAGGGGAATTTAGGAGACAAGAAGAAACATTTCCTAGGGTAGAGGTGATCAATTGGAATGACAGTCTGAAATTACCTTTGGCAGTGTTGACAACTAAACTCAGCACGTGCTGTCTCTACGGGTGTCCACACTCAAGCCCACTGACCCTCCGCTCCTTGTCAAAAAAAAAGAGAAAGATAGCCAGTCCCCATACAGCTGTGCCTCTCACTGCCACTATCGAAGAGGCTGGCTATTTTTAGGTGTGGGGTAGGCGCTCAGCAGCACCACCAGAGCCTGCACTAACACTGAGCCCTTAGCCTTGCAGTTGGGCTCCACTAGCCTCCTATCTGTCTGCCTACTCACTCTAAACCTAGATTTTGTTCTGTTTCCTGCAGTCGGTCCTCACAATCACCTGCGGCTTTCATCATCTTACTCAAAGGTCTCCATTTCCATGCCTTTCATGGTCCCTCTCCTGTTTCCGGTTTCTGTCTCAGTTAGCTCTAGACCTTGAAGCCATGCAATTTTCCTTCTTAGCACCTCCACTGAAATTGCCGGGGTGGGGGTGGGGGGCAGGAAATCAGAGGCACTCTGCAGCTGCTTCCATAAAAAAAACAGTGGGTTTAATTTGTTCATAATATGTCCTTCACTTCACTAAGCCTTTAAGTCATGGTCGTTGCCATCACTGTGCTGAAACACAAGTGAATGCTTGCAATATAGAGAGTGGCAGGGAAAACAATCGATGTGGAAAGGAGGAAGAAACCGACAATTGTGTTTTGATCATTTAAAGGGAGCCAGGAAAGGGAGCTGGGAAGTCTGATATTCAGCGGTGTGCATTATTTTACCTTTGTTGAACACTGATGAGGAAGGCTAATATGTCTCAGAGTGTGCACGTGTGCAATGTTGCTTCATGCTAGCACAATCTCAGTGGGTTTGTGTCATTTCCAGGTGGAAAGCTGTGTTTTAATGAAAGGAATTATTCTACATTAGATGCTGCTTTCTCCTCATAGCTGTCTCTAATTTGTAAACTGAAGTGCATGCACCTATTTATACTATACCCTTGGGTATTGCTATCAAAACCATAATAAAACCACACTTTTCTCTTTTTAAAAATGATGTTTCCTTGTGAATTGACATGAACATTTATGTATGAACTCTGATTTTGAAAACTAAGGTAGAGTTATAAAATTAATAAGGAATCTAGGTCAAACAAAAGCAAAGCCAAACCATGATTTCTCCAGAACTGCTTCATCTCCACACAAAGTGGTTTAAAATAATTGCTTAAATTATGTGAAATAATTATCTAGAAGATGCATTTTAATATGTCCCTATAAATGTAACTTTATATGCCTAAAGTAAAAAAAAAATAATGAAACAAAAATTGATATTTTATTTTCTATTTTAATTTTTATCCCCATAACTGCAACCCAAATTCAATATGGCACATGCAATTGCAAGGTCTTATTCTCAGGAAACCAGCATTGTTCAGAGACCAGTCTGTTCATAATTAAGTAGCTCTCGTGAATGAGGGCACTGTGTGCCAAAAATAATACACTGTGTCTTTCTCTTGGGCCAATAACTGAAAATGTATTGTACTTCAAAGCAAAACATAACTAAAAGAGGAAGTCTAATAAAATGATAGTCATTTTGCCTCTACTAAAACTTTTAAAAAATATTTTAAAAATGCATGAGTCACACACACACATATGTGTATACACACACACACACACACACACACATATATATATATACATGTTTATATATATGCAAATGCTCAAACTCAGCAGCTAAGTTTAGAGCAGAGGTCAGAATCTCATGTCTGCCACTTACAGTTATGTGACCTTGAGAAAGTTGCTTAAACTTTGTGTGCTTTTAGCTTTTTCATCTCTAAAATGAGGATTAGCCTTTGTCATGATCTGATTAAGAATATTAAATGGGGCACGTGCTTCACTGGTGGCTCAGTGGTAAAGAACCTGCTTCGCAATGTAGGAGAAGTGGGTTCGATCCCTGGGTCGGGAAGATCCTCTGGAGGAAGAAATGGCAACCCACTCCAGAATTCTTGCCTGGAGAATTCCATGGACAGAGGAGCCTGGTGGGTTACAGTCCTTGGGGTCACAAAACAGTTGGACAGGACTTAGCAACTAAACAACAACAACACCTCTGTTCTCCCCTAGGGTTCTCTTATCCTTTTGTTGTTAGTATATGCTTTCACTTTGTAATGATTTTCAAATATTTCTAATGCTTGTCTTAGCTTCAGTCCTCTACCCCCACAGCCTGTATTATACATCCACCTGGGTAGCCCATCAACATTTCCAGTTAATGTCGCAAAACGACCCTTTCCCCATTGCTCTCTAATTTTGATCCTATTCCTGGTTTCTCTGCTTCTGCTCATGCTATCATCATCTTCCTAATTATCCAGGCTGATTAGCTCTTTTTAAGAATCTCAAAATACATTTCATCAAACATTAGACACAGTGGCTTCTACTGGCTACATGGGAAAGGAGTTCCATGGTTAAGCGAGTTTGGGAAACAGGGCTAAAATTTGATCTTTACTGCAAGATTCCAGAGCACCTTGCATACACACTGGGAAACTGTACAGTAAGCAGTACTTTCCTTACTTGTAGAAATGCATAAATCTTTTTTTTTTTTTTTTTTGAGGAGTGGGGAAAAACATAGGGATTCCACACCGAATAACTAGTGTTCCATAGAGCATTCTTTGAAGATTGCCATCATGGTGTCTGCTACCACCATTCCCTTTTCCTCATCTCCCATAATTTGCCAGCCACTTTACCAAATAATATTAGTCTTTCTGATTGAGTCCCTGGCTCATTGAGCCACTTTCTCTGTAAGTCTGACCTGGACTACATGTATATTTCCCATTAACTACATGCTGTTACTCTGCTATCTCAAACTCTTAATTCTGTATCTTCCATAGAATTGAGATCTATTTGCTATAAGAAATACAAAGATGTACAAAACATGATTTTTATTGTCATAGAATCCATGGGAGTTGGCAACAGGCACAAAGAGTTCAAATAGTTGCTCAATACCACAGGCATGAATATTCCACCTAAGTGTTGTAAATAAAGAAACTGCAATCAACATTTATATGCAAAAAGTAGGAATAGCATGAGATTAGTCCTGGAACTTCTAAGTGAAATATTCTACAATATTTTTCCACAATGAAGCCTATTTTCTTCTCATCTTAAGCTAAAAATAAATTTTAAATAGAATTAACAATTTCTATAATTAAAAAAACTAATTGGAGAAAGTTTGGAATGTACAATTATAAACACTGAAATAATCTACAGTGTAATCTCATTCTATATGAATCTTCTACCAATT
>SJYQ01095415.1:22090-52519 GCA_006410935.1 Redunca redunca | reverse complement strand
TTAAGGGTGACATTTTCTTTTGGGTGTATGATATATCTCCAAATCAATAATTTCAAAGATTTATCTTTCAGAGTTAAAGTTTTCTAATAGTAATGCTGACAAAATATTCCAAAAGCTTAAGGAGTAAAAGATATTATGGCTAAATTTAAAGAATCTTAACACTTTCTGTTCACAAGATTTTGCTTTTCATTTCCATATATCTTAAACATGCATACCATGCAAATTGATATGAAACCTATGCACTCAAATCACTTAAGCTGAACTTAACAATGTATAGTTTATGGAGGACAAAATTTTTTAAATGGAATCTATTAATTTCCAAAACAACCTGTAACAACTGACCATTGATTTGACATCAATGAATGTTCAATCTCTGTGCCCAAATTAGAATAATATGATTTGCACAGCTTATAATATAGATTATCCACCAATATTATTGCTCAGAATAATGACATGACTGAAAAATATAAATATTTACTCCAGTATAAGTGGAAAGCTCTATATTAATCATAATAACCATTCCATAAACATTTTCCCCCCAATATTGCATCCACATTTCTTGGCCTCCAAGGGTTTCCGTTCTACATTTTGTGAGTGACGACTTAATAAGATGGCAATAAATGGTAGTGGAAAAATAATTTCTATAATATGGTAACCGGTTTTAGAGATATATATAAGGCTCAAATAGGACTACACTAAGTCAGAGGAAATAGAATTTTAGAGGAAATTCAGACAAAGGAAATTCAGTAATTTTCTGTGCAAACAAGAGGGGAATAGGACAAATCAAGGTGCAGAAATGAGAGTGAGGATGGCACTTTCTAGAAAGTCAAAATAGTCAAGCATAGCAGGAATGTGTGCTGTATAGGAAAAGATGAACACGGGGATGAACACACAGGCCCAGTTATGGGGCTTTTGAAATTTATTTTAATTAGAGGAGTGATAGTTTTGACTTACTAATTCCCTAGTCTTTTCGCCTTCTGTTTGTTGTAGCTTTTTGTTTTTGTTTTTTTCCTGCATATACAGAAAACTGGAAGATAGATAATTGCTACAGAAATAGTTTTTTTTTAAATA
The DNA here is from genome assembly GCA_006410935.1 of Redunca redunca. Lineage (NCBI taxonomy): Eukaryota > Metazoa > Chordata > Mammalia > Artiodactyla > Bovidae > Redunca > Redunca redunca. The sequence goes on along the minus strand of SJYQ01095415.1, from coordinate 51,448 downwards.
ACCAGGCCTGATGTCTATAAACATATACATGTTCATTTCAACATCACTCTATATGTGCATATTTATGAACTACATATATAATTACTGAATAGTGAACTTGCAATCAAATGAATTTATCACTTTTTATGAAGATGTGGGGACTCTGAAAGCAGTATAAGATACCACCTTGACGCTCATATACTACTGACTTTTTTGAACCATACAATTATTTAGCAGAGTGGTATGATGTGAAAATCACCAGCTATGAACCACCTGGGTTTTACTTAGTCCTGACTTTGTATCTAGCTAGCTATGAGAATTGGAATCTCACTGTTGATGTCTGTAGAATAAGGGCTTAGAAAACATTCTCCAGGTCGTTTTCCAGCTGTGATGGTCTATGATTGTGTTCTTCACCACAGGATGTCAAGCTAGTGAAAAAGCAAAACCACAGACCAAATACCAGACTTCCTTTAGCCAAATCTATCATCTTATCATCTATCTTGTCTGTCTGCCTGTCTGTCTATATCATCTTTTAAAATTTTAAATCTTTTCATTGCATTTATTTCTACACTCTCCTGTTTGCCACTTTTCAAGTCCCCTCCCCCTTTTTATTTTCTTTTTTCTGAGCACCTTCTCTTTATTCTCCTACAGGTCTTTGCCCTGCCTGCTTTGTGGTGACAAATTGCTAATTGTACTTTGCACAAAGGATTCACTGGCACTACAATCACACTTTTAACAGTCCTCATTAAGTCAGAGGGGGGAAAACCCTCTCAAGCCACTGAATCCTTGTAGCAGGAAGGATTACAAAACCATTTCCCACAGATCTGACTGGTTCACAGAAAGAGTGAGAAGAGAACTCAAAGAACTGAGTTATCTTCCTCTTCCCTATTCCACTCAGAGGTCAATCTCTTTGCTCTCAAAACTGTTTTTAGACATGTTTTGTTGTTGTTGTTGTTGTTACAAACTGAACTGCATCCCTCCACACTGTATGCTGAAGTGTTAAAGGCCCCTACACGTCAGAAGGTTACTGTACTTGGAGACAGGGTATTTAAAGTGGTGTGCTGTGCCGTACTTAGTTGCTCAGTCATGTCTGACTCTGCGATCCCACGTACCGTAGCCTGCCAGGCTCCTCTGTCCATGGGGATTCTCCAGGCAAGAATACTGCCCTCCTCCAGAGGATCTTCCCGACCCAGGGATCAAATCCAGGTCTCCCGCACTGCAGGCAGATTCTTTACCATCTGAGTCATCAGGGGAGCCCATTTAAAGCAGTAATTAAGGTTAAGTGGGAGGTCATGAAGGTGGGCCCTAAACTAAATGTCTAGGGTCCTTATAAGAAGAGGAGATTAGGACAGAGACATGTACAGAACAAAGATCAAGTGAGTAAAGAAGACAACCATCTACAAGCCAAAGGAAGAGGCCTCAGAAAAACTCAACACTGCCAACACTCTGGTCTTGTACGGCTGGTCTTCAGAACTGTGAGAAAACTAATTTCTGTTGTTAAACCACCCAATCTGACATGGCATTTTGTTATGGTAGCCCTAGGAAACAAATATACAATATATTCATCACCCTCCATTTATAATGTTTTGTGTTTGAATTGAGGTCATTCCCAGTTTCCCACTGGACACACACACACATATATGGACAAACAGATATACATATACTAGATACAAGAACAAAAAAATGATGATTAACTATAATGAGAGTGTTAAATGAACTCAGTTCCTCATATGCATTTCTTTATTTAAAAAGCATTAACTGAATACCTTTATATTCTAAGCCATGTAATTATTTCTAGGTCCAGGGTGGGAGAGCACAACAATGAAATAACACTACCACCATAATCATAATAAATCAAACCCCTTACCTTTAAGGTATTTAAATTCTAAAATTAAAATAAAGTGGCAAATATAGCAAACAATGTACATTTCTAAAGAGTTATGCCATCAGAACACTGAAAGCATACCGCACTTTGTCTGATGGAGCTCCAAGGGGACTATGAAGAAGCTGTTACGAAATGATTTCTCGTGGGATGACATGAATATCAAACTGTAATAGAGAAAGATTTTATCAAGAAGAGGGGTGCATGGGGAGGCATTTCAAGAAAATGTAGACCTAATAATATGAGAGCAGGAGGTTTGGGGGTTCCCATCTAGGACCCTCTGGCTAAAGGGCAAGAAGTAGGAAGTAAGGAGAGTGGTGGGAAAAGAAGCAGGAGTAGTAAGCTGGGTCCAGGTAACACGTGACCTTGCACATTCCATGAAACTGACAGCAGTTGGCAGCAGTGAAAAATATTTTCCAATTTGTGAGTTAAGGTCATTTTTAAGCTTGTCACCTGTACTAATCTCTTTGAATGAATTTCTCATATTCATCTGCACTAATCAGTATCTTTTGGTGCAAGAGGTTTTTAAGTGAATGTGAATTTTACCTAACTTTTAATTTCCTTTAGGAATCTAAACTCATTCAATATTTTCACAAGATGATAACTATAATCAAAGCAGAGAGCTTCATTTCATCTAACAAAGAACAGTCCTTCACAAAGGAATTGCAAATATCCTAATTAATGATTATTCTGATTATTCTCCCTGTTGGAAGACACTATTTCCTGTTTTGTGTTTTACCCAGATAAACAATGGTACCACCATGCCTCTAGTACAGGACATGAACTATTTTATTACATAAAATGTTATTATTATAGAGTCTGTCTTGTATTCAAAACCCAGTCTTCTAACAGGATTTATAAATGATGTCACCCTGCCTCTGCCTTGCTGGGCACTGGGTGATGAGGACTGCACTATGATTAAGTGTGTATGTGTTTTCTGTTTCTGTGAGCTTAATTTGTAACTGTACAACCCTTCCAAAGGAAATGGCTAAGCATTAGATCTAACTTTTGTCTTTAAAGCTACTTAAATTAATTGACTGCACATTTGAAAATTACTGTTCTTTTCTATATATATAAGCATTCCAGCAATTTCTAAAGGGTGTAAGTACAAATATACACAGTATGAATCTCTATTTGCCCAAGTCAGAAACTAGGAAGTCAACAGTGACATTTTTTTTCTCTGCAACTGTTCTCTCTTTGCTCATTACCTAGTCAAATTCCATTAAGTTTTACCAACCAAATATCTAGATATCTCTCAAACACATTCCACCTTTTCCATCCCTAATGTCCTACTAAGGCTCTTATTTGGGATAAAACCACAACCTTCTTACACTTGTCTCCAGAACAGCGGCTCAGCACAATCTGCTCCTGGTGTGTTTTTCAGTTGTACTTTAATTGGTCAAAAAGCAGGGCTGTAACTATGTACAAGTGATATAGAAATAACAGTTGTTACTGTGTAAAACTCACAGTCTACTGGGAGCCAAAGTCCTGCAGACAAGTGAGTTAAAGGTAAGAATTTAAGTGTAACAGAAGAAAAACGGGCACAAAACTCTCAGAATTAAGGAGGAAATGGCACACTACACACTTCATTTACATCTAAAGAAGGCTTTATTTCTCCTCCTCCAAAAATACTCATGTTGGAAATCTAGTGGAAGATGCTATCTCACTTCCTTTGACTCTTTTCCCCCTTGTGTTTAAAGGAATAGCCTTGATCTTTAAGACATATCAGACATGTTAAGATTTTATTCTATGACCAAACTTATTAACTAAGAATGTGAACACATTCACATTCATTCCAATTAACATTAAATGACACTCTCCCAATGAATAAGATGTCAATAATCATGCTCTTAATTGCAGTCAATGAAATGAAATGCTGTACTCCTAGGCTGCATGCATATTTGTACTCATAAATTGACTACCAATATCAAGAAGTACACACCTAACTCAGAAAATGTAGCATAGCAGATGCTTTAAGATAATATTCCTCACATAATGCCGAGTAATAGGTTGCAATTTAATTTCTTGGCCTTGGAAATTAGACATACAGATTTTACACTTATATGAACATTTTGTTTATATATATATTAAACTTGCTGAGATTTAAAATTTCATCAGTTTTCAAATGTAGGATGGAGAGGAAATATGTCCTAATGTTTTAAAATCCTTCTGTTTGAATTTTGGTTTATATAGCAATAATCTGTGCTTACTTTAAAATTATCTTTAAGCAGGAAATTATTCTTCCTTTTAGAGGGAATGAATTTGAGGGAATGATATAGCATATCCACTAACAAAAGTAATTCACATCTCTGAAGCTAACTATTTTATGTGGAGAATACCTTACTTTAGGAAACACATATTGGAACTGCTGTGTTTTTCTTTCCTTACATACACTCACACATACATACCACCTAAAAGTTGGATTTTATTTTCAAGGAAAACTCTAAAATGGGTCCAAATGTATTCTAAATATAGAATTGAAAGCCAGATGTTCTTTTTCCCACTAAACACTAACTCTGAACTCCCTTTTGCACCTATGGAAATTTACGTTTGAAAGAATTCTGAGGCTAAGTCAGCNTGTCTGAGCATAACATTTTAATGTGAACAATTAAAATGGACATGCAAAACTGTATACTTGGGATGCAGGCTGAATCAATAGTCTAAGTCATTTTTCAGAACTCTGGGCATATATGTACATAATTCTATTTTCTGAAAACTATCTGAGATTACTTTCTATACCATATTTCTAAAATATTAGATATCATTATTAAATGGTTTAGGTCAGAAGAAATTTATGGGCAACTGATCTCTCTTTCCATCACTTTTGGATATGAATGAATGAATTCAACACACATTTTTTGAGCTTCTACCTAGTTCATGACAATATTTTAAGATCTATGAGAATATAAGCACATATAAGACATGGCTTGCAACATCCAGATATAAGTAATCTAACAGTAGGGATAATATAATTAATAAAGTTATAATGCCATTAATATAGACTCAGCTACCTGATTTGTCAAGTGAGAATTGTAATGTACTCCTTCACTACAGTTTTATTTTAGGGAACGAATTATATATAAGAAATGTTTTCATCATTATCATTCATTATAAAATATAATGCACACATGCAAACTAATTATTCAGGGGTATAACTTGATTTACATATGTCTCAGGTTAGAACTCACCTCTCCTTAGATTTCTTGTTCATAGTCTGTACTTTCAGCTTTCAATTCTATATCACATGTGTGCAATGTAATCCCCAGCCAGAATGCCTATAAGCTTAATTTAAGTACAACGTATTATTAAAGGCCCGGATTGTTTATTGGTTTGGTAGCTCTTTACTTTTGGCATATGAAGATCAAAAATGGGACATATAATCTATTTTAGTTGAAGACTTAATACAATAGTAATGTATGTCTTAAGAAAATTTAATCATAGAGCTATCATCATAAATTGTCATGGATAAAACAAGTCTGTATCATGTCTTTTTCTTGGTTAACATTTTCTCAAGTCAAAATAGATTGGTACAATGCCCCCATTAACATTTTTTAAAAAACAAATAATGTACTCAAAGATAAAATATGAAAGAAAAAGTTACTATATTACTTTGCAGAAACTCAATTTCATTTTAAATCAGGTCAGAGGACCCACTGCTTCAGCAAATCATTACTATCACTCAAGCCAGTTTTTCTCATAAAATGCCTGGGTACACCCGATGTATGGATTTCAGTAATGCATGAATAGTATGTTAACATAATGTAGAAAATATAGTTCACAGGCACTTCTCAAAAAATAAAAATAAATAAAAGCATTACTTTGAGTGCAAAAGAGTCCACCTAATAAATATGAATAGGCTGTTAGATGAATTCAGCCAATGCTATTTTTAAGAGACCCTTGAATTCTGCATGTTTGAGTCATTCAACAGACATTTCTCACCTTGAGTTTGGGCATACATGTAATGGGACTCTGCTAGTGCACATAGTTACCTAGTGACTAACTTGCATTTTATAAACGAGCTCCATTCCTGATTAAAACAGACGAAAGATTTCCAATCATTGTGGACAGCCCTCAGGGTGGAAAATGAGCTCAGGAAGGCATCTATCTGAAACCGAATACTCCCTGGAATGGACATTCCGTTCTAAGTCCCTTCAGGGAAAGGCCAACAATAGCTCAAGCAGAAGCAAACACTTGTCTTCAAGATAGTTCAAGCCAACCATTACTTCCTCAGCAATTTGTCCTCAGACACCCAGTTGGAGACTTACAGCTCCTGTGCCCATATCAAAAAACTGCAGGCCCAGCATGTTTTTAATGTGTGAACAGAAATCATTCTCAGAATTGCTACCCTTCCTTCCTGCCTCTGTACAGCTTGGTGTTAATTTGATATTGCTGAATATGTAGCCCCTCAAAGGGATCCCTACAATTTAGTCTTCTTTTTTTAACTCGGACAGTTCTTGAGACTAAGAAAAAAACAGAGGATAATAAATAAATACAGAGATAAACCAAAAGGCACTTCTGACTGCATGCGTGATCTAGATTTTGAACCAAACATTTTAGTCTGAGATTGATAACTTTTATAAAATTCACTGAGCACTTAGGAAAAAATCATGTTCTAAGGATTATCCTCTTCTACTTCATTAGTTATCATATCATGTATGGGAATATAGTAATACATGCTAGTGTTAACTGTTAAACACAAAACCTTTTTCAGGCTGCACGTCTGAGTTTCAAACACACAATGATCCCATGCCTATACCAGTCAAACAAATGTGATCATTCACTTTTATTTCACCCAACAATTAAGTTGCAAGGAATCCTCCTCTCAAGGAGCAAGGAATTAAATCAGAGACAGCCTGACAAGGAAAAAGAGAATATAATTACTTGCATAGAATGATCTCCAGTGAACTTCCCTGAGAACCTAGAATAGGGGTAATATAGGCTGACCTAGGGGGAGTCAGGAACAGATTTTAACAATTTGCTATAAGCTAACATGAAAATAATGAATAGAAATTGTTAGTGGAAGATACATGGTGATAGCGTTTTTGTTTTTTTTTTCTTCTGCTGAGAACATAACAATTGTACTCATTCACATGCTAGCAAAGTAGTGCTCAAAACTCTCCAGGCCACAGGACTGGAAAAGGTCAGTTTTCATTCCAATCCCAAAGAAAGGAAATGCCAAAGAATGCTCAAACTACTGCACAATTGCACTCATCTGACATGCTGGTCAACTGATGCTTAAAATTTCCAAGCCAGGCTTCAACAATATGTGAACCACGAACGTTCAGATGTTCAAGCTGATTTTAGAAAAGGCAGAGGAACCAGAGATCAAATTGCTAACATGAGCTGGATCATCAAAAAAGCAAGAGAGTTCCAGAAAAGCATCTATTTCTGCTTTACTGACTATGCCAAAGCCTTTGACCATGTGGATCACAATAAACTGTGGAAAATTCTGAAAGAGATGGGAATACCAGACCACCTGACCTGCCTCTTGAGAAACTTATATGCAGGTCAGGAAGCAACAGTGAGAACTGGACAGGGAACAACAGACTGGTTCCAAATAGGAAAAGGAGTACGTCGAGGCTGTATATTGTCACCCTGCTTATTTCACTTATATGCAGAGTACATCATGAGAAACGCTGGGCTGGAAGAAGCACAAGCTGGAATCAAGATTGCCGGGAGAAATATCAATAACCTCAGATATGCAGATGACACCACCGTTATGGCAGAAAGTGAAGAAGAACTAAAAAGCCTCTTGATGAAAGTGAAAGAGGAGAGTGAAAAAGTTGGCTTAAAGCTCAACATTCAGAAAACTAAGATCATGGCATCCGGTTCCATCACTTCATGGCAAATAGATGGGGAAACAGTGGAAACAGTGTCAGACTTTATTTTGGGGGGCTCCAAAATCACTGCAGATGGTGACTATAGCCATGAAATTAAAAGATACTTGCTCCTTGGAAGAAAAGTTACGACCAACCTAGACAGCATATTAAAAAGCAGAGATATTACTTTGCCAACAAAGGCCCATCTAGCCAAGGCTATGATTTTTCCAGTAGTCATGTATGGGTGTGAGAGTTGGACTAAAGCTGAGTGCCGAAGAATTGGTGCTTTTGAACTGTGGTGTTGAAGAAGACTCTTGAGAGTCCCTTAGACTGCAAGGACATCCATCCAGTCCATCCTAAAGGAGATCAGTCCTGGGTGTTCACTGGAAAGACGGATGCTGAAGCTGAAACTCCAATACTTTGGCCACCTGATGCAAAGAACTGACTCACTGGAAAAGACCCTGATGCTGGGAAAGACTGAAGGCAGGAGGAGAAGGGGATGACAGAGGATAAGATGGTTGGATGGCATTACCAACTCAATGAGTTTGGGTAAACTCCAGGAGTTAGTGGTGGACAGGGGGGCTTGGCATGCTGCTGTCCATGGGGTCACAAATAGTCAGACATGACTGAGCAACTGAACTGAACTGACTCATGGAAACACAATTTTGTGGCTAAGGAGAAGTGTGTATTGTGAAGAACAGCAAATAAAGAGGTGAGAGATGTGAACATGTACCACACTAGAAAGAATCCTGTGTGCTGGGGGTTTGAATTGTACCTTGTAGCTAGAGGATTCTCTAAAGGATATTAAGCTAGAGGTTGCTTCAGTCATGTCTGATTCTTTGCAACCCTATGGACTGTAGCCCACCAGGCTCCTCTGTCCATGGGGTTCTCCAGGTAAGAACACTGGAGTGCATTGCCGTGTCCTCCTCCAGGGGATCTTCCCAATCCAGGGATCAAACCCATGTCTCTGAATTGGTAGGCAGGTTCTCTATCTCTAGCTGGGAAGCCCTAGACTGGGAAGCAATTAGAAAGATGGATTTAAGGTGAGATTAAAGGAAGGCAATCATATACATACACACATATTCACACACAGAGAGATGTCTCTTGATCTACGTTATCTGTTTGTACAATTTGTTATTTCTTTGGAAGTTATATAAAGATAAGCAATTCATTAATCTTAATATTTATAATAATGCAAAGTAAGAAAAAATAGATTCCCAATACCTGTGTCACTCACTAAGCAGTTTTATATAAATCCTTTTAATGCCAAAAAGATGTAAGCTTTGTGAAGCAATATTGTTATTCCTAATTTTTTTACTGAGGACAATCTGTATTAGATATGCTTAGCCCAGTGCCAGGCACTGCATAAATCATAGTTAAAGATCTGCTTGATTATGCTTATTTTGCTTGGTAGGTAGAGTCATGTTGAAAACAAAAGGCCCTGTCCAGTGTCTATGTCCACAGACCAGCCTAACTTCTGAAATACCAGCTCTTTCTGCATAGGCATTTTGGTCATAAACAACCTGAAGCACAATACCTCTCAAGGTAGGATATTTAGAACACAGCTTAAATCACAATGACATTTTGTTCAATGTGTGATGCATGTTCCTGTATAACAGAAATGGACTGCATTCTAGTGAGTTAGCATTAAACCATCCTTTGCCTGGACTCTGAGTGGTGGATTTATTAATTTATAAGACTTATTTGTTTATTAGGTCTGGTGATGATACACTAGCCGTTAGGACACTGAGGGCTTGTTAAAGGTTTAACACTGTATTGAAAAAAAAATTATTTTTCGGTAAGTATAAATTCACAGGAAGTTGCAACAAAACATGCAAGGATGTCTTACACAACCTTCATCTTACATCCTACAGGGTTGACGCCTTGGGTTACTGCAGTGCAATGTCAAAACTGGGAATTGGCTGACATAATTCACAGAATTTATTCAGATTTTACCAGCAACACATACACTCTTCTATAACCCTGTGTGTGTGTGTGTGTGTGTGTGTGTGTGTGTGTGTAGTTCTGTAGTTTTACCAAGTATAGCTTTGTATATCAAATACCACAATCAAGACACAGAATAAGTCCATTACCTCAGGCTACCTTGTGGTGCCACTAAACAGAACACCCCCAATTCGTAACCTGTTGTAACCAATATACTCTGTTCTTTATCTATATAAATGTGATTCAATAATGCAATATGAAAGGAATAACAGTATGTGAACTTTTGATTCTTTTACACTCAGCTTAGTGCCCGAGATCCATCACAGTTGTTGTATGAATATAAATTGTTCATTGCTTTTTATTGCTAAGTAGTATTTAATGATGTGGATGTACCACAGTCTGTTTTACATACACCCATTGACAGACATTTGAGTTGTGTCCAATTTCTGGGTAGCAACAAGAAAGCTGGCATAAACATCCATGTACATGTTTTTGTGGGAACCTAAGTTTCCGTTTTCAGGGATAAATATACAAGGGTAGAATTGCTGGGTTGTACAGTAATTGCATGTTTAGTTTTAGAAGAAAATGTCAAACTCTTTTCTAGAATGGCTGGACCATTTTACATCCCCATCCCACTGAGACCCAGTCTCTTCATCCTTGCCAGCTTTAGTGCTGTCACTCAAAAAACTTATTTGTAATAAAATTGTATATATTTAAGGTTGTGCCACATGATTTAATATGCACACACACAGTGAAATGATTACTACAGTAAAGTTAACACAGCATCATCTCACATGCTTATCTATTGTGATGGCAGCACCTGAAATCTATTCTCTTAACACATCTCCAGCATTCAGTACAGTGTTATTGATCATAGTCACCATGCTGTACATTAGATCTCTAGAGTTAACCATCCTACGTAACCACAATCTTGTACCTTTAATCGATATCTCCCCATTCCCTCCAGCTCCCCACCCCTGGGAACCCCCTCTACTCTCTGCTTCCATGCATTTGATCTTTTTAGGTTCTGCTTATGATTGTGACTGGCGGGCTCCAGGCCATGGGGTTGCAAAGAGTCGGACATGATTGAGTGACTAATATACTACTACTTAACTATTATGGCTGAGATTGTACAGGTTTCTTTCCTTCCATGTTTGGCTGCAAGTTGTCATCTTTAGCTTATAAAATGGGAATGTTGTTATTAATGATATATTTTTATACAGTGTAATTTATTTTTATTGCAAAACTCTTTCTGACCTTTCTCAGAGGGATTATGTTAAATTTGCCTTGAAGTCCTCCCCACCTTATACACCTCAGGACAAATCACTGAGTGGTCAGCATCTCTTCTCTAAAACATCTTAAAATGAAATAACTACTTTGTTTTTATACCCAAATACATATCTCAAGCTTGTTTAGGTTAAAAAATGCACCTCTTCTTCAAGAGAGAGATTGGAAAAGTAAGTCTGATTTTTCCAGAATATTCACAGATAGCAATTGGGAAGAGGGAAAAACGAGAACAAATGTAAGAGAAAAAAGAAAAGGACTAAACTAGTGTAGAATCAAGGAAGAACACCTAAGGTATGAAGGAGGCAGTTAATACTGACAAGTCTCACCGAGAGTTTACAAAGACAGATGATAGAAAATGTACATGAATTGAAAACAGCTAAAAACAAAACAAAATGATATGAACAACCGAAATATTCTAGAGTAAAATGGAGTATGGGGAATTAAAGAAGGAAATAAAACCCAATGACAAAATCCATACCTTCAATACTTATATACATTAAGCTCCAATCAGGATTAAAGTGCTTTTGTTGTCATTTAAAATGTTCATAAAACAGAATAAAATTATCATTATTATATCATGTTCTTATATTTAAACAGCTGTAATAACAGTGTGCAATGAAATTTTAAACACCAATTAACTTATTCAAAAATTCCACTTGGCTCCGGAAAGGTTCTATACAAACCTATAGAATGTACAATGCCAGGCGTGAATGCGAGGGCAAACGGGGGACTCGTTCCTGGTTCAGGAGAAACAATGGCAAGCAAAAACAACTGATGGGGATGGGTTTGTGGAACTTAAAACAAAATCTGATTGATAAGCATTAGTCACATGTATACACACAGGGAATTACAACACTGCTGTGTGTTACAGGGGGGTGTGACATGGTAGAGAAATTTTATCTACTCTGGGAGTTTTGACTTCTATTCAGAGGGAGTGGCTGATAGGGAAAATGATATTATCTAGGTGAAAGAGAGAGAGAAAAGACAGAATAGTAAGTACAAAAGCCCTGTGGCAGAAAGGAAGCAAGACTTATTCAAGGAACAGAAAGAAAACCAGAAAGGTGGTAAGGCGGGGGAAGCATTACAGATGAAACCAGTATCTAGATCTTGTTTTATTTTCTTTTGCTTTCCTTATGGTCAACAGAAGCTACAATTAAGTGGGTGCTGATAAAGCAGGTGGTGATATTATCATACTTAACTGACTGGATGAATTTTAGAGAATAGAGTGAATGGGGAAGAGGTGAAGCAAAGAAACCAGAAAGGAAAGTGCTTCTGTATTATGAGTGAGAGGGAGAAGCTTGATTACACAATCAGAACCCCAGTATGGGAGAGAAAATAAAGAGAAGTGGATCAAAGTGTTCAGGAGATAAAACCCACAGTGATTGGCAGTGGTTTAGAAATAAGAGGGTGAGAGAGATAAAAGTTTCAAGGATGAAATAGGTTTCTAGCTTGTGGAACTGGATGGTTAGGTAGCACCATTCACTGATAAAGGGAACAGCGAGAAAAGCTCAGGTTTTGTGGGGTAGATGGGAAGTTCCACTTGGAGTGGAGATGGCTTTGTCACATACAAATGGAGATGCCAACCAGGCAATTGCAATTGCAGTTCTGGAATTCATTGCAGAAATCTGAGCTAGAGGTATAACATAGCCAGTTATGGGCAAATAAATGTTAATAAAACCACATGCATGCATGTGGGTACAATGACTGTGGAAGGGATTATAGAATCAGAAGACAACCCTGCTAGGACTGACCTCTGAAGAATTAGTATTTAACAGCTGAGTAGAGAGAACAAGCCCACGAAGCAGACTGAACAGGAAGATCCAAAGAAATGGGAACAAGCCTACGAGAGTGCAATGCACAGATCTCAAGGAAGACATTTTTCAAGAAGGAGGAAATGCTCAATATTGACCACTGCTTCAAGCTCAAGAATGAAGCGGAAAATTTTTTTCTGAATTGGTTTTAGTGACATGGCATTCTTTACTTCACTTGAACTAAGTCAGGTGAAGTTTGAATAGAAAAAAAAAAATGAAAGCACAACATTTTTAGGGAAAAAAAACTCAATATCTAGTTCAACTAATGGATATAAAAAGTAGAAATACATTACCTTATTTTATTTTTATATTTGTATCATACTATCAGGATAGTATGATAATTCCATTTATAATAATGTTTTCTTAAAAGTTATCAAAAACAAATAGTGTTTCACATTAAAATGAAATGACTGATAGCTTCTTAAGGAATGAAATAACAAACTGTCTACTTGGGAAGTAAAGTATGGATATAACAAATCATTTTCCCATTTTTTTCCCCAACTGTGTTGTAGTTTTCTTTATATTTTCCAAATGGAAGAGATTATTTCAGTTTTGTTTTGATAATAACAATTATATTTATTATTTATACCTGACTTTATATACACCAGTAAAGCCACTTTATTTCTGTTCATAGTTTGTTGCTGTTCAGTCACTAAGTCGTGTCCAACTCTCTGCAACCCCATGGACACATGGCTTCTCTGTCCTCCACTAAATCTTATTTCTGTGGGCCCAGTCCTTGTTTTGTTCTTCATCTAGCATAATAGCCTATGTACAAGTGAAATAAAATCAGGAAGACATCTAGTGAGATCCTGCTGTAGATGATTACAACAGAACAAGGGTTACATTAGTTCTATTCTATGATCTTCCAAGCTCACACAGTCAAAAGGCTGAGAAAAGAATAAAACATGAAAACAAGTGATCTATTATGGATTATCATCATAGATAGCCCCTGAGAAGGTCTAGAGGATAGATATGAGGTTTTTTAGGACATCTCAGTTTTTTCTTTTTTTAAAAATCACAAATAAGGCTTTTAATTATTTAGCTTCTTACTTATAGTACTCACATAAAAGAAACTGAAAAATCCATGTTGTTTAGTAGCTAAGTCATGTCCAACTCTTCGCGACCCCATGGACTGCAGCCCACCAGGCTCCTCTGTCCATGGGATTTCCCAGGCAAGAATACTGGAGTGGGTTGCCATTTCCTTCTCCTTTTTTTTTCCTTTTAGCCAATTGATTCTTTTTTTTAAATTTGGGCCACACCCCAAGGTATGTAGTTTCCTGACCAGGGACCAAACCTGTACTCCCTGCATTAGAACGCGAAGTCAACCACTGGACCACCAAGGAAGTCCCAGGACATCTCAGTTTTTTTATCTAAGAAACTACAATATGCCAGGTTCTATAGTTTTTAAATGAACATAAACTTAATGAGTTTTTTAAAGGAACATTCTTAATAAAACATATTCAGTTTTTGTTAGAAGATACCTGATTTTTTCCATTTTCTGATTTGTTCTATCTTCTCTAGAGCTCTGGCAGACACTCTTGATTAAAATCTGAGAGGTTTTGGCAGCTGACTGATTAAGAACCTGAATCCTTGGGTCACTCTGCTACCATTCAAATCCTGACTCCAGTACGTACAAACTGAGCCACTGTATGCAAATTCCTTAAGCTTTCTGTACCTCAGTATCTATATCTGTTAAATACAAATGTTTATATCTCCTCTCTCCCAGAACTGTAATGAGCATTAGCTGAGATGCATATAATATACCCAGAGAAATGCTTGGTATGAAAGTTATATATTATTTTTGAAGACTAGGTGGACCACAAATACTGTTATGTACCTACAAGGGTCTGCCAATAATTGTGTGCGTGCTTAGTTGCTCAACTGTGTCTTTGCGACCCATGGACTGTAGCCCTCCAGGCTTATCTCTCCATGGGGATTCTCCAAACAATAATAATGGAGTGGGTCACCATGCTCTCCTCCAGGGGATCTTCCCAACCCATGGATGGAACCCAGGTCTCTCACACTGAAGGAGGATTCTCACACTGAAGGAGGATTCTTTACCATCTGAGCCACCAGGGTAGCCCAACTGTCTAGGTAGGATATATCAATGCCTTATTAATTCTTGTCTATGAATCATTGTTCCTTCTGCTTATTCTCTAATTCACATCTCCATATGCCCAAACTCTAAGGCCTACTTATAAATGCGGATTCGTCAATGAAACTTTCATAATCATATATAATCTATAAGTAACCATTTATGGCTGATTTGTACCATGGTTTATAATTCACTTGACATATTACAGTAGTGGTATTTATGAGTATATCTGTGAGTGTATGTATAGGTGCGTGCCTATTTTTCTCTGACTTTGACCTGTAATTTCATAAAATGGAGAAAGAATATTGCAGGTGTTCAACTATGTATATTTATAAGGAAGTTAAATAAAGTAAAGCAAGTGGAGTTGCTCAATATCATATCATTCTATCTAGTCTTACTTCCCCCCAAGCTAACTGGTAAGTACATTACACTCATCCATGACTAACTTTCAATTACTCAAGTACCTTCTTGCTCTTCAGTACAATTCCAGTCTTATTTAAACTGAATTGTCAATGTTTTCTAGGTATTTTTACCATTTTTCCAGATTTAAGGATAATCAATTTTACTAATGGTTCTCAAGAAATCTTAGACACTTTTCCAATAAACATCTATATTAACTAAAATAACATTAAGGTGCAAACCTACCTTGTCATATCTATCCAATTCTGTATTCTCTAAAGGATGATTTTTCATGTTGCTTAACAACTCTGACTGAGCAATTGAAATTCAGACTATGATAAATGTTTTACACTGAAGGCTCATTTCATTATACAGTAGTCAGTTGAAATGGGGTTTCCGAAGAAGGTATTTTTAGGAAGCACAGAGTACATGAAAAGGCTGAGGACATTATACAATTTAAATATTTATTGAAGCTTTTCTACTAAGGCAACATTTTGGTGATATCTCATAGAAATACCAATACCGGAAAGGAAATTAGGGGTAACTAATTAGATGGTAGAGACTGTGGAAACCAAGACACCTGGTGCTCTGAGTGAGTTTCACATTCACAAAGTCATTAAATTGGAGAAGGAAAGGCACACTCCTCCTTACAGACATATTATTTCCCTTAGGATTTCAACATTCATTCTAGATACCTCTTAGATGATTTTCTGAAGTGTTTTTGTCTCCCTTTCTGAATTCCTGACTTCCTTCTCTTCACACTCTATATGACCTTTGTAGCTGGTCTCATCTATGCTCATTGCTGCTGCTGCTGCTGCTGCTGCTGCTAAGTTGCTTCAGTCGTGTCCGACTCTGTGCGACCCCAGAGATGGCAGCCCACCAGGGTCCCCTGTCCCTGGGATTCTCCAGGCAAGAACACTGGAGTGGGTTGCCATTTCCTTCTCCAATGCATGAAAGTGAAAAGTGAAAGTGAAGTCACTCAGTCCTGTCCGACTCTTAGTGACCCCATGGACTGCAGCCTGCTAGGCTCCTCCATCCATGGGATTTGCCAGGCAAGAGTACTGGAGTGGGCTGCCATTGCCTTCTCTGATCTATGCTCATTAGGGACATTAAATCAAATTCCTAATGATTATACAGCAGAGGTGATGAATAGATTCAAGGGATAAGATCTGGTAGACAGAGGGCCTGAAGAACTATAGACAGAGGTTTGTAACATGGTATATGAGGTGGTGACCAAAACCATCCCAAAGATAAAGAAATGCAAGAAGGTAAAATGATTGTCTCAGGAGACCTTACAAATAGCTGAGAAAAGAAGAGAAGCAAAAGGCAAAGGAGAAAGGGAAAGATATACCCAGCTGAATGCAGAGTTTTAGAGAATAGCAAGGAGAGATAAGAAAGCCTTCCTAAGTGAACAATGCAAAGAAACAGAGGAAAACAGTAGAATGAGAAAGACTAGACAACTCTTCAGGAAACTGGAGATACCAAAGGAATGTTTCATGCAAGGATGGGCAAAATAAAGGACAGAAAATGGCAAGGACCTAATAGAAGCACAAGATATTAAGAAGAGGTGGCAAGAATACACCAAAGAACTATACAAAAAAGTCCTTAAAGACCTGGATAGCCATGTTGCTGTGGTTACTCACCTAGAGCCAGACATCCTGGAGTCTGAAGTTAAGTGGGCCTTAGGAAGCTTTACTATGAACAAAGTTAGTGGAGGTGATGGAATTCCAGCTGAGCTATTTCAAATCCTAAAAGATGATGCTGTCAAAGTGCTATACTCAGTACGTTAGCATGTCAGCAAATTTGGAAAACTCAGCAGTGGTCACAGGACTAGAAAGATCAGCTTTCATTCTAATTCCAAAGAAGAGCAATACCAAAGAATGTTCAAACTACCACACAAATGTGTTCATTTCACATGCTAGCAAGGTAATGCTCAAAATCCTTCAAGCTGGGCTTCAGCAGTATGTGAACCAAGAACTTCCAGATGTACAAACTGGATTTGGAAAAGACAGAGGAACTAGAGATCAAATTGTCAAGTTACAGTGGATCACAGATAAAGCAAGGGAGGTCTAGAAAAAGTCTACTTCTGCTTCATTGACTATGCTAAAGCCTTTGACTGTGTGGATAACAACAAACTGTAGAAAATTCTTAGAGAGATGGGAATACCAGACCACCTTACCTGCCTCCTAAGAAATCTCTATTCAGGTCAAGTAGTAACAGTTAGAACCAGACGTGGAACAACAGACTGGTTCCAAATTGGGAAAGGAGTATGTCAAGGCTGTATTTTGTCACCCAGCTTATTTAACTTATATGCAGAGTACATCATGGAAAATGCCAGGCTGGATGAAGCACAAGCTGGAACCAAGACTGCCAGGAGAAATATTAACAAACTCGGATATGCAGATAATACCATTCTAATGGCAGAAAGTGAAGAGGAATTAGCCTCTTGATGAGGGCCAAAGAGGAGAACGAAAAAGCTGGCTTAAAACTCAACATTCAAAAAACGAAGATCATGGCATCTGGTCCCATCACTTCATCACAAATAGATGGGAAAAAGTGGAAACAGTGTCAGATTTTATTTTTCTGGGCACCAAAATCACTGTGGACAGTGAGTACAGACATAAAATTAAAAGATACTTGCTCATTGGAAGGAAAGCTATGGCAAATCTAGACAACATATTAAAAAGCACAGACATCACTTTGCTGGCAAAGGTCCATATAGTCAAAATTATAGTTTTTCCAGTAGTCATGTACGGGTATGAGAGGTGGAACATAAAGAAGGTTGAATACCAAAGAATTGATGTTTTCGAACTACGATTCTGGAGAAGTCTCTTGGGAGTCCCTTGGACTGCAAAGAGATCAAGCCAATCAATCCAAAAAGAAATCAAACCTGAATATTTATTGGAAGGACTGATGCTGAAGCTGAAGCTCCAATACTTTGGCTACCGATGTGAAGAGTCAACTCATTGGAAAAGACCCAGATGCTGGGAAAGATTATGGGCAGGAAGAGAAGGAGGTGACAGAGGATGCAATCATTGGATGGCATCACCAACTCAATGGACATGAGTTTGAGCAAATTCTGGAGATAGTGAAGGACAGGGAAGCCTGATGTGCTGCAGTCCATGGGTTGCAAAGGGTATACACAACATAGTAACTGAACAACAAGAGACATTAAGTCCCCAATAAAGAAGTAGGCTTCACATCCCCAGGTTCCCAGCACCCATGCTCTCCATTAAAAACTTATTCTACACCCCCAGTTCTTCCCATTATTCTAGCTCCCTTCAAGTCTTTTCCTTCTAAATGGTACTATTATCCACCCAATTCTACATGCCATAGAAAGTACCACATCCAACTCAATAATAATTCCTATTGACTCCATCTCCTAGGTAAATCTTAAATCAATCCACTTCTTTCAACTCCAATGTTACCATTCTAGTCAACATCATCTTCTTTTGTCCCTGGAGAAACTACCAGATTGAGAGCTTTAGACTGATAGCGCCTCATCTACTCTTAACACCTTCTAATCTCTTCTTCACAAAACAGAATACTATTCTTAAAAAAAAAAAAAGGCAAAAATAACACAAACATAGTCATTTGACCTCCTTAACAGAAACCCTTAAAAGCTAACCATTGATTTTACTATACAGAAAAAAAAATCATTGCCATGACCTCTGAGGCACTGAATGATTGGACCCCAGGCTACTGTATCAACTGCATGCTTAAACTGCCCCACTTAAGAAAGTCTAGGAAAGCTGACCTTCGTTTAGTTCTTTCGTCATAGCATGTTACACCTTCACATCTGTTGATCCCTCTGAATGTAACATTTCCCTCTTTTCCCCTCAGACAACTATGAGCCAACTCCATTCTGCACTGTCATACTTTGAATGCTGATTTCTTAGGAATCCTTCCCCCAATTTCTAATACAAGTCTAGGTCTCACTAGTATACATTTTTCTAACAAGGTGTACATTATTTTGTAGTCGTTATCCCAAATGCAATTTAAATAGTGCATAAACATTATATATATATGTGTATGTGTATATATATATATATATATATATATTTCCTCTCCTAAATTCTAATCCCAGTAAGTGCACTTATTTAGAACATTATCTCCAGAACATGGCACAGTATCTGGCACAAGTAGGTGCTCAACACATCCTAGTTACATGACTAAATGCATGAATAACAAACAGTTCCTTCTTCAAACACTGGTCACCGAAACCCACACAATATAAACTTTAAGGAGCCACTTCCTCTGATACTTTTATTTCTGGATTTATTTCTAGAGCCACTCTATTTCTAGACATTTAAAGGAAAACACTGCAAAGTCCATAGGCTTGAGTGAAGTAAACTCTGTGATAACACTTGGTGCTCTCTGACATAGCCCATTAGAGATGGGGTATGTACACCTAATCCAGAGGAATTCTCTAGCTCTTCAGCAGCTGTTCACATGGCTCCTGACCTGCCCTTCAGGCTCTACTAAATCAGGATTCCCCAGCTGTCTGAGCTTCCAGTAAGCTCTTTCAGTTAACCACCTACATGCCAACACTGCTTATATCTGGTTATACTCTTCAGAGTCTAGTTTTCCCTTTTCCTTCCTAGTTATTTTCCAATATATCAGAGCCACTGAGGTTCACCACTTTCATGCATAATTTTATCTGTCCCTCATCTAGTTTGGAAACGTTTTGCCTGCTTAGTCAGCAATCTATTTCTAATATTGCCTTCATGAGCATCTATATATAAAGGAATTACTCAGCTTGCCTCTGATGAAAATACTTGAGCAGTCCTGACTCTGATTTTTTTTTTCCTTTCTTGTGTCTTTAGTTTGACCTCACAGTTTCCAAGGCTAATATCTGCACTTGTAAGAGTGTGCTGACTCCTGTGCCCTCTAAGTCAGCACTTAGCTCGGGCTAAGGTACTATTGCTGCTGTAATCTGATAAAGGAGCAGACAAGTTGTGTGCAAATAAAGATGGGTGCCAAGAATGAGCAAAAAGCCACCGATGTTTATGCCCTTTTATAGTCCTGATTCCATGACAGTCTTCGCGAAAAGCAGAGTGGGAGGAGGGAGAGCAATTTAAAACAAAACAAAGCCAAAGCCAAGAAGAGGGTGAAAACATTGAAAGGTTAACCCCTTTATTTGCCCATAATTGGGCATATTGAGACATGATAATGCTAATTGTGCTCAATGAATCCTGGTCTTTTTAAAACGTCAATTATTTCATAAGGTTAGAGATAAAGAACAGCTAAAAGTTGAAGATAAACTGGCAAAAACCTGTATATTATTTTGGCATATATAAATCCCTAATTGCTGTAATTAATGCCTATGAATGGGTTGAATTTACTAAATATATTTATTAAATATTTATTAAGTATAAACTAAGAGTGTGACAATGTAAGCATTTTTCAAAGTTTCTTTAAAATTCTGTTAACTGTTTAAAACGCATTCAGCTCCCTACATTCTGACTTTGTCACCTGGATAAACATTGCTTCCATACCATGCACTTTAATATTCCTTCTGTTCATTAAAGCAGCCCAGTTTTCTCTTAAAAATAAATAATAAAATAAAAACAGAGGCAAATGTTCTTCCTCAGATTCTAAATATGTTAAAGTAGCCTTAGATACATTTCAGCTTTAAAAATTAATATACAGGAAACCATTTTTCTAACACTTAAAATTTATGGAAAACCAGTGGCTTAAAATTATATGGAATCAAAATACTGAGTTACCAGTTCTGGAAGATTCATTTATCTACACCCAAAATAACAACAGCATCAACATTTTACCAGCATAGCACCAAAATGACAGTTCCTTTCCAATTAAAGATAATTGTTAATTCCCCCCATCTTCCTTTGGTGAAGAATGGGGTGAAAAATGACAAACCAAAAGTAAGGCACTGAAGCAGAAGGTAAAAGATAATAAGGAGACTGGGAAGAAACTGATTTCCAAACTCAATCCAGATTGCTAAGAACACTTGTTTTCTCTGGGCTTAGTATCATTACAGACTATGCAAAGTCACCTCTCTGGACTGTAGGGCCCCAGAAAACTGCCTTGTGTCTTCTTTCAGCTATTGAAATTCTGAGGTCTTGGGAATGAATATCAGAACATAAGGACTGAGCACAGAGCTGGATGAAAATTTTTCCTTAAGATGGTAGCCTGAATGGAAGACTCCAGCTCTGGGAGTGAGGGCACTGACCTCGGCTTTTGTTAATGGGCATGTGGGGGACTCCGTGTGGTCACAAGACTAGGACTCTTCTAAGCATGAATGAGCAGGGCCATTCCCTTTCTTCACGCTCATTTGCCTGCTGCTTGTCAGAACTGTGGCTGAGACATTTAAGATTCTCCTAAACCACTGGAGCCAGGGCTTTCGGTTTTGTGGCCATATTCAGGGCAGAGCAGTAATCTTAGATGGGGAAAGAAAAAGGGCATGTCCCTTGGAGTTAAAGCATTTCAGAATTTCTGGAGGAGCCATCTGGTTTTAAAAGGCACTAGCAAAACTCTAATATGCTGTAATATTGAATACATGGGAAAATAAGGTTTTAATACCCTAATTTTTGGAAAAAAGCAAACCCAATCATCTTAGTTGCTACTCTTCAAACTATCATTCACATATGAGTGACTCACAAAAAGCAGGGTTACTCTCCCTTTCAAGAGAGTCTATCAGAATCTCTGAAAGACATTTTCACTTACAATATTAATTAGAGGAAGGTTGGCATTTTACAAATATAAAGATGTTAGGACAATTCTACATGAGACAGAAGTAGACAAACCCCTTCCAAATTGACAAAATAATAAACTATACTATAGCACTGCCCGGGCTTGCCAGGTGGCTCAGTGGTAAAGAATCCACTTGTCAATGCAGGAGATGCGATTCGGGTTCAGTCCCTGGATTGGGAAGATCCCCTGGAGAAGGGAAAGTCAACCCACTCTAGTATTCTTGCCTGGAAAATTCCATGGACAGAGGAGCCTGGTGTGCTACAATCCAGGGGGTCTCAAAGTAGTCAATCAAGATTCAGCAACTGATCACACACATACAGAGCACTGCCAACCTATTTTTCATATCTGTATTAAAATTAAACTTCAGAACTCCAAATACATTATGAGTATTCCTCTGTCAATACTGTACAGCATGAAATTCCAAGGACTTTTAATGAATGGATGTTTTTAAATGAGGAAAAAGATGAAGACCACAAGATGTTCATTTTTTTGCTTGTTTGAGTTTTGAAGATCAGTCTGCTTCATGGACCATACTGCCAAAGAAAAAGTTTCATGAAATTATGCTATGGTACTTGGCTGCATTTAATTAAACCAAAAAAAAATTCTTCTCAAATCCCATACTGTAGCCTATATCTTTCCCAACAAAATGTTCCTATATGAACCAACTGCCTTGATAACAGAACACAAATCTCATAGGACCATGGCAGGACTTTGTGAGAAAGAAAACTGTGGCCTCCCTCTGAATCCAATCACACCCTGAATGTGCTGTATAAAAATAAACCAAGGTCATCATTATTCCTTCTCACTGTGATTTGGCTTTCCTTCAAACTACATACTCTGTATATCTGAAATAACTGCACCGCCTCCATTAACTGAGTTTGACATCATTTTAATCAATGTATCTTTTCAGAATGAAAGGCAGAAATGTCAAATTCCTACGATTATAAACTCCTTTAACTCTCTAATCTGCATTAAGTGAAAGCCTGTTTTTGAGAAATAATATATACTTTAAAGAAATATAACTAGCATCAATTTTCTTTTAAAATGGAAGGGATAAAAGAGATTCAACCGCAACAAATCTCTTCATACAGAGATGATTTCCCATGAAATGTTCAAAGCTTAAGTCTGCAAGTGCTTCACTTATATTGGCTCCTCCCAAGTCCTACCTGATTTTGTATTCATAATTTTGTATTAGTTTTCCAAAAAGAGTCCCCTTCCTTCAATTGTTCAACCTCAGGCCCCATAAAACCTACGTCTGTTTCTTCCTTCATGGTTTGTGATGTTTTGTCATTACTCTTGTCAGTATCTATTCAAATGAGGTATATTTAAATAGAAAATAAAACATATACACAGAAAATTTGGAATATATATATAACTCAATCACTTTGTTGTATAACTGAACTTAACAGAGCATAGTAAATTAACAATACTTAAAAAAATGAGTTTAAAGAAAGAAAATTATCTGTATAGAAAAGTTAATTTCCAATTAATTTTCAAGGTCTCTCTTAAGTAACTCAGTACTCTGTGATTTAAATGTGCATGTGTGTTTATATAAAAATACAGTGTCACACCAAAATATCATGTTTCTTGCATTTGCAGTGCAAGAAAGAATGGTTTAATGAAAAATATGATAAATCATTTTTAATAAGCTAGGGAAATATTACAGCAGAAAGTGGAAGGGTAAGGAAAGTTTGGGAAATCACTTTGTTTTATTTTTGTGATAAAACCATGATGAAAGATAATAAAATAGAATTTAAAAATCTTGACTTTTCCAGAGAACAAAGATTTTAATCTCTTTTATTAAACCACCCAAGTGGTTAAGAACTTTACAATTTGTTTCACATGTAGCAAATGACTTGGCCTACAGATTTCAAATGTATACTTTAGGACTAAAGAGGAAACTGTATTAATATCTCTGTCCAAATTATGAATTTATATTTCAGTACTGGCTAGCTGGAATAGTGTCAACTAATATCTCTCTTCCTTAAATAACAAATTTGCACAGAACATTTTTTGGTCTTTAAGTTTAGAGTAACAATTATAATAATATTTTCTACTGTATTTTCCATACTGCTATGCCACATAAGAGACACAGAGGGCTTCTTATTAAGAAGTATATTATCTATTTAGATCAGCAATCTTTTTTTCATAGTTAAGATGCCCTTAAAAGACTCTGCAAATGAAATCCTAAAAGATATTATTAGACTTTAAGAAAATTTGCATCATTTAAAAAATTTTAAAGAAATATATAATTTGCTATCAATTATTTGAATGATTCTTTGCAAAACAGTATTTAAGTAATTCTAAAAGTAAGCAACACTTATGTTAATACAGTGCTATTCTCTATTAATTGGTAACTATTTTGGTTAAAACCCAACCAAGTGTACTCAAGTTTTTCAAACTAATGCAACTTAAAAAACTGGATTCAAATGTCAATACATTCAAAGAGTAGTATGTTGCCAGAAAATAAAAGTTAATGTATAATGTAACTTTGTGAATATTTTCATTTTCTCCTAAGAAATTCATTGCCATCTAGCCTAAGTATTACCTGATCACGTACTATAATAAAGTCCTGCAGCGCTTGTCCAAAAAGGTTAGCTTGCTTCAAATTCTGATTAAGAATTTAAAAAGTCATTTGAATATCTATGACAAAGCAGATGGTTTGTTTATCCTGTTCCATGTCAAAATTAAAATTCTGCTGCTCTCCCTAAATTGCTCTATATACTGGTTTATGGTTTTAATTTTGGAGCTATATCAATTGATCAAGTGATGAATATGTGTATATTACAAAGAACAAACATATGCTTTGTATTTTTGTAATATCTGTAAATTGAATGGCTTTTCAATCAAAAATCAATTCTTATGTCTGTCAAAGAAATTTATAAAGGAAATTATATAAAAATGTTTTACTATAAAATCCAGTAGCATCTTTTGTAAATCAATACACACAAAATGTTGATTTCTTTCCACAATTTTTTCTCAGAGGTGAAACTTCTCTTGTGACTCGTTTCCCAGAAGTTTTGAATAGTTACCTATTTAGAGAGATCTCACTTCTTTCATTCTTAATTATAGACCCTCATATCTATTTCAGGGAATGACTATAATCCACAAGTCAAAGGCAGGTAAAAACAGAGATAATCTTCATCCACCTCTTTGGGACACATTGTACTCTTCATACATTATTTGTATATATTATTTTTACTGTTGTGACATGGTCAGTTTTTACATTTTTTATTAATCATTTTTACTTTCTTAAAAAAGTTGGAGTTTATATTAAAAAGTCAAACTAAAAAGTTTTACTGAAAAGTTAGGTCATCATAGACATGAAACAACACTGTGACTTGAATGCAAATTATGATTAGAAGCCCCTCATGTTTTTCTGTTGTTTTCTTAATAAAAGTACCTGGTAATTTGATAGCAGAGATCATACCATCATTTGAAATAATTTTTAATGATATGCTACAGAAAAGAACATTCAAAATACTAAATGTAGTATGAGAAGGGAACTTTTAAATTAAATATTTATCAATACTTTTCTCAACCTCCATTTATCCATCACAAATCATTCTATTCTTTATCTTCCTCCCATAATAAGCCACACAAAACTTTTCTAACCTTGAGGCATCCATATGTCATTCCCATAGAGCAATTAGTTCATTGAGAATATATGTCAGTTCAGTACTCCACGTGTAACTATTACTGAATACAAAAATATCACATCATGATAATAACTCATATACACAAACTATTTAACAGCAATTTAAATTGTTTGTTACAAATACTCCAAGCCAGTTAAGCATATTCTATTACTGGAGTAGTTTCTTAAATAAGAAAGATGTATGTTTTGCAAAAGAAAAAGCTTAAATGCTAACTCATTTATATTGAAAAGTTTTCCCAGTGAGAAACATATATACCTGCACATATATATGTGTAATATATATATATATAAAACACATCTATGCTTAATCACAAACCATTATAATAAGTTTAAATCAACCTGCCTAATCAGTGAGCTTGCCACAAACTAAAAGTTATGCCGCAGTAAAAAATATTTTTAGTTACTTTGTACTTACAACAGTCCTCTACTTCTTCCCACCAAAGCATTTGGAAAAAAGAAAAGTATATATCAAGGCAGCGATAAAAATCTTGGTAAATTTTCTCTCAACTTTATTGCTTCAGTAGGTTTAGGAATGATGAGAAACCAATCAACTTCAGCAGCCTTTAAAAAATAAGACTTCAGGTTTTTTTTTTCCCCCCTATTCGTATTCTCTGAAGCTAATTGCCTCCAAGATCTGAGTCCTGTAAGGGGAAAGTGAGTGATCCCAACACTGAGTGAGTCAACATAGTAACTGATGCCAGGATTCTGTAGAGGCCCCTGGATATTTTGAATTCCAGGACCTGCGCAGAAGCAAGTGACCCGCCTTTTCTCTCAAGTTGGTTTCCCATAATAGGACTGCCCATGGCCACTACATATAAGGTTGTGCTTCCAGCATGGCAAGTCCTGTGAATTCAAATAGTGTTCAACTGTGTTCTCATTAATATCTAAACCAGAATAGCCCAGGGGATATAGTATTTGCACTCAAAGCCTTAACATAAAAACTCTTCGGTATACAACTGTAACAAGACTTTCTGAAATTTCTATGCACATTTCCAGAATGTCAGAGCAGAAAATTCTGATCCAGATTAGCCTTTTAAATGCCTTTGCTTTTTTTTCTTTTTCTTTTTTTTAACTTTCTCAATAGCACTAAAACTTTCACTCCACTGAACAAAAAGAAATGCCCAGAATAATCTATGCATTTGTTATATATTCACTGTCTACCAAACTTAATTTCTACCCTGGGGATCCAATCAAAAGTCATATATTGATGATGCCAACAGTCTGAATAAGAGAAGAAACAGTGGAATGAAGCAGCTGAGCTCTGAAGGCAGAATGTGTATAGCTCTCATGGGAAAGGCTTCTGTTAAAATAAAGAGCACTTTAAGAATGAAGTGAAGAAATCCCCCTAAAATGATCAATTTTTGTTGTAACTGATGATACAAGTTTTTTTTTTCCACTAACAAATTACTCTTTCTTCAATTTACTTGCTGAGATTTATTTAAAACACCATTCTCTTAGACACTGAGTTAATGATCAACTATGTAAAGATTCTCAGAAGTTTTCTGTATTAAATGAACACAACTGTAACACATCATTCAACATATTTCTAAACTATTCTTTGCTAAGAGAAGGCTTCTTTATCTCCTTTCTTATTTTTATTTTTAATGCAATAGGTGAGCCCAATATTTATAGGAAATACTGGTAACACATTTGAGAAAGATATTTCTTCTGCAATTACAATAATCTCTGCTAAAATTATTTGTTTGAGTGTTTTTATAGTACCATTTGTTAAAGTGACAGACTCATTTTTCTATGTCAAGCATTCAATTGCTGNATTGCTTGGCACAGAAATAAATTGTAGATAAAAATAGGGGAAAAAAAACCCTGACATATGAGAGTCAGACTATGATGTTTACTTTAATAATGAGTTATACATTTTATATTTTGGAATATCATAATATTACCAGTCTCCTCAATAAAATCTGTATGAAATAAAACATAAGCCCTGATTTTAATTTGTGAGTAACTGTACTTAAATTACTATCATCCAAAGAAGATTTAAAAAATTCTCTATAGGTCACCTCATCTCTTTAGTGTGGCTGTCTAACAAACAATTTTATGAAATATGCTAAGAGAAATGTTTTAGGAGTTACATGGATCCACATCTGCATGTTACATTCCCTGTCCAATGCAATGGGATGCAATACTGCTCAGAATATAAGTTCCTTTACACCTTGTATCATGAGTTCCCTGTAGATATAAACCCACATTTCAGCCAAGATAAGTGTACAGTTTATCAGGGATTTGTAAAGTGTAGTCCATGAAGCAGCAGCATCAACAGCAGGTAGGAACATTTTAGAAATGCGAGTACACATGAAACCTGAAAAATGAAAAAAAAACTCTGGGAGTGAGACACAGTACTCTGTGTTTGACAGGTGAGCTAATTCATAGCCAGTTTTGCAAAACCCTGAAATATATGTTTCCAAAACAGCTGTGGCTCCAAATATACCCAAAACTTGTCTTGGTTAATATCTAAAGCAATATCCTAAGTACCAAACACTAATAGAGCTGAATGCCCTTCGATACATCTTGTCTTTCAGCCTTAGTCAATAATAAGGATTTTGGGGGCACCTGTAATAAATTTTACATTAATGTAGAATACTCACACTTCTCTTAAGGTTTTATAATCTAGGTGAAAAGATACACTTAATATAACTGGAAAAAAATGAAAGGTACATGAAATAAAATTTGGCCTAAATACAGTGAACTCTAGTTCAGATCTTGTCATTACTTTCCAGTGGTCACTTAAATCTCTTATTTAGTCCCTACAATAACTATACTTGACAGCTTTTAGGAGCATCATTACAAAAATGACTGCTCAAGGAATTTGCTCAAGTTCCCATTGTTAATAACTGACAGAGCAGAATTTTTCAAAACTTATTTTAACTTTCTATTTTGAAATAAAGATAGATTTACAGAAAGTTGCAAAGAGAGGTTCCATAAACTCTTCACTCATTTTCCCCCAACAATTGTATTTAAGATAACTATAACACATATCAAGACCAGGAAATTGACATTGATATACTGCATATATCTCTGTCATTTTATTATGTGTGGAGATTGTGTAACCACACCTCAGTCACAATAGAGAGCCATTCTATCAGCACATAAATCTTCCTTCCTTTATGGTCACACCAAACACCATCCTCCAGTAGCCTGGTACCTACTAATTTGTTCTCCATCAATATAATTTTGTCATTTCAAGAATGTTAGATAAAAGCAATCATTCAGTATGTGACCATCTGAGATTAGCGTTTTTCACTTAGCATAGTGTCCTAGGGATCCATTCAAGTTGTTATCTGCATCAAAGACCTGTTTACTTTTATTACTGTGTACTATTCCATTTCATGGATATATCATAGTCTGTTCAGGCATTCATTCACTGTAGACCATTTTGGTTATTTCCAGCTTTTGGTTACTACAAAAAAACCTGACAATCAACTACATATTTTTATCATTTATCCGGATTAATGACCAGGAGTAAAGTTGCTGGGTCATATGGTAAGTATATATTTAGTTTTTAAAAAGAAACTACCACAGCTTTCAAGCTGTGGTACATATACAAAATGGAGTATTACTCAGCCATTAAAAAGAATACATTTGAATCAGTTCTAAGGTGATGGATGGAACTGGAACCGATTATACAGAGTGAAGTAAGCCAGAAAGAAAAACACCAATACAGTATACTAACGCATATATATGGAATATAGAAAGATAGGGATGATGACCCTGTATGCGAGACAACAAAAGAGACTCAGATCTATAGA
>SJYQ01095415.1:9690-20401 GCA_006410935.1 Redunca redunca | reverse complement strand
ATATATATATATATATATATATATATATATACACACACATGTATATGTATAACTGAGTCACTTTGGAATACAGCAGAAATTAACACAGCATTGTAAATCAACTATATTCCAATTAAACAAAAAAGTGCAAAGCATACTTTGAGTACATTGAAGGCTTACATTAGCATGTTTTTAAATTACTTTCTATAGTCTACAGTTTAATTTTTTAATATAAATTTATTTATTTTAACTGGAGGCTAATTACTCTACAATATTGTAATGATTCTGCCATACATTGACATGAATCTGCCACGAGTGTACACGTGTTCCCCATCCTGAATCCCCCTCCCACCTCCCTCCCCATCCCATCCCTCTAGGTCATCCCAGTGCACCAGCCCTGAGCACCCTGTCTCATGCATCGAACCTGGACTGGCGATCCATTTCACATATGATTTATTTTTATTTTTAAAATTTTTATTGGAGAATAGTTGATTTACAATGTCGTGTTAGTTCCAGATGTACAGCAAAGTGAATCAGTTATACATATACATATATCCATTTATTTTAAGATTATTTTCCCATTAAGGACATTACATAGTGTTGAGAAGAGTTCCATCTGCTATATAGTAGGTTCTTAGCCTACAGTTTTAAGATACACGTTGTAAAATGAAGACGGGTTCTTGCTTACATTTGAATACTAACCAGTAATCCCTCTATCATAAAATGGGTGGACTATTATTTAGAAAGAGCTGGTTAGGGTAAACTTAAAAGTAACAAGGAGTGAATTCTCAAGATATTGAACCTTAATCGCAGCATTTTATATTAATTGTTAGAGGTCTGAATCATTTCCCCCACTTATGTAATTTCTAAGATAATTTTAAGCACTATGACTAATAGAGCTTCAGAGGATAAACACGTAGGGAATAAACAGGTATGATAACTAAGATTTTTATACAAAGTTCACAAACTTATTGACTTGGGAAAAAAACATTTCTGGGCTATTTCCCTTCTCCACAATGATCTATATTGGTTGAAATGTTATACATTCTATAATGGCATATATTCATAGATGATTTTTTAAAAAAATCTTGTTGTTAAATAAAGCCAATAGAGAAATATGTTGGTTATGGGAAATTTATCGGCACCGAGGCCAGAGAAAAAGAAGGCAGACGTGATTCAGACAATTTGGTGCTTGTTCATATGTACACAAAAACTTGCTGGTATTTTGACAGGAATTGCATTAGAACTATAGATTAACTGCAGGTAAAATGACATACTCTATTATAGTCCTTAGTCCATGAACACAGTGTTTATACCATTTAGGTCTTTGTTTTATTTTAGGTTTTTTTTTTTTTTTTTAAGTTTACAGCATATAGATCCTGTATATGCTTGTTATGTTCATAAGTATACCCCCTTTTTGGAGTTATTTTAAGATGTTATATTTTAAATTTTGATTTATAATATTTCACTTCTTGTATATAGAAATATAATTGATTTTGTACATTGATCTTGTATCTTGAGACCTTGCTGGACTAATTAGTTCTATGAGTAATTTTGTAGAATCCCTGGGATGTTTTACACAGCCTATGATAACATCTGCAAACAGGGACAATTTTAACTCTTCCATCCTGTTTTTTTAAGGTTTTTTATATACTTGTTAGCATTTTTGTGCTGGCTAAAATTTCCACTACTACAAAAGCAGCAGGAATGAAAGCATCTATCTTTGCCTTGAACCTGCTAAGGAAAAAGGCTTTAAAATCTTTTCAACATTATTATGATGTTGGCTATAGAATTTTTGTAGATGTGCTGTATCAAGCTGAAATCCTCTATTTCTAGGTTTCTAAGGTTTTATTTTCTTAATCACGAATGGGTGTGGAAATTTGTCTAACTTTTCTCTCTCTGTGTCACATGATAAAATCATGCTATCATTCTTTTTTAGCTAGTTATTATGATATACCAAATTTTGTTGAGAATTTTTGTCTCTATATCCATGAAGGACATTGGTCGGTAGTCTTCTTTTTTTTCTTATTATACCGTGTTTGTCTGGTTTGGGAATCAGATTTTTTCTTGCCTCAGAAAATGTGCCTCCTCTTCTATTTTCTGGACACTGACAGTTTTCTTTAATAGCATGAAAGATGTCATGTCATTTCCTTTTGGATTCTATGGCTTCTCATAAGAAATTCTGTCATTTCATTTCTTTTTGCCTATAGATAAAGTGTCCTTTCTCTTTCACTGCTTTCAAGGTGCTTTTTCCCCCCTTTATCATTAGTTTTCAGAAGTTTGACTATGATGGGTATAGGCATAGATCTCTAGGTCTCTCAGCTTCTTGAATCTGTAGGGTTTTGTCTTTTGCCAAATTAGGCTATTTTTAAGTCATTATTTTTTCAAGCTATTGTTCAGCAACACTTTCTTTTTTCTCTTTCAAGACTCTAGTGACATGCATCATAGATTTTTTATTATAACCCTCCAAGGTCACTGAGGATCTGTTCTTTTTTTTTGTCAGTATATTCTTTCTTGTTCATACTAGGTAATTACTATTTGTTCTGTCTTCCTGTTCACA
This sequence comes from Redunca redunca, assembly GCA_006410935.1. Taxonomy (NCBI): domain Eukaryota; kingdom Metazoa; phylum Chordata; class Mammalia; order Artiodactyla; family Bovidae; genus Redunca; species Redunca redunca. Next base: position 17,862 of record SJYQ01095415.1, on the reverse strand, counting down.
GATTTTGCCCTCTGTCCCTTCCAATATGCTACTGAGACATCAATTTAATTTTATTTTGATTACTTTTCACTTCTAAAATTTCATTTGGTTCTATATGTCTTCCATTTCTTGCTGAGACTTTCTAGTTTTTATTTGTTGCAAGCAAGTTTATCCCATGGACGGAGGAGCCTGGTAGGCTGCAGTCCATGGGGTCGCTAGAGCCGGGCACAACTGAGCAACTTCACTTTCACTTTTCACTTTCATGCATTGGAGAAGGAAATGGCAACCCACTCCAGTGTTCTTACTTGGAGAATCGCAGGGACGGGGGAGCCTGGTGGGCTGCCGTCTATGGGGTCGCACGGAGTCGGACACGACTGAAGCGACTTAGCAGCAGCAGCAGCAAGTTTATAATTGCTTATTGAACCATTAAAAAAAATAATGGCTGTTTTAATAGCCTTGGCAAATAATCCTATCACCTACGTCATTTCAGCATAGGTGACTGTTGTCTTTTTTCATTCAAGTTGAGATTTTCCTTTTTCATGGTTTGATGAATGCTTTTAAATGGAAGCTTGGAAATTAAAATACTCATTTAAAGCAATGGCACTGAGGGACTTTGCAGGTGATTCAGTGGCTGGGATTCTGGAATCCAAATGCAGGGGGTCTGAGTTTGATCCCTGGTCAGGGAACTAGATGCCACATACCACAGCTAAGAGTTCACATGCTACAATAAAGATCCCACATGCATCACAACTAAGACCTGGTGCAGACAAATATGTAAATAAATAAATATAGAAAAACAATAGCATTGAGCTGCAGAATGGATATGCATTTATTTATCAAACATTTATCAGAGCCAGAGTATATACATTAAGGCTGCAAGGTAATTACTCTTGGCCCCTGCCTTCAAAGGGACTATGCTTTAAGTGTATTAAAAGAAAATTTTAAATTTTAATCTATATTTTAATTAATGAACTCAAATAAGTTTCATGGCATTTGTCTGGGGGAGTTACCTAAGAGAGGGTCCAGATTTTAAAGATAACACTAGATGCACTGGCTACCGCAAGAGACTGTCAAATATGTTAAATAAAGCAATGTATTGAAAAAGTTGTTCTCAATTGCATACACTACAAAAGAGGGAAAATTTCAAATCAATAATCTAAGCTCTCACTCCAAGGATCTATAAAGTAGAAAGCAACAGAAAACCAAGCCAAGCAGAAAAAGGAAATAATAAACATCAGAAATCAATGAAATTGAAAACAGAAAAATAAAGAAAACCAATGAAACAAAGGTCTCCTCCTTCAAAAAGATCAGTAAAATTGACAAATTGCTAACAAGAGTGACCAATTTAAATAAAAAACAAAACGAGGACACACAAATTACCAATGTTAAGAATGAAACAGGTTGATATATATTAAAAAAAAAAGATAATAAGGAACTACTATGGGCAATTATTCACATTATACAATTATACAAATATTTGACAATTTGGATGAAATGGACCAGTTCCTCATAAAGCACTAACTATAGCAAATCACTCAATATGAAATAGATCATTTGAATAATTCTATAACTAATAATGAAATGTAATTTTAAAACTTCAGAAAAATAAATCTTCATGTCCAGATGGTTTCACTGGAAAATTTTACCCAACTTTTAAAGAAGGATTCACACCAATTGTATACAATCTTTTCCATAAAATGTAAGAGAACACAATTTTAATACCTTTAATGAATCCAGAAATAGCTTGATACCAAAAGTTTTTTGTTGTTGTTGACATGGGAAAGCAATGGAACTGGAATGACTGAAACAATGTTGAAAAAGATGAATAAGGTAGGAAGAACAAGACTATCAGATTTTAAGACGTAATGTAAAGCTATAAAAATCAAGATAGCATTGTACTAGTAATAGAACAGACACACAGATCAATGGAACAGAATAAAAGGATCACACAAATATGAAGAACTGATTCAGACAAAGATACAAAAACAACTCAGTGGAACAAAGTAACCTTTTCAACAAATGGTGCTAGAGACTTAAGTTTCACACCTTATACAAAAGAGCTAAAAATGGATAATGAATTTAGAGTCAAAACATAAAAATCTAGGTATTTTAGAAAACAATAAAAAAATTTTAGGATCTAAGACTAGGAAGAATTTTTGGATTTTACACTAAAAGCATTGGCCTATAAAAAAGGAAGGATTGATAAATCAGACTTCAACAAAATTTTTAAATGTTTCTTCCTAAGAAGATAAAAAAAGTAATCTAATGTAAAAATATCTGAAAACCACATATCCAACTAATGACTAGTATCAATAATACATGCTGCTGCTGCTAAGTCACTTCAGTCGTGTCTGACTCTGTGCGACCCCAGAGACCGCAGCCCACCAGGCTCCCGTCCCTGGGATTCTCCAGGCAAGAACACTGGAGTGGGTTGCCATTTCCTTCTCCGATGCATAAAACTGAAAAGTGAAAGTGAAGTCGCTCAGTCGTGTCTGACTCTTCCCGACCCCCTGGACTGCAGCCTACCAAGCTTCTCCGTCCATGGGATTTTCCAGGCAAGAGTACTGGAGTGGGGTGCCATTGCCTTCTCCCATAAGAACTCATAAAACTCAAATAATAAAAATAATAATAAAAATACTGCAAAAACTTATTAGGAAATTGTACTCTGGAAAAATATTTGTTTGGCCAAACAGTTTGCTTGGGTTTATCTGTACAATATCATGGAAAATCCTGAACAATTTTTTGGCCAACCCAATAGTTTGGCAGCTTTGAATAAACATGCAGATGTTGTACAATACAAAAGTTTCACTACAGGGCATTAATGAAAATTCTTATTCACACAGAAATTTATACATAAGCATTCTTTGCAGATGTACTTATAATGTACAGAAACTGGAAACAACTCACTGAAAAGACCTTCAACAGGTGAAAGGCTAAACAAACTGGCACGTCTATCTAAATGAATACTACTCAGAAATAAAGAGAACAATCAGTTTTACACAATAACACAGAAGACTCTCCAGATAATTTTTCTGAGTGAACAAAACCAATTCTAAAAGGCTACATACTGAATAAGTCCATTTTTATAGCATTACAGAAATGGCAAAATTATGCAAAAGGTTTTCAGACTAGTGGTTTCCACCTGTTAGGAAGCAGGGCGGGCAGGAAGGAAGCGGATTTTGCCAAAAAAAAATATTAACATGAGGGTTCCTTGTTGGGATGGAGATATTCTGTATCTTAATTGTTCTGTCAATTTCCTAGTTGTGATAACGTACTATAGTTGGATTATATGTTATCACTGGGAGAGGCTGGGTAAAACAATACACAAGATCTTTTGTTTGTTTGTTTGTTTGTTTAACAACTATAAGTAAATCTTGTTCACTTGCCCAGTCGTGTCCAACTCTTTGAGACCCCATGGATTGTAGCACTCCAGGCCTCCCTGTCCCTCACCATTTCCCAAAGTTTGCCCAAATTCATGTCCATTGCATCAGTGATGCCATCCAGCCATCTCATCCTCTGATGCATGTAAATCTGCAATTATCTAAAATAACTTTAAAAAGACGGCACCCTGGGTTTGGCCCATGGCCAACATTTTCAGACCCTTGATACAGGACACTGACATATGTACAGAAACCATTATAAGGGTAAAACACACTGGAGAATAAATGACAGCAATGTCATGTTTACAATGATCTTTGCACTTGCTTTGTTCTACTAAGCTACAGAGATTGGGTTATAAATAACATATTTGAGAGTTATAATTCTCTAGCTCAAGAAGAGTTTAAATCTTCAAAATAAGAATTCTGGAAATCTTTTAATAAAATATCAGAAAAATAGGCTCTAAATGACACCTTGTCCTTACTTAATATTCAAAATCCATTTCATATATATATTTATTGAAAGCCTAGACCAACTTATTACTGTGCAAGAGTGACAAAAATAATATAAATCTATGTGGATTACATTTAAATTGCAGCTTCAACAGACTTACAGGCTCAAGTCAAAGCCTTTTCCTAATTTTTTTCTTAAAGTTTTAAAAAATTGCCCATATGTTACTTTTCTTGCTCTTATTTTGTGTCCATTTGTTCAGAGCAAGGCAAAGTTTTCACCCTGATAAAGTTTTGTAAAGGTTGACTGGACCATCCTACAAAACAAGAGATGACAGTGATCTTCATCCAAAAATGTTGGCCCTAAAATTTAAGTACCTTCTTTGTTTTGCCTAATTTTTAAGCCCGTGGCTACCTGAAAGCTTTACTGGCATCTTTGAAGAGTTCTATGAATTGGAGGAATCCTGACACTGAGGTTTCATTAGTTTCCTGGCAAAGCTGAAGAGAAGGTTAGAGAGGACTTATGTAGCAGATGAAGCTACATATAATATTCTCATAACCTTTGAGAGAGTGACACAGTGGGAAAGACATGTCTTTACTTGAGTGACATTCTATTTTGAAGGTCTTACTAAAGAACAATTTAAAAATAAATTTTTGAAAAACCCTCACAAATGATGACCATTTAAAATTTGGCTCAACATTTTTCCTGAGCCTCATGAGAATCTGCTTACTCACTGAAGCCTGAAAGTGGAACCCTTTATGGAAAACAGAGAAAGTATTTTATTGGACACTGAGGCTTCAAAAATGGACTAGATTTAGAAGAGGATTTAAAACATGGTTTATATAGGTTTTACATCCCGAAGTCCATTTGATTTTTTTAAAGTGTTTAAAAATTCTGAAGTCTGGTTGCTTAAAAAATAGCCTATAACCCTTATTATATTAAATCTTATTGCTTAAATATTCCTATATTATGCTGGATCCAATTGAAGTCTCCAAACCTAAAGCACTCGTAATTCCTTAATCATTCAATCGCCTAAGGCGATTGAAAATTCTATTGTGAATTTCAGGGGTAGCCTCATCTTTAGGCTTTAGCTGGAGTACTGCTGACTCTGTTGAGTTTTTGAACCGGGTTTAATATATGTGTGGAGGTTCACATGTGCATGTTTACCTTATTCATTATTATCTTTGTCTTCAAAGCTGCATGCTTAACATTAATGAATGAAGTACATTTTAGGATTTCAAGATTCTGAGGTAATACTTTTAGAAGATGAGGAAAGCAAGACTAAAGATAGGCATACATTCCTATTTTTAAAATAGAAAAAAAAAGGGATTTGGGGAAGGATCATGTCAATAAATGCTCAATTTGAAAACAGGAAAGTTTGATAACACAGTTGGGTCTTTAAAGGGGCGGGTTGTATAAAAATATGAAATTTGTGGGTTGAGATAAGGCTAGCAGCAGCAGCTAAATCCATGAAAAAAGATAAACTGTGTTAGGCTCTTACTTCTACCTACAATCCCCATATCGCCCCGCCCTGCTATTTCTCTTCATTTATTGGGAAGAGAGCAAAATGAAATAATTTATGGTGAAGTTGAATCTGAACTAGTTATGGGATTCATATAAGGAATTAAGGCATTCTCTCTGCTCCCCACTGTGATCCATTTTTCCTTTATAGGTGGTAGAAGTACCTAATAGCAGAATATTCCTTGCTCTTCCTTTTCAAAATGTAAAACGTTGCTGTCATTCACTTATCCATAAGCTCTGATCACTTAATACATTGTTGTGGTTATTATTTTGAACAAAGAGATAACTTTTTATCTCTAGGGATAAGAAAAATAAAAGATTTGATTTCATTTTCATTTCTTCCTTCTCTAATGCTCTTTTCTGTATGTTGATCCAGTGTTCTGACCTACATGATTTTCTTCCTCTCTGAAGGACTTCTTTTGACATTTCTTGTAAGGCAGACCTACTGGCCACAAATTCCCTCTGTGTTTGTATGATAAAGTATTTATTCATCCTTCACTTTTGAAGGATAATTTACTGATATAGAATTCTAGGTTGGTAGGGTTTGTTTTTTTTTTTCCTGTCAACAATCTAAATATTTCATTCCACTCTTTTCTCACTGGCCTGGTCCAACTCCCTTTTGGCCCTTCTTTGTTCTGCTATGTGTCTGTGAGGTTGATTATTACAAATGACATATTCTTAGGTCACTGGCTAACCAGCCCCTGGTGGTCTTGGAATGAGAGGTACAGACAAGAGAGCAGGCAGAGAGAGAGGGTCTGAGGCATTTCTTTCCAATCCCTTCCCATTCTATTTGGGCTTATTTTCCATGTGAAATCCACTCTTCCACTGTCCTACCTCATGCTGGATTTATTTCATGGATGCATTATTTTATTCACTTGAATAGATTGTTCTAAAATGCAATACACCTATCTCTTCCTGAAAACCATAATTTGATCTTAAAAACAACAGCAATAAGTAAGACATATCTTAAACAGAAATACTTTTCATTAATTGCAATTGACAAAATTATGATACACTTCAGTATGTTACCATATTATTAATAGATAAAAATATAGCAATTGAAAAATAATGAATATCATTNGAAAAATAATCAATATCATTTATATAAATAGTAGCAACAAATGTGAAATTAATAAAGTTTTATATACAATGCAATGTGATGAAGATTGATTTTATGTGCCAATGAATAAAAGAAGACTCGACAGTGGGTGGTTATATTAATGACAAACACAAGGAAGTCCATTTTGTAGCAAACTTTTTTGCTTTGGATTGTTTACTTGACTAAAGCATTGGAGCTCATGGTTTACACTCAAACTGCACTCAAGAAATACAGCTATACTGAAACATTACTTTAGGGCAAAAACAGAGACTAAACAGAGGATATGTCAAAACACGTGGAAATAGTGCATATGATGACAGAATGCTACTGGATTTAGAAAATGCAACTTCATTTGACCCTTCAGATTTGGGAAGAGGGACATACAACAATGTCCTACCACTAGTAGTTTGTATCCTGATAGCCCTTTTTGTGTCCCGTAAACCCACCCACAGCTCTCAAAACACTCCCTTTATTGTGTGTTTCAATTGAACCATCTGTGTCAGATTCTATTTCTTGCCAGGGTCATGGCTGATACAGGGAGATCAGAAAAATTCATAGCTTCTCCCTTTGAAGTAATAAAGTATAAGATGAAAATGAATGGGACTCATAGTTGCTTTAATGCAGTATGCTTCTGTGTATATAAACAGTCTCTAAATTTTTCACAGCTATATCTGGCGGTTAGAGTACAAAACACTTATTAGAACTTGAGACTAAAGTTTATCACCTCTACATTGAACTGCATATGAGTTTTCACTTCAGAAGTAAGGGTCAAAGCAATGGAATGTTTTGTCATTTAGAACAGCAATCATAATGATTCACCTGCTTTCAGTGTACTCTGTATGTCTGCTAAGTCACTCAGTTGTGTCCAAATCTTTGCGACCCTATGGACTGTAGCCCACCAGGCTCCTCTGTCCATGGGATTCTCCAGGCAAGAATACTGGAGTGGATTGCCATTTCCTCCTCCAGGAGATCTCCTGACCTAGGGATCGAACCTACGTCTCCTAACTGGCAGGCGGATTCTTTACCACTGAGCTACCCGGGAAGCCCACCATGTGCTATACTTAGTGATAAAAAGCCTAAAATTGTGTATCTCAGCATTTGTGCCTGCGTGAATAAGTCGCTCCACTCATATATACACTCCGCTCTGCAAAAAACATGCTAACTGAAAGAATTTATTACAATGCTGCAAAATGTGCATGAAGTTATCAAGTTTGATTCCAAACTGTTTTATGTTTTCTGGTCTCTGTGCCCCTAAGCTAGGCCATAAGCTAACAGATTTCCCCATTGTACTTAACTAAAGAGAAGCTTTAAAAATATAACTGCAGAAGGTGAAATTTCAACTGATATATGTGAACCACTGTGGGGAGGGGAGGTAGAAATGGCCCCTATTTTTTTTTTCTTCATCTCAATAAAGTTCAGAACTTTATATAAATATCTTTGTTATCAAGCCTGGTTTTTCCCAGCTTACTACCTATGAAGCTGTATCAATTTGAATGTTTTACATGTTGGAAAATAATTGAAAACATTGTGGAAATGACATAGACCCATCCTAATTTATGTAAAATAATGCCTTTAGAGTTTCAACTACTTAAGAGGTCTTTCCTTGTTTATTTTTAAATTTAGAACACTGAGTACTTTCTAATTAATTTGTCAACTGCTTTATGATACAGGGATTATTGGTTAATACTGGAATATAAGCAAGGACCAGTCTTCATTTTACAACATGTATCATAAAACTGTAGGCT
>SJYQ01095414.1:141037-163152 GCA_006410935.1 Redunca redunca | reverse complement strand
GATCCTTCCTCTCTCCTCGCCCAAGACATCGGTGGCCGAACGTGAACAGTAGGAATTCTTCTCTGTCTCAGAGACCTCGGGCATGTCCCTTGCGCTGGCCCTCACTTTCCTCATCTACAAAATGAGCGTACCAAACCTCTTTTAAGGTCTCTTTAACGTTTGGGTGTTACTGATTTATACAGAGGCAAGGTAATGGTGGCTCGTTCACTCTAAGTTTTCCCTTTAGGGTGTGATAGCATATCTCGGAGGTTGGAGTAGACCCTGACTTGAATTCCTTTTCGTTCCCAGATTGGTTGGTTCTGTTTGTTTTCCATCCCTCTTGGTATTTGGAGGAGTGATTTCATCCAAGGATTGGTGCCACCTCTCAGCTGAGCAAGAGCAGTATTTTCACTGCCCTGAAATCAAAGAGCAGTTGCAAAGAAAACTCTGGCATTCCAGCCTTTTTTGTTTGTATTTCACTGGCAGGGAGGCAAGATGACTTCTCTCCCCGAAACTTGGAACAGCTGAAGGAAACAACAGTACAAGATGAGAACAACAAAGGTCTACAAACTCGTCATCCACAAGAAGGGCTTCGGGGGCAGTGGTCAGTATTGATTGGTCTTTGGGGTTGTGTAAGTTGGCGGAGGTTCGGATATATCCTCTGCCTTGAAGTTTACACTCTGACTCAGGAGACAATGGAGGCTTAGCAGGTAGCTTAACTGAGTGAGGCAGCAGGTGTGATGGAGGTATTGAAAGGGTAGCAGGGCCAGAGAGCACAAGCCCCTTCTAGAAGCATTTGCATTCTGCATTTTCAGGGATGTTGTGAGTATTTCCAGCTTACTACTCTTCATTTGTTTGTCTTTGTTTTGTTTTAAATTGATGTGTGGTTGATTTACAGTGTTGTATTTAAGATGTATAGCAAAGTAATTCATATATATATATATATATATTCATGTATTTTTCTCCATTGCAGGTTATTACATGGTGTTGAATATAGTTCTGTGTGCTAGGTCCTTGTTGATTTGTTTGTGTTTTTTATTACATATTTACTATGTATGTTCTATAAAATTCCAGTCTGCACTGGTTCGGGGAGATAAGAGAAACTTATGTTCAATGAAAGAGAGGTAATAGGTGTGCATAAGACAGGTATGATCAAAGCAGGAACCTTTGCCGGGCTCTGAAGCACCATGAGTTGGGGCAAGACACAGCATGTTGCCCTCCATTAAACCTGAATCTGGGTATCAGCTCTGCCTCTTAATTTCCCTGTGACCTTGGGCAAGCCTCTAGTTTGCCTTAATTACAAATTCCAGCTCTTTAGGGTAATTTCTTCATTTTTCTTAGCATGTTGAGATTATGAATCTGCAGAATAAGAAAGCACCTATTTATATGACTTTTTTTTTCCCCCTAGAGGAATAAATTTCCTTTATGTCCTAATAACCTTATTTACTTCAGGAATTGGAATTAACAACACAGTGTTTTAAAAATTGTATTTTACTATATATTTGCTCAAAATCCGTGGTGGCTCAAATGGTAAAGCATCTGCCTGCAATGCGAGAGACCTGGGTTCAATCCCTGGGTTGGGAAGATCCCCTGGAGAAGAAAATAGCAACCCACTCCAGTACTCTTGCCTAGAAAATTCCATGGATGGAGGAGCCTGGTAGGCTATAGTCCATGAGGTCGCAAAGAGTCGGACACGACTGAGCGACTTCACTTTCACTTTTATATCTGCTCCTGTGTTATAGATGTATAAGCCTCCCAAAGGTAAGGGCTGCCTAAAAGGTAGAATAATAGTTTCTATATCATAAGATCTTAAGGGATCAAATTAAGTGATGTATGTAAAGTATTCAGCCAGGCTCCTTTGAGCTGCTAAATAAATGTAGCCATTGTAAGTACCAGGAAAAGGATATGCCAAGCATTGCTATATTTAAAACATAATTTCTGCTAAAACCACAGTCTGTTGTTAACATTGTACTTTTTAGGCAGTGGAAGCTGCCTAAACTTTTGTGGAGCAGAGTTGAACAAACAGAAATAACTTTTGACACAAGAAAAGATAAAAAGATACAGTGTATACAGTGTATCTATTAATACAATGTATGCAAGTGTTCTTTTTCATGTGTGCAAGACAGTGGTAGATCCCTGCTGTACCCAGTCTGCTGCAGGACTGTAAAGAAAAAAATACATCCTACAATATTACTCAGCCATAAAAAAGAATGAAATGTCATTTGCAGCAACAAGGATAGACCTAGAGAATATTATGCGTAGTGATTAAGTCAGACAGAGAAAGACAAATACTAAAAAATGATACAAAATGAATGAATGTATATGCAGAACAAACTCTCAGACAATATAAAACAAAACTTGTGGTAACCAAAGGGGAGAAGAAAAAGGGGAGGGACAAATTAGGGGTATGGGATTAATGGATACAGACTGCTATGTATCAGATAGGTAAACAACAAGGATATATTACGTATCGGAGGGAATACACCTCTTATCTTGCAGTAGCTCATAATGGTATATATTCCGCAAAAATACTGAATCATATGCTGAACACCTGAAGCTAATGCAGTATTGTATGTCACCTGTATGTCAATAAATAAAAAATAAAAATAAAATTGAAAAAAATACATCCAACAAATATTTACTAGGTACATACCTATACCAGTGGAGAAGGAAATGGCAACCCACTCCAACATTCTTGCCTGGAGAGTCCCATGGACAGAGGAGCCTGCTGGGCTGTAGTCCATGGGGTTGCAATAGTCGGATACAACTTAGCAACTAAACCACCTGTCTATACCAAGGAGCTTTCAGCTTGTTGTGACATACATGCAAAAAGAAATGATAAGATTAAACAGGAAGGAATACTTGTTAGACTGTGAAAGTTAGAGGAAGACTTCATAGAGGATTTGCTTTACATCTGTCAATGGAAACTGTATCCAAAAAAAAAACAAAAAGAGCAACTGTGGATTAACTCAGTACTTTGCATTCCTAGGCTGAATTCTTGTTGGTTCTGATTACATCTGAAATCTGGACATATTTATTTGTCATAATTTTAGCGTGATAGAAGGATATGTTGGGAATTCCCTTATGGTCCAGCAGTTAGGACTCTGTGCTCTCACTACTGAAGGCCTGGGTTTGATCCCTGGTTGGGGAATTAATATCCCACAAGCCATGTGACATGGCCAAAAAAAAGAAAAAAAAAAAAGAGACCATCTTTCCCTAAAAGCTAAAACAGAGACAAAGAAAAACCAACAACAGAAAATACCATATCTTTATGATCCTGAGTTTGTTATATTTGAAAGAGTTCCCTTCCCCCTCCCTGAGCCCTAGTGTGGGGCAGGGATAGATAACCATATAAAATCACATCCTTTCTGTATTTAAGAGTCTCCTGTACCCAGACTGAAAAAGAAGACTCATTATAGATACATTATAGATATGCTGTATACCCATACGCTGAATACACTGTATATGTACATTATAGATACACTGTATAGTATACGCTGTATACGTACAATGTATACACCGTATACGCATATGCTGAATACGCTGTATACGTACATTATAGATATGCTGTATATACTGTGTCCTTGCATCCTGTCCTCTGTCAAGTTATTTCTTTTCTCTATTCAGTTCTGCTATATGTGAATTTTTTCCCTGATCAAGCATTGCTCTCCAAGTCCAGGGTGTTTTGTTTGGCTTGAGGGGTGTGAGTGGGTTTTGGAGCCCTGGACTAGCAACCAGTCCTCGTGTGCTGCTGTTACTAGCGAGCTACCTTTGGCAAGTTGCTTTATCTCTTGCTTCCTTGCTTCTGTTAGATCTAGAGATTTATCGAGAGTCACATTCAGACAGTATTTTGAAAAACTTTGAATGTTGAATAGAAGGGATTGTGCTGCATGTGGGCCCCTGGCTGTCTTGTTCCTGGGGTATGCCAGATGCACACCATTTGGGGAAGTAAAGAATTGCCCCAGAGGCCTAATTCCCAGAGCGGAAGAGCTGCCTTTTCCCTGGGAGCAGTGGGCTGGCAGGTAAAGCTCTGGAGACAAAGGTCCCTGAGCACCATCCCACTCAACTGCTCACCAGCTCTGGCTTCCTGTACAAATCCTTCAGTCAAGCTAAGTTTCATTTATTTTTGGCTTTGCCGGGTCTCCGTTGCTGCGAGGCTTTTCTCTGGTTGCAGCAAGTGGGACTCCTCTCTCGCTGGGGACCAGGGGCTCCTCATGGCAGTGGCCTCTCTTGTCGCAGAGCACAGGCTCTGGGCTATGCAGGCCCAGGATCGTGCCGTGTGGGCTCAGTCCTGTGGTTCCTGGGCTCTGGGCTCGATAGCTGTGGTACACGGGCTTAGTGGCTGCCAGGCACGGGGGATCTTCCCGGACCTGGGATCGAACCCATGTCTTCTGCATTGGCAGGTGGATTCTTTTTCACTGAGCCACCAGGGAAGCCTTAAACCTCAATTTTAAATGGAGCTTCCTCTATGAGATGGGGTTGTCATACTGAATGATGAGGTTGTAAAGACCCAGCCTGAGGACACACAGCAACCCACAACCCGCGTGAGTTGCTTGCTGCCTGAGATCCCTGAATTGTCTTTCAGACGATGAGCTAGTCGTGAACCCCAAAGTATTTCCACACATCAAGCTTGGAGACATCGTGGAGATTGCCCACCCCAACGATGAATACAGGTGAGCATCTGAGCAGGAGTACGGGGCTAGCTGGGCAGCCCGCTGTTTCCAGGTGATGTGTTGTCCAAGGGGATGAAGGGCGAGATGGCTCTTTGCCTTGGGATAAAAATGTTCCTGACCTCTGGGATTTGCTAGACCAATCAATCTTTTTAAAAGGGGTCCATTCTTTCTGTTTACAAAGCTGAGAGGAGAACTCTTAACAATTCTGTAGCATTTATTCATTCCCTTGAATACAGTAAGTCTCTGACATACGATGAGTTCTGTTCTGAGAGTGTGTTTGTCCATAAGTCCAATTTGTCCCTAAGTCCAGCGAAGTTGGCCTAGGTACCCAACTGACACAATCAGCTGTATAGTACTGTGCTATAATAGGTTCAGAACATTGGGCTGGCCAGTATTTGAGTTCTTCCATGTGGAAAAGCCCAAATGAACTTTTTGGCCAGCCTAATACTTTTTCACACAAATAATACATACATCAAAAACACAAAAAATAAAACATATTTAATCTTACACCACAGTACCTTGTAAACTACAGTCATCCAGTACAATGGGTGGCACACAGGGGCTGGCACGCACATTCACATCTTTGAAAGTTCACAAGTTGAAGGTTTGGATGTAGGGGACTTACTGTACAAGTGCACAGTTTGTTTCTAAAGGAACTCTCTCCTGTTCTGGTGCTGCCAGTTAGAATATGTCCAGAGTGATCTGTTTGTGTTCTGTTGGTGGTAAAGCTGATCAGTTAATGCTGACAACATCTCTTTTCTTTGTTGCTTTCTGCCGCCCACCCCCGCCCCAGCCCTCTGCTTTTGCAGGTCAAGTCACTTAAGGAGGATTTGCAAAAAGGTAAGAATTCCATCTCTCTTCTCTAAGATTTTTTACACTTTATTGTTTCAGAAACTTTAAGAAACCTCCCTTCACAATGAGGGCACAGTACATCTCTCCTTATCAAATTGTGTTCCTGCTAATAAAAATATTGTCAGATACCAAAACTGCCAAGGAATCTCATTTGTCAGCACCTTGAGGGCACTAGAAATTTTTAACTATGTTTAGGGACTTCCCCGGTGGTCCAGTGGCTAAGACTCTGTGCTCCCGATGCAGGGGCCTGGGTTCGATCCCTGGTCAGGGAACTAAGAGTGCCCACAGCTAAGAACCTGCACGGCCAAATAAGTAAATATTAACAAGAAAACAAAGACTATATTTAGAATCAAAAGGAAAGTAGATGAAGCCCTACGCTTAAACTCCAAAACAATTGTTGGCAAAGCGTGCTTTCCTCAATATTATATTTTTTCACAAAATATTTGTTACGTGTCTACACTGGGTTGGAGCCGGGGAGGGACATATATCGCTGATTACCTGGCACTTGTGCAAGGCACTGTAGTGGAGCTGTTCGTCATCTGTCTTTCTTTTTCTTCCCACCAGCTCTTGAGTGAGGGAGGAACCTTTGTCTCAGTGGGATGAGCAAGTTTGCCTGGTGTTAGCAAGTGAAGGAGCCAGAGCAGTGATTCTATCAATACTTACTCATTCTGGATCCAAATCCTTTCTTCTAATGACTATACCATGCTGATCTAGGAACTAAAATGTTAATTGATCGCAAATAAAATAATTCCTTAAATAGCACTGAAAAGGAAAAAAATTTTTTAATCTTCTCTAAAGGATTTTGATGTCAACCACTTTTTTATGTTTTAACTTGATGGGAAAACATGTTTTCAAACCTAGATCCTGAGTGTCCTTTTTACTCTCACCTCATCTCCTGCTGCCTGTTAAGTTTTTTACTTAGCAGACTTCAGGGATCATTGGAAAGTTTGTTTCTTCCTTGACTACCATCACTACTTTTATTCCAAAAGAGAAAGGATCTCTTTCCTCTTCTACATTTTCACAACCCTTTGAAGTTTATTATGTTGCTTCTTAAATTCTTTTCTCTCTCTCTCTATTTCAGTCTGTCTCTCTCTCATTTTTTAATTGCTTGGGTTCAGGTCTTACTTCGCCTGAAAAGCAGAGAACTCTCCAAGTTTTAAGTTCCTGAAGACAGAAAACATGTCTTGCCCTTGGTAAAGGATCAGTTGTGTTGTTTGTTGAATGTTTGGGTATTTATAGATTGTGTGTGCGTGTGTGTGTGTGCATGCACACACACACACGCACACACATGCCCTCAGTTGTATCTCATTCTTTGTGACCCCATGGACTGTAGCCTGCCAGTCTCCTCTGCCCATGAATTTTCTGGGGAAGAATGCTGGAGCGGGTTGCCATTTCCTTCTCCAGGGATCTTCCCGACCTAGGGATCAAACCCACATCTCCCGATTCTCTTGAATTGGCAGGCAGATTCTTTACCACTGAGCCACCTGAGAAGCCATTTATAGATTAGAATGTATTTACCTGGTTTTTCAGAATGTATTATGTGATCCAGATTTCTTCTCTGTTTCAGAAACTATCAGTGTGGACCAGACTGTGACTCAGGTGTTCCGGCTAAGACCTTATCAAGATGTGTATGTGAATGTTGTAGACCCTAAGGTGTGTCTTTGTTCTGGATTTGAATATCTTATGGGGAATGATTAATGCCTTGCCTCAACAGTAGGTCTCTAAGGAAATAGTGAGTTACTTAGGGCTTCCCTGGTGGCTCAGACAGTAAAGAACCCGCCTGCAATGCAGGAGACCTGGGTTCAGTCTCTGGGTTTGGAAGATCCACTGGAGAAGGGAACGGCTACCCACTCCAGTATTCTTGCCTGGAGAATGCCAGAGACAGAAAGGCCTGGTGGGCTACTGTCCATGGTGTCGCAAAGAGTGAAACACGATGGAGCAACTAACATGCCAAGTGTAGTGTAGACTACTCAATGTGTGGTCATACATAGGTCGTTTAGGTTACAGACAGAGTGTACGTTGCATTGAAAGTCCTCCTTTTTTAAAAGCTTGTCCTGTAAAGGTTCTGTACATATATGTATGTTTGTGAAGCTAAATATAAAATTCTCTATAAAATACTAAAATTTCTTTCTGTGTTCTCATTTTACTTTGAGCAATGATGCGATAAAATTAAGAGGTAAAAAAAAAAATCACTGTCCAAGTGACATGATCAATATTATCTAGGGAAATAAAACCCATAGCTCAGTGTCACATTTGTGTACCAAAATCAAGACTAAAAGACTGAGTGTCTACTCTGGCGAGCTTTGCTCTTGACCATGCTACAGTGGCTCTCATATCTGTTGGACACTTCCCTGTCCTCAAAAGCCTTCTCAGGCAGGATAAAATTCTATTTCTCAGGGTTCGGCTAAGGAATGGGCTTCCCTTGTGGCTCATTGGGTAAAGAATCTGCCCACAGTGCAGGAGACCTGGGTTCGATCCCTGGGCTGGGAAAATCCGTGGAGAAGGGAAGGCTACGCACTCCAGAATTCTGGCCTGGAGAATTCCGTGGACTATATAGTCCATGGGGTCACAAAGAGTCAGACATGGCTGAGCGACTTTCACTTTCACTACTGAATGGTCTCCAGTGCTTGTCTTTTCGTCAAAAAGTTTCTCTGTGGTGAATGAGCACTATCTTACACCTGTAAAGCATGGCAGAGTAATGCAGAAACATACATCTGATTATCCTTTTTAGGATGTGACCCTTGACCTTGTGGAATTAACCTTTAAGGACCAGTATATTGGCCGTGGGGATATGTGGCGACTAAAGAAAAGTTTGGTAAGATGTGATTTTTTTTTGTTTTAAAGTCTATTACTTTTTCGATTGTGTTAATAATCCACGTCACTGGGGAGATTTTTGTCTAGTTGGAAGAAGAGTATAAAATCATTTCCGGTTCCAGCACCACAGACAGTTATTGTAGAGATGTTGTCTGTCTCCTTCCATTCTCTTTTCGTGTTTTTTTCATGCTTTGTTCTGCTTGTTTGTTGTCACAGAGTTTTACTCTGCATTTTTTGATCTGAATGGGAAAATATAATATGATTTTACATTTAAATGGGACTTTGATTTTCACATTTTCACCTGATTTCATTTGCTCTTCATATCTCCTCCTGTGGATAGGCATTTATTAACCTGCATTTATATATATATGAAAACTGAGATAGAGGGGTTGAGTGAGTTCCCAAGACGAGAAAGCTAGTAAACAGTTGACACTCGGCTGGAACCGAGATCTTGTTGCTTCCAGGTTAGACTGCTTTTCGCTTTCCCCTCCTCCCATTTTTCCTTGTTTATTTATATTTAACTGGCATTTTCCACTGAATATGATCAGTTCATCTCAATTGCGAGCTGGTGCGGAAACTTCTCCTTTTGGACTCTTTGGCAATTATGGAACAGCAAATCCTAAGTAAAATGTCCACACTGAATATTTTTAGACAGAGATATCTTTGCTTATTTTTTATGTGGTGGGAGAAGGTTCCATTTTCTAAAATGAGAAGTAGACATTCTATATGTAAATATAGGTGCATATGTGAGCGTCTATGACAAGTGTACAGGTGAAGCTGGCCACTTACTATCCACCCAGTCTTTACTATTGTCTGTACCTGCCAAGCCCTTCAGAACCTACTGTTATACCCGCCACAGCAGGCTTCCCTGTGGGATAAACCTGTTGCTCCCATGTTAATTGAGTATCAGGTTGTTGGAAGAGATTAGAGAGCCAGGAGACTTTCTCTGTGACCGTTCATGGCCTCGAAGTGTTGTTGAACCTCTCTCTCTCTCCACCTAGGTCAGCACATGTGCCTATATCACTCAGAAGGTGGAATTTGCTGGCATCAGGTAACTACGGTGTCACTTCTGATTCATCAGCTTGTAAACAGGAGCAGGGTCCAGTGCAGTAGCTGTTCTGCACACGGCCTGTGAGGCGTGTGGATGTCCATATGATAACACACAGTGGGCCCGGGAGCAGACAGATCTGTTTGCTAGGCACACTGAAAGCCCATTGGAACATCCAGTTTGGGTGTTTTTCTGCTTGATCTGCCCAATGCAGAGGATCTTCTGGAATATTCTCTCTGACTTGAGCTCTGATTCTTTGGTGGCCAGTCTCAACACCCGTGTCCTGGTCGTGGAATTAACACTGTCCAGTACCACGTGTTCAGCAGATGCTGTGTGTCAGGCGTGTGCGAAGTATTTTTGCATACAGTGCTTGTTCGTTGTAGACAACTTGAAAAACAGGATAAAGAAGCAAGAGGAGGGCTTCCCTGGTGGCTCAGTGGTAAAGAATCTGCCTACCGATGCTGGAGACACAGGTGTAATCCCTGGTCCTGGACGATCCCACACGCCGCCGAGCAACTAAGCTGGCGCAGCACGCCCACCAAGCCCGCGCTCCAGGGCCAGGAGCCGCAACCACCCAAGCCCGCTCGCCACAGAGCCTGCGCTCCCCGCAGGAGGGGCCGCTGCAGTTAGAAGCCCACACCCCACAGGCAGAGAGCAGCTCCTGCTCGGTGCAGCCGAGCCAGGCCCAGGCAGCGGCAAAGACCCAGCACAGCCAAAGAAAAGCGAGAGCCTAATCTCACAACAATGACCGAGAAATGAGCAAAAATGAATGAAAAAGAAAAAAGCTCTAGGGGCAGAAGATACCGTATCACTTAGCAATGACGTGGGAAACGTTCAGTGACGTGGCTTCCGCTGGGACTCCCCGCTGGACCGGTAGCTGAGACTGCTCCCAGTGCAGAGGGCGTGAGCTTGGCCCTTGCTTGGGGAAGTAAGATCCAGCATGCCGCACGGCTCGCCCAAGAAAGATGGCCTCCGCCGAGTAGGGGCCCCGTGCCTTTATACTTCCTGTCTACTTGCGATATTGCAATGGGTCTTGTTTTGGAACTCATTATCTCAAAGCTAGGATTAGCAGAGTTGTTCATCCGTGCTTTTTAACTGTTTTTGTGACATGGGCCCTTTTGAGATTTGACAAAGTGTACAATTCTGTGCGCAGGAAAGATTGCATCATTTAGAGGGTTTGTGGGTTCCCCAAAGCCCTTCCTCAGATTCAGAGGTTGTCTGCAGACCCCCAAATCAAGAGCTCCTATTGTACAAATTGAGTGGACGCTGAAACTTCTTTCTGTTGTGTTTGTGGCACTCTGGAAATCTGTAACTGACCAGGTCGTTTGGGTGCCAATGGCAGAGTAGAGGGAGCCACCCTGAAGGCGCCTCCATTTCTTGCTTTATGGAGGACTCGTAACAATGTGTATGTGTCTCCTTTCAGGGCACAGGCTGGTGAGCTGTGGGTCAAGAATGAGAAGGTCATGTGTGGTTATATCAGCGAAGATACCAGGGTGAGGTTGATACGACGCTTTTTGGTTTTGTTTCCCCATCTTGTGATGTCTGTAAGTCGTGAAATCAAAAACAAAATGGAAACCAGAAAAAACCTGATCTCATGATCAAGCTTGTGACCAAGCTACCATCTGCCCAACTGGAATAATACTGTAATAAAGCAGGGACTCTTGAGATTCTAGGGTTTTACAGTTTGATCTCTCTGGTTTGGGGGTGATCTTTGTTTTCCTTTGTTTAATATCAGAAGTAAAAATGGAGTGTCTAGGTCACAGACTTCTGTGCCCACTAATAGACAGCAAAAGTTAAGCTGAGTAGAAGATTGTGTTGGTAAACCCGGAAAAAGACCTTTGCCAGGGAATCTCCTGTGACTCTGGTTCAGTTGGGAAATCCCAAACTGAGCACCTGTGCACAGTCCCCATGCTGGTGGGACTCAGGGCTCAGCAGCTGTGGCTCCAGGGCTTCCCCACCCTGGTGAAAGCAGCTGTCTGCTCTTCCGTGTTCCCACCCACAGCCTCCCTTGAGAGCACTGGTTCTCAACCCCAGGGTGATCATGCCTCCCCAGGGATCTTTTGGCAAAGTCTGGAGACATCTTTGTCACAACTGGGGTTGTGTGGAGGATGCTGTTCAATCTGTTACAGCACGGAGCATAGCCCTCCAGAAAGGGAATCACCTGGCCCGAAAGGGCAGTAGTGTTGGGGGGCTGTACCAGGCACTGTGGGCTGGTCAGCGTCCCTGGCTTCTACTCACTAAATACCAGTAGCTCCCACCCCCGTCCCCACCCCCTGCAAGTCACAACCTCCAGAAATGTCACCAGACATCACCAGATGTCCCCTGGGCAGGCAAGATAGTTGAGAACGTGGGGCAGTTTTGAGAGATAACCACTCTGTCTTACAAAAAATTATTTTTGTAATTTGCTTATTTATAGTGACAATACATATATATTTTACCCTAAGCAGCGTATTACTCTTTTGCTTACTTTCGAGTTTTATTAAAGAGGAATGAAAATGTATTCTCGCCCTTCCTCCCTCCCACTTTCTTTTTTAGCTGTCTTGTTGCACTCACTGTATCTTACATCACTGATTAGGACTGTGTTTGTCATGTCATAGGTTCTGCTCTGTAAGATAATGCCAAATTATCTTTCAAATTCTTGGGACCAATTTATACTCCTAGGCAGCCAGATATAAAGCCTCCTGTTTTTACTTTCTCCAATACCCAGTTTTAAAGTTTGAACGTCTCTGCCACTCTAGTGGGCATGCGTTGGTGTTTTACAGTGACCTTTCCCCCAGTTTTATAGCAGTTCACTCCTTTTTTTCTTTTTTGTCTTGGCTGCACTGCGAGGCAGATGGTCTATAGTTTCCCAATCAGGGGTCGAAACCCATGCTCCTTGCAGTGGGAGGGAGGAGTCATAATCACCGGATCGCCAGGGAATCCCCTTAGCCGGTTAAATGTGTGGTTCAGTAGTGCTGAGCATATTCACATCATTCTGAAATAGATCTCCAGAAGGTTTTCATTTTGCGGAACTGAAATCCTATCTGTCATCGCTTTTTAATGCAGTTATGTTTTTGTTTATTGCAGGTGGTGTTCCGTTCTACGTCGGCTATGGTTTACATATTTATTCAGATGAGCTGTGAAATGTGGGATTTTGATATTTATGGTACTGTTCCTAAGTGTGGGTTGTAATGCTAATGGGGAGAAGTTTCTGGTTTCCTTCAGATTGGTATCATTCACTGTAATCTCTGAACATTCTCTGAAGATATGTCCTGAATCTTTATAAATCCTCAAATATTAAAAATAAATATACATATTATATATGCAGTGAATTGTATGAAATGTAGTAAAGCATTAATGAAAAATCTGTATTCTCAGATCTTCAATTATTCTATAAGTACAGAATCAAAAGTCATAGAGGTAGTGGCTTTATGGCCAGGAACCAGCATCTTCTTTGATAACTTTCATTTCATGTTCTCTCACTCACAGAAATCACCAAGTTGGTCTCATTTTATTAGAATTACTATACTGTAAGTGGAGTATGATAAAGCTGCCATGAGGTGTGGATGCTATGCCCAACATACCAGCCTCATGGTTCATGCGGTTCTAGCTTGTGTTTAGCAAAATTACAAATCAATTTTTCATGTAGGTCATCAAGGGTTTGCTCAAGAACAGCAGAAACTGCAAGTGATAGTTTAGTGACTGCCCAGGGTCTGCCCGATCACCTTCGAGCAAACATGAAGCATCACTATGAGAATACTTATATTTAACAGTTAGATGGTTCTCTCATTTTGAAGATACACTCTTTTTCAAGCATCAAAACTTTTTCCATCTTTTGACAACTTTTTCAGATCTTTTTCAATCATGGGTTTTACCCTGAACCCATGACCTCTTAGTGAGTGAGGTAAATATTAAATTTGGCTCAATAGAAAGTCTAGGTTGAAACCATTTTTAGGATAGGGCACCTTCTCTTTGACTAGTCCGATTCCTATTACTTTACTGAGGGAAGAATTTGTAAGCAAGAAATAAAGAGAATTCTCACCTTCTTCCTATTGTTTCTTTTCAGGGGATCTGTATTTTGAGAAAGCTGTGAATGGTTTCCTTGCTGATCTCTTTACCAAGTGGAAGGTATGTTTCTTTTCATGCACCAAGTCTTGCTGTATAAACGTTATTCAGTGCAGATTTTAAAAACAAACTATTTCTATTAGTCTGCATTTAATGGAGGCACCAGAGCTAAAGTCTGATTGATGAGACTGTAGATTTAAATTACCTTAATCACTTCAACATGGTGAAGTGTTCTTGTGAAGAACCCAGAGCTAACATCAAAGTCAGTGGTAGGAGACTGAAAACTTTCCCCCTTAAGTTCAGGAACAAAATAAGGACGTTTGCTTTCACCACTAGTGTTCAGTGCAGATGGTGACTGCAGCCATGAAATTAAAAGATGCTCGCTCCTGGGAGGGAAAACTATGACGAACCTAGACAGCGTATTAAAAAGCAGAGACATCACTTTGCCGACAGAGATCATAGAGTCAAAGGTGTGGTTCTTCTAGTAGTCACGTACAGATGTGAGAGTTGGACTATGAAGAAGGCTGAGTGACGAAGCATTGATGCTTTCAAATTGTGGTGCTGGAGGACAGCAAGGAGAGCAAACCAGTCCATCCTAAAGGAAATCAATCCTAAATGTTCACTGGAAGGACTGATGCTGAAGCTGAAGCTCGAATACTTTGGCCGCCTGATGCGAAGAACCAACTCATTGGAAAAGACCTTGATGCTGGGAAAGGTTGAAGGCCAAAGGAGAAGTTGGCAGAGGATGAGATGGTTAGATCGCATCACTGACCCAGGAGACATGGTTCTGAGCAAACTCTGGGAGATGGTGAAGGACTGGGAAGCCTGGCGTGCTGCAGTCCATTGGGTCACAAAGGCAGTGTTGAACCGGAAATCCCAGCCAGAGCAACTAGGCCACAAAAAGAAAGAAAGAAAAAGAAGGCATCCATATTGGAAGAGAAGAAGTAAAACTATTTTTCTACACAGATGACATCCTATATGTAGAAAACCCCCCAAAATCCATTAAAACCCAACTGTTAGAGCTAATGAACACATTTAGCAGAGTTGCAAAATCAGCACACAGATCATTTGTATTTCATCAATAGTGAACAATCTGAACAGGAAATTAAAACAAGGAATTAAAAATTTTAAAGAGAAATAAATTAGAATTCCATTTACAAGAGCATCAGAGACATAAAACACTATGTAATAATTTACCCAAGACGGTGCGAGGTTTGTGCACTAAAATCTACACAGTGTTGCTGAAGGAAAGACCCAAATCAATGGAAGCATCTCATGTTCACAGAGCAGAGGACTCAATATTGTTAAAATAGCAATACTACCCAAGGGCTTCCCTGGTGGCTCAGATGGTAGAGAATCTGACTGCAGTGGAGAAGACAGGAGTTTGATCCCCTGGGTCGGGAAGATCTCCTGGAGCAGGAAATGGCAACTCCCTCCAGGACTCTTTGTGGGAAATCCATGGACAGAGGAGCCTGGTGGGCCACAGTCCGTGGGGTCCCACAGAGGTGGACATGGCTGAGTGACTGAACAGCAGCCACCGCCGCCAGATGTTGCTGTGTTTTTCCTACATTATCCCACTGAATCCTCTCTCTCGTCACTCTTCACAGATGGGGAAGGTACAGCCGAAAGAGGTTAGGTACCCTGCCTGGGATCAGTAGCCTGCAAAAGCAGAACAAGAATTCTAGGCCTGTTCCATCCGTTCCCCCAGTGCTCTCCTGGGATCGTGACCCCCAGGCCATCCTGTCTGTGTTTCTGAAATCCTGAGCCACGGCAACCCCGTTGTATGTCGCCTCCTCCGTCACACACGAGTTGAACGCTCACATGCCCATGCCAGCCCACCGTCAGGCATTTTTTTCTGTCTAGAACTGGCACCCCAGTCAGATGAGTTGGAAGCTGCATTGGAGTGCCAGATGTCCAATAAATGAGTCGGTGGCTAGTGGAGGGGTGCCCTTGGCCCTGTGGCTTGTATTTCGGAATTTTCTGCCTGAGAGAGAGCTGTGAGGAGCGTAGGGTGACGTGCAGTGTGCGCTGCGTTGTCTTCCTTACATGCTGACTGCTGAATCGTGCAGTCAGTAGGCTGAGTTTGGGTCGAGGTTGGTTAGTGTGGGTTTCTGTTTTCAAAGGCCAGGAGGAACTGATACTGAGCTTGCTGACTGCCTGGTGCAGGCCAAATTTCATGCTGTCTGTAAACACCCTACTTCTAGAACATTGAACTCCCGATTGCATGGAAATGTTTATTCTCACTCATCCCCATCCCAGTCCAAAGGTAATTCTCTGCCTTGATTTCAACCCCNGATTCACTCTATATCATTTTTTCTTCCCTGCTCCATCTCTCCCATTTTTTCAGTTAAAAGATAGGATGGAGTGGAAAATGACTCAGCCCACTAGTCAATGCAGGAAGCTTCTGGGCTGTGGTCCACCCTAAAACCAACCTGGTTTTGCTCAGTGGCAGTATCACAGCCCGTGAGGTTTATCTGAGGTGCCGTTATTGCTAATAGAAAACTTTTCCAAACTTAATAGAAATATAGTTATCTTTTGTGTGTGTTTGGGTGATGTAGTTCTTCAATCCAGAAGGGGGAGCAGAGAAACTGAATGTCTTCCATCTGACCTACGTATGTTGTTTTCTCTATTTCAGATGAATTTCCTGAAATAAACCGAGCCTCAATTAGGCAGGATCACAAGGGGCGATTCTATGAAGACTTTTACAAGTATGTTTGAGTGCTTTGCTTTTTTTGCCTGTTTTTCTCCTTGGTTGTTTCTTACCTAACTTAAAAAATTCACCTTTTGACCTTGGAATAATTTTAGGTTGGCAGAGAAGTAGGTTGCTAAGAGTCGGACACGACCGGGCAACTTCACTTTCACTTTTCACTTTTCACTTTCATGCATTGGAGAAGGAAATGGCAACCCACTCCAGTGTTCTTACCTGGAGAATCCCAGGGACGGGGAGCCTGGTGGGCTGCTGTCTATGGGGTCACACAGGGTCGGACACGACTGAAGCGGCCTAGCAGCAGCAGCAGCAGCAGCAGCAAAGCTAGCACAGAGAGTTCCCATGTACCCTTTACAGTTTCCTCTGAACATTTCCTAACCAAGGCACCTCTGTTAAAACTTGCAGATGAGCACTGGTGTGTGCCCAGGCGCTTCAGTCTTGTCTAACTCTTTTGTGACCCCATGTACCGTAGCCCACCAGGCTCCTCTGTCCATGGGATTCTCTAGGAAGAAGACTGGAGTGGATTGCCTTTTCCTTCTGCAGGGGACCTTCTCAACCCAGGGATCGAACCCCCATTTCCTGCTTGGCAGGTGGATTCTTTACCACTGAACTACCTGGGAAGCCCCACACTGGTACATTGCTATGAACTAAATCTCAGACTTTTCTCAGAGTTCATCAGTTTTTCCACTTATGCACCTTTTTTTATTCCAGGATCCAATTTAGGGTACCACATTGCTTTTGAACTTCCCAAGCTTTTTATTGTGAAAAATTTCAAATTCTCGCAGAAAAGAAGAATGAACTAAATATAATGAACCCATACCCCCAGTTCCTGGATTAAACAGTTAATATCATTCCATGTTTGCTTCACCTGTGTTTTTGTGTGTGTGTTAAATTTTACTTTAGAGCAAATTACAGATACTAAAGCATTTTGTTCCTAAAGAGTAAGGGGACTTTCAGATGATGATGTGTCCCTGTAGGTTTAGGAATTGCAACAAATGCCCCACTCCCATGAGGAATAGTCATCATAGTCGGGGGAGGGGAGTACAAAACACGTGTTGGGGAGGGAATATGTGGAAAGTCTCTATGCCCCTCCTCTCAATGCTGCTATTTTTGAAGCAGTTTAATTGTTGCTGGCTGTGCTGAGTCTTTGTGGCTGTGCCCAGTCTTTCTCTAGTTGCATCTAGTAGGGGCAACTCTTTGTTGTGGCGCCAGGCTTAATTGCCCAGCAGCATAAGAAGTTTTCGAGGACCAGGGATCGAACCCTTGTCCCCTGCCTTGGCAGGTGGATGCTTAACCCCTGAACCGTTGGAGAAGTCCGGTCTGATAGTGTTTGTTAAACGCATTTGACTTCATCGTGTACTGTTGTATGATAAATGACCCCAGCTCCAGGCGTCCCTTCCTCTCCTTTCCGTGAAACCCTGTAAGGGACCCGAGGTCCACGTGTTGTCGCTGCTTAGTCCCCACCTTGCCGTGGTGCTCCTTCCAGGGTGGTGGTGCAGAACGAGAGGAGGGAAGAGTGGACCTCACTCCTCGTGACCATCAAAAAGCTCTTCATCCAGTACCCCGTGCTGGTGCGACTGGAGCAGGCAGGTACTGCACTCGGGTGCCGGGAGGTGTGCTGGGGGACGCAGAGGTTCCTGATTGCCTCCCTCCCAGCGTGGCTTCTGCTTCTGGCCAGGTGTCTGTCTCGGGCTGGGGGCCCCGCTGGCCACTGCGCGTGCAGTAGGTTCAGTCCTGTCCCCTCTGCAGGGCGGGGGCCTGTGGGGCCAGGCACCTTCCGCTCATTTCTTATGGGTCCATCTTTCATGAGATGGTGTTCCTTGTCTGTGTCTTCTGCTGCAGAGGGCTTTCCCCACGGAGACAACGCTACCTCAGCACAGGGAAACTACCTGGAGGCCATCAACCTGTCCTTCAACGGTGAGAGGCACAGCCGCGCTGTGCAGGTGTTCGCTGACCACGTGACCGTGGACCTCTCTCTACTGATGTGCAGAGACCCAGGCCGAGCTGGTGATGCCCCAGCCCCAGATTAACTGAAGCAGTAACTTTAGAAGTCATATATTTGTGTGTGTGGCCATCGGGTCGCAGTTGCGGCGCGCAGGATCTTTGTTGCGTCGTGCGGGAGCTTTTGCTGCAGTGCACAGCTGCTCCATGGCCTGTGGGATGCTCGTTCCCCACCAGGGATCGAGCCCATGTCCCCTGCACTGAAAGGCAGATTCTTAGCCACTGGGCAGCTGGGGAAGTCCTGGTTGGACGGGTCGCGTGGCCACCATTTGGTCTCGGGGCTTCTGCTGGCAGCTGACTTGCCTGTCTCATGCCGTCCCGAGGGCAAAGAGCTGTAGGCAATCCTCCGTGGGTCCTTTATTTTCCCCAAAACTGTGTTTTTATTATTTTCCACTCCGTCCCTCAACTGCTTCTAAGTAATTTTTATAAATCTACCTTTTTTTTTTTAAATGACAGAAGGAACCCATATTCCTAGAATTCAAATGCTAGAAAAGTACTTCAAGTAAAATAAAAATCTCCCCTCTCCCTCCACTGTCAGAGCCTTCCCAAGAGGAGCCATTGTTAATAGTGTGATGTATAGCAGAAGAGCTCGGCCGTACACATACATTCTCTCCCAGACTCCCCGCCCCTCCAGGCTGCCATGTAGCATTTAGCAGCGAATACTGTCTTAATTAATATTTGATTCTTCTGTTGCAATGCAGATCCATTTATGGATGGTAAATTAACTGCATGAAATTTGGGCATGGTGTCTCAGACAATAAAGAATCTGCCTGCAATGCAGGGGACATGGGCTCCATCCCTGGGTCAGAAAGATCCCCTGGAGGAGAAAATGGCAACCCACTCCAGTATTCTTACCTGGGAAATCCCATGGACAGAGGAACCTGGCGGGCTATGGTCCATGGGGTCATAAAGAGTTGGGCACAACTGAACAACCAACACTCTCACTTCTCACACAAGGCTGCACAAGCTGGGTATAAGCCCTTGGAGAGGGGAATTAACAAAGGTGATAGGGACATAGAGCTGTACACAAGAAGCTCTGAACATTGAAGGGGAAGGACAGATGTGAATTCAGGCCAGGAGGTGGCAGGCGTTCTGATAGGGACGTGGACGAATCAGGTCCGAGAGCCCAGGAATGCTTGCCATTGGCTGGTTTCTGAGAAGCTGTAGCATCTTCACTGGAGGACTTTTTGCTCTGTTTCAAGTGTTTGACAAGCACTACATCAACCGCAACTTTGACCGAACCGGGCAGATGTCTGTGGTGATCACACCCGGGGTGGGCGTGTTCGAAGTGGACCGGCTGCTCATGATCCTGACCAAGCAGCGGATGATAGATAACGGTAATGCGCCCGGGGCGCTGCTCTGCGTCCCTGTGTTTACAGCCTGGCTTAGCCTTAGGGCTCTGAGTATCGGGACTGGGGACCTGAGTAGCGTCAGGTGACAAAAAGAGTTCCATGCTCGGTCAGCTTGGGAATGCACAGTCAGGCACAGTCCCTCGTTGCCCGTGTGAAGGTGTCAGAGTGTCTTGTTTGCCTCTAAAGGACACAACTGGTGCCCTGAGTGTCCCAAATGTACTTGGCGCTGGAGAACCCCTTTGGGGTTGTTTCCGGATCCAGTGCCCGTCGGCCTGTCCTGGGAAGTGCCAGAGCATCGCCTGGCACTCCCTCTGCGGCATCCCCAAGCTGCGCCCCTCCCCCAGCTTGATTTGTGTTCCAACAGCAAGACGCAGTTGGGAACATGAGTCCCGACTGCCAGTGAAGAGACTCTGTTAACTGATGGAATTGTTTTGCTTTTTCCTGAGCTGGCAGGGTTCCCTCTCCTCTCTGGCCTTGAAACTGTGCTCATGGCTGCCTGGTGGTCTGCTCGACAGATCATGACCCGCAGGGCAGTCAGAGGTGGATTGTCAAGCGCTGATTAGTGGCAGGTGCAGGGGGACTTGGTGAAGGTTAGAAAGATGGAATGCACCTATTTCCTTCTTACCTGCTATGGGCAGCACTGTAAGTCAGCTGTGTCTCAAACCCTAACCCCACTTAAATCACACGCACCCCCCAACTCTCCCTTTTGTTCCTTAGGAATCGGTGTGGACCTGGTGTGCATGGGGGAGCAGCCGCTGCACGCTGTCCCGTTGTTCAAGGTGATTGATCTCACACTGCTTGCTAAAAGCCAGGCTCCAGTGCAGGGTGGCCTTGACTCGGAGAAGCTGGGGGGCTCCGGGTCCCGCCTGCTTCCCAGCTCACTTGGTCCACACTGTGTTCCCTTTCAGCTGCACAATCGGAGTGCCCCTCACGACTCCCGTTTGGGGGACGACTACAACATCCCTCACTGGATAAACCACAGGTGAGCGAGAGCCGGATTCACCATACGTGATCAGGGATTCTGTTAGCTCCCTTGCCATTTTCTTCTGCAAACCTGTTGAGCTTTTACCATAAAATCTTTTTTCAACAAAATGTGGAAACTTTAAGTTGTAATATTTGCTTCAGCTCTCTCTACATGCAGAGCCATGGCCCTGACATAATTACAGTCTGTGGTGAGAAGCATGAGACCAAGTTTGAAGGACTTATTTCCACACCAGTTTCTGACTCCCACAGCCCACAGATGACTGATGCAGGGGCTGGGCCCCTCTGTTTGTAGGAAGCTCCCTGTGCCTCCTCTTGACTGGGACCAGACCTCAGCGTTCCTGCTGATTTCAGCTCGAGGAGGAGGTTCTAAACCACTTAGAAATCAGGGCTAGCACACATGAGACAATTAATGGGGAAAAGGAATAGATCAATAATTTAAAATGTAGCCAATGTTTCCTAGTAATTACAAAGCAAAGGTAGAATTGGTAAGATCAGTGAGGGCTGAGTGAGCATTCCTAGGAGGGCTGATCGATGGCTAGGATTCCAGCGGTGTCTGGAGGTTTAGAAGGAAAGGGGTTTGAGGACTTGCCGGTGGTTCAGTGGTTAAGACTCTGCCGTTCCACTGCAGGGGCCTGGGTTTGATTTCTTGCTAGGGGAAGTAAGACCCACATGCCATGTGGCTCTGTCAAAATTTTTTTAAAAAACTAAAAAAAAAAAAAAAAATGAAAGGGGTTTAGATGAGTGACCCTGTCTGTTTCTTTCACAGTTTCTACACATCCAAAAGCCAGCTCTTTTGCAATAGTTTCACACCACGAATTAAACTGGCAGGAAAGAAGGTAGGTTTTACTGACCAGCAGAGCCTTTGGGGACCGTCACTGATATTGTTCTTTTGGCCCTAAGATGCCCCCTGTTCCCCCGTGGTCATGCGTAGCAATTGAGAAATTCGTTTTAAGATTTTATAGTCTTCTGCATTAAATAAATACACAGCAGGGCAAATTCCAGGAATGATTAACTATCTGTTTAACTTTACAGCCCACCTCTGAGAAAGCAAAAAATGGCCGTGATACATGTGAGTATTTTTTTCCTTCTTTCATCACTTTTAGGAACAGTCAACTGAGCCATGGCAACAGGATTTTGTGAGGTGGCATAAAAAGTTCATGGCCAAGTTTGGGACCTGAATTCCCCTTGTGTGACCTTTGGAAGGTCCCTTAATGACTGCATATATTTTTATCATTACCCACTGCAAAGTGGGTGATAACAAAACTTGTTTTCTTTTTTCCAAAATCTTGTGTTTATTTTCCATAGGTTGGTTATAGGAATCAAGTGGAAAGTTTCAAAGGACTAAATATACACATTGTATATACATATATATATACACACACACATAGTTGCTCAGTTGTGTCTGGCTCTTTGCGACCCCCATTGGCTATAGCCCACCAGGCTCCTTTGTCCATGGGATTCTCCAGGCAAGAGTAGTGGAGTGGGTTGCCATTTCCTTCTCCAACATATCCATCAAGGTGCTATTTTTTATGATTGGTTTTTTTATTCTTTTAATCGGAGTATAATTGCTTTACAATGTTGTGTTAGTTTCTGCTGTGCAACAGTGTGAATCAGCCGTATCCATACTTATATCCCTTCCCTCTTGAGCCTCCCTCCCACCC
>SJYQ01095414.1:116911-141020 GCA_006410935.1 Redunca redunca | reverse complement strand
CCCCACCCCACTAAGATGCTATTTTTTAACGATGGGATCACAGAAGGAAATGGTGCCATTATCTGGCCTTTACTTAGTGCTTGTAAATAGTAATTTCTCTATCGTTCTGATGCAAAAATCATTTAATCTTTGCAACCTGATCATGGGTTATTATCTCGTTGTTTTTCACCGGGAGATGCTGATGACAACCTATACCTTGCAGATTTTGATGAAGGCCATCTGAAGGCCTCTTGTTGAAGTGTGTTTTGATGACAGTTGGTATTGTTTATGTGTTTCAGCTCTCGGGACCCCCAAAGAATCCGAGAACGCCCTTCCCATCCAGGTGGATTACGATGCTTATGACGCGCAAGTCTTCAGGCTCCCCGGCCCCTCCCGGGCTCAGCGCCTCGGGACCTGCAGGTTCTCTGCCAGATGTGCTCTGGGGTGGACATAGAAACTAACTAGGAAAACCCGAGGCCCCGGAGGGACCTGCATGAGAGCAACCTTGAAAACATCTTAAAGTAAAATTAGCCAAATGGCAGCCATAGCATGCACGTCGTTAGGGAGTCTGTTTTCCCGTCCTCGGGCCTAGCTGTTTGGTTAGCTAGGTTTGCTATGATGAGGTGTTTGCAAATAAGGAGAGCATTCTGCTTTTTGTAGTCAAGAGCAGCAATTTGTGAAATCTAGAATCTTCATTTCGCTGAGCAGCCCCTAACAGATAAAGTGTGTTAGTTACTCAGTCGTGTCCCGCTCTTTGCGAGCCCATGGACTGTAGCCCACCAGGCTCCTCTGTCCATGGAGTTCTCCAGGCAAGATTGTGGAGTGGGTAGCCATTCCCTTCTCCAGGGGATCTTCCCAACCCAGGGATTGAACCCAGGTCTCCTGCACTGCAGGCAGATTCTCTATCGTCTGAGCTACCAAGTTAGAACAATAGATCGATCCCAGTGTCCAGAGTTTCTTTTAGGTTTATTATTCCCAGAGGGCAAGATACTTTTCCTTCTTTAACTCTTGTGTTTGGAATTTGCTCCCTGGTATCTGGGTCACACAGTAGTTTTTGTTGTGATGTATTTAGATTTACCGACATACTCATTTCTGGGTCTAGTGTAAGAAAGCCATCCCAGATCCAAGATGTGGATTGTGTATTTTCTCCTAGTTCTTTAGTCTTGGTTTTTGACTGCACACTGTGGCGTGCGATTCCCAACCCAGGGATCAGACGGCACACCTCCCTGCAGTGGAACCTTGGAGCCCTGACCCCTGGACCACCAGGGAAGGCCCTGTAGTCTTAGTTTTTATGCTTAGTGATTTGTGTAGAATTTTTTTTTAGAATGTGGGAAACAAGAGTTCTAGCTTTTTTCTTCCCCCCTCATTGACCAAGCATTGCCAGTCTATTTTCTGCATTTCCTAGTATGGAAAGTGTACTGTAACTCAGTACCACTAGCTGGAAAAACCTCCCATCGCGTCACATCGTGACAGATGGGCTCTTCGTGGCCACGTGCTCGTCTTCTGTCCGCTCCCCTCATCCCATCCTGATGTCTGGTCCTGAGAGTGCTTAGAGCTCAGAGTAAGTGCTGTTAGCAGCAGCTCCCTGCACATGGGTGCTGCCTCAGGGCTTGGTGGTGCTTTTCTTCTGAGCATCTGAGAACATGTTCAGGGTCCAAGACCCTTGGTTTTCTTTCTCCTGACCAAAGATGGCAAGACCTGATGTCCCAGAGACTCAGACATAGACCGTGCCCTAATCGGTGCTCTGTCCCTCCACTGGGCTGAGCATATGCTGGTGCTCAAATATTTATTGTTGGAGTAATGAAATGTGCAGTCTGCCCTTGGGGTCTATCTTCAGGCTCCATTTAAGCTCTCACTTTAAAACTCGTCCAGGTAGAGAGAGAATAGCTCTAACACCACAGGGGCAGCCCTGTGGGCAGTTGCAGACTCTTTCATTCTGAATTTTTGCTTCCATTGGACTTCTCTCCTTCTGATCCTTCTTCCTGCCGCTTCCAGAGGCTCCCCTCTCAGGGAGTTTCATGTTTTAATAAGGGCATACTTTTTTTTTTTTTTTAATTTTTATTAAGGAAACATTCAGAGACTAGTGAAATGAACAGTTATCAGCATGTTGTCAATCTTGTTTTATCACTTCTCCCACATTTGAAATTTCGTTGAAGTATTCTAAAACAGATCTCAGATACCCTTTTTTTTAAAACCTGTAAATATTTTGGTGTGTGTCTCTAACAAATAAGAATTAAAAAACCAAAAAACAAAACCTAACATGATCACAGTACCTGTGTTACTGGTAACAAAATTCCCACTAATTGCTAATATCCTCTGATAGCCAGTCCCTCTCCAGACTTCCCAATTGTCTCAAAAATGCAGTTTTTACAATTAGCTTGTTTGAGTTGGGATCTGAAGAAGATGCACATGTGGCATTTCATCTTGTATCCTTTCTGTGACTGTAGAGTGTCTTGCTTTTTCTTCCTCTAGCTCTTTATTTCCTGTATTGTGTTTAACTTGCCCTGTCATCTCTGAGTCTCCTGTAAACTGGCGATTGTCTCTGGAGGCCCAATGAGATTTAGATTCAATTTCTGATGCCAGGAGATGTCTCACCTGGTGCTGCGTGCTTCCTCCTGGATGACGTCAAGTCAAAACTCTATTCTCTGTGACGGGAGCTTGGTGGTGGGATGAGGTGGCGTCAGACTGAGGGATCGCTTCTCTAAGGCTCTGATCCCAGCCCTCTGGCCACGGGAGGACTGTCCATCATTTCCCCTGTTTCTTCCCGGAGCTGCTCAGGGCAGAGTACCTCCTGTATCACCTCCCACCCAGAGATCCCATGGGCGGTTATCATCACTGGTCTTCCATGTAGCCTGGGCTGGAGACAGTGGCTTGGTCTCCCTCCTGCCAGGTCTGTGCGAGAGCGGGAGAGTCAGAGCCGGAAGAGCGCCGGCTCCTGTGACGTTTCGTCCAGCCCTTCGCTGCCCGGCCGGACGCTGCCCACGGAGGAGGTGAGGAGCCAGGCCTCCGACGACAGCTCGCTGGGCAGGAGCGCCAACATCCTGGTGATCCCTCACCCCATCCTGCACCAGTACGAAGTCAGCAGCTCCCTGGGCTACACCAGCACTCGAGGTCAG
Organism: Redunca redunca; assembly: GCA_006410935.1. Taxonomy (NCBI): domain Eukaryota; kingdom Metazoa; phylum Chordata; class Mammalia; order Artiodactyla; family Bovidae; genus Redunca; species Redunca redunca. Next base: position 137,925 of record SJYQ01095414.1, on the reverse strand, counting down.
AGGGCAGGGCTGGGCAGCCGCTTTAGTCTTCCGTTTCTTTATTCATTTGGCTGCATCGGGGGTTAGTGGCAGCACTCAGCGCTCTAGTCTTTGCTGTTCGGATCTCCTAGCTGTGGCCCGTGTGGTCTAGGTCTCTGGCTAGGGATCGGCTCCAGGCCCCCTGCACTGGGAGCAGAGTCTTAGCCACTGGACCACCAGGGCAGGCCCCGGACCCACTTTCTAACCTGGGTGTTTGCTTGGAGGGCATGCGACATTCCCCAGGGCACCTGGTTGTAGGTTTCGGCTCTTTGATCCACTCAGGTTAGGGACCTGTCTGCCATTGAGTGGGACGGGTTGGATCTACATAGCGTGCCATCTCCATGCCTGGTCAAGGGTGGATACACTCATTTCCTCATTTTTCCTCCCATGAATTTATTACTTTTTTAAACACAGTCACGTTGATTGCTTGTTCATGTTCCAGGCCTCTGCATCAGTGGGAGGGGGTTTCCGTCCACCCAGTCACCTAGGGCCTGGGGTTCCTTCTATCCTGGGACGCTCTGGTCATCAACACAGGTCTCCAGAGCTCCCACAGCAGGGGAGAGGAGAATGGAGGTCGTGAGTGGATCATCAGTGGTCCAGACCTTGAGGTGGAGCAGGTCACTTCTGCCTGTCTGCTGACTGGAACTGTTATGTGGCCCCAGTGCAGAGGGGCTGCAAACTGCCCTCTCCTTGTGAGCCTCAGAGGAAAATCAAACGGGTCTAGTGAACTGAACACTTTGGCTGTCTCTGCCAGGGTCCCCGCTTCTGGTCTCCGAATACCTACCTGTATTGTTCCTCCCGTATATAGAATACACCCACCCCATCCCCAGAGGAGCCAGCTCCATGGAGTCATTGCATCCAGCTCAGAGTCCGGGGTATGCAGGCAATGTGTGGTCCTCCCCGTCGGCTTGGAGTGTGGCTTCACTAGGCTAGTAATTTAGGGACCAGAACCTCCTTAAGTGTTTAAAAAGTAAACAGACCCAGTATTTCATTTCTTAATTTGGCGATTTCACTCATTTCCCTCACATGTGCCCCCTCCAAGGCCCTGCCGGCCTCGGAGGCTCTCCTGCCTCGTCCTGCTTTCCCTGTGACCCTGTGCTTTCTCTCTGTGCTCCCCGCTCATCCCCACGGTAACCAGCAGACGTCCTGGAGAGCATGATGGAGCCACCACAGCGGGATTCCAGCGCGCCGGGCAGGTTCCACGTGGGCAGCGCAGAGTCCATGCTGCAGGCCCGCCCCGGCGGGTACATGCCCCAGCGGGCACTGATCAACCCCTTTGCGCCCTCGCGGATGCCCGTGAAGCTCACGTCCAACAGGAGACGCTGGATGCACACTTTCCCCGTGGGTAAGTCCTTCCTGGGAGAGACCCCGGCCAGGGACGCCCAGTCCCGGCCCGCAGCACCCGTCCCTGCTTGGCCTCAGTCAGAGACGCCCCCCTTCTCTGCGCCTGGAGGCAGGGGCCGCCATGCGTGTCCTTGCCTGGCGCGGGCTAAGCCCCCCGGGAGGAGCCCCTGCCTCCTATGCTGCTGTCTTCCCTCCCGTGTCTCACCTGATGTGTGTGAGACAGAGGCCCCCACGCCATCCTCTCCGTCATCGTTGCTGGCTGTGTGGGGCCTTCGCCGTTGTGTGCAGGCTTGCTCTATTGCGATGAGCAGGCTTCTCGTTTTGGTGAGTTGGTCTTGTGGCCCTCAGGCTCTAGAGCGTGGGGTCGGTAGTTGTGGCCTGCAGGATTGGTTGCTGCAAGGCGTGTGGGGCCTTCCCAGGCCAGAGACTGAACCTGTGTCCCCTGCACTGGCAGGCGGATTCGTACCCACTGCACCACCAGGGAAGGCCCCTGCAGTATTCTTAGGCTGAGGCCTCACAGGACAAGCCTTGCTCAGAGAAGGCAGTGTCCTGTCTGGGAGCCAGAGGGTTGAGGACATGATGTTCCTCTGTGCTGTGGTTGCCTTTCAGCCTCTCCAGCGCTCATGTCCCAGCAGCAGGCAGAGAGACAGTGTGAGGTAGAGTGTGTGGCTCTGGCTTCTGGGGGGATGATGGGTCAGTGGGTCTCTGTCTGGATAGGACCGTCTGGAGAGGCCATTCAGATCCATCACCAGACCCGACAGAACATGGCGGAGCTGCAGGGCAGCGGGCAGAGGGACCTGACCCACTCCTCCGCGGAGCTGCTGGAGCTGGCCTACCACGAGGCCGCCGGCAGGTGAGGCTGGGCCTGGGGCTCTGGGAGGTGCCGGGGTGATGGCGGGACAGGCTGCCCATGGCACGCCACATCTGGGAGCCTCGGGGCCGTGGCGGGGCTGCAGCATCACCCTTAGTCAGTCCCCTTCACTGGGCCCGTTGACGCAGAGAGCCTGGGGTGTTTTTGCCAAAGATGTTCCCCAGGCCCTTGCTTTAGCTTCCGCTTTAATTCAAAGCACGCTTTGCCAACTGCAGACATGAGTTACTTCTGCTCATCAGTCAAGGGTGAAAAAGAATCCCGGGCAGGTGCTTCCGCTGTGTGTTCTGGGCAGTCAGTCTGTGACTTTTCTCCTTTTGGTCATGGAGGAATCCCACTGTTGGGTTAATGCTGAAAGCAATGGATCCCAGAAGAATTAGAGTCGTGCCTTCACTGCAAATATTCATCTTTTAAATTGTTTTTCATGTTTTATTGCATTGTTTAGGATCTCAAAATAACCACTGTGTAAGAATTTATTTAATAGCAACGGCTGACAGATTGTAAATCGTAAGATGGGTACTACTGACTTTCAAGTGATATTTTTGATCAAGGACTATTATATATTTCTATATTATTAAAATTTTGCTTGATAAAAAGTAAATAAGTGAAAACAGTGGAGACCAAGGCCTGTGTTTACAGAAACAAGTCTTTTTGAACTGGGGTTCTAAATGTGTTACAAGGCATCCAGAGAGAGTCAGCCTAGGAAGAAAGTCATTTAAACCTTGATGTGCTCTAGCCCAGGCTATCCTGGATCTTCTGTGATGCGTTACTCTTGCAAGGAGCAATCTTTGGCCCCTTTCCAGTCATCCCAGCATCCCATGGGCTGGATGTGGGAAACAAGCAGGGCATGACCCTCTTTATCCGGTTAACGTGATACCTCTGTTAAAGCCCCTCACGTCCCGCTGCGGGTATCAGCAGGGGCAGGCTTAGGATGGAGAGGGCAGGCATCTGGCATGGCGATGGGAATGCAGCTGGGGAACCAGGGTGAGAGTCTAGAGCTAGCATGCGCTCTGAATCCTGAAGCCTGGCAGCTGTGATGTGGATCTCAGTGTTTGCCAGCCCGTGTGGCCAAACGTTCAGGCCTCTTTTTGATGAAAACCCCCCAGAGACAGTGTGAGCAGGATAAAAGAGGTGATGATCCCCATTAAGCCAGGCGGCTGGGCTCTGTTTGTTCTCTGCAGGCACAGCACTTCCCGCCAGCCTGGCGACAACACGTCCTTCTTGAGCTTCGCTGGGACGGAGGAACTCTCGGTCAGCCTGCTCAGCGGCAGTGGTGCAGGTAACCCGCCCAAGAGACGCTCTGAGCAGGCCCACACCCGGGAGTGACATGGGGACGGAAAAGCAGGGCCGTGTCTATTTTAGGATCGTCTCAGCCACAATTTCGGGTGACCTATTTGGAAGCCGTGCTGTATAATGCATGGGATTATAAATGGGCCGCACGTTACGTTTTCAGCTGAGAGTATGTTGGTCGGGAACACATTTATCATTGGTCTGTCAGTGAGTCGTGATTGAGGGCTGCTTATGAGATCACTATTGAAGGCTGCACCAGGCCTGGAAGCTTTCAATTATATGTGGAAGGGGACCCCCCCCCAACCCCATAAAAATGATCAAAGACCCAGAGGGAGCAGTGTGGTTTGAGACTGGAGAAGAGAAGGGTGGCCTTGTTGCTTACAGCAGGGGTCTCCAGCCTCTGGGATCTAATGCCTGATGGTCTGAGGTGAGGCTGATATAGTGGAAATAAGGTGCACAATAAATGTAATGTGCTTGAATCGTCTCAAGACCATCCCCCTCCCCCCCAGTCCCTGGAAAAAATGTCTTCCACAAAACTGGTCCCTGGGGCCAAAAAGTATGAGGACCACTGGCTTACAGAAGTGGATAGGCACCTCAGATGCGAAGGGGTGGTATTTGGTCAGGAGGAGAGTTAGAAGGTGAGGGATTCTAAGGGCAGGGAGGGTAGGAGCTTTTATTGATACAGGCTTTATGCTTTTTGGAAGCACTTGTTATCTGGTCATTCCTGTAGGGAATAAGTCGTTAAATACATTTTATACACGTAACAACTTAACACCCAGAGATGTGGAGGTGTTATTTTGGTCTCTCCAGTCAGCAGCCAGCTGTCCTGCTGTTTCTGTGCTGAGTCGTGTCCGACTCTCTGTGACCCCGTGGACTGTAGCCCACCAGGCTCCTCTGTCCATGGGATCTTCCAGGCAAGAGTACTGCAGTGGGTTGCCATGCCCTCCTCTGGGGGGTCTTCCTGACCCAGGGATCAAACTCGCCTCTCTTATGTCTCCCTCATTGGCTACTGTTTCTGATTTCTGCACTATTCAGAGAGCCTTTACAGGGGCAGGGGAACATGAGTTTAGATGGGTGGCAGATTTTGGAAAGCCTCAAAGGATAGATAGTATACCAAATGAATACGAAAACCATTAAAACTGAAAGAAACAATGAAGTTACTATTTCCTGTATTCGTTTTCTGTAAGTTAACTTGCCTTTCTGAAACTTGACTTGAGGAAGACAATGGAATTGAAATTTTATAAAATTAGTTAATAAAGTTTGCCTCCATTCACGGGTGGATTCAGCTAGTGATGTTTCTGGTGGCCTATAGCTAAGGCTTGGAAATTGGATTGACAATGAGAGAATTCCTAAAGTGTCATAATTATTTCCTTCCTATTTCTAGTCCATCTTTCCATCATTCATTTTGATGAGAAGACATGTTGAATAAAAGTTTAGGGCTAAGATCCTTTCAATCCCTGTGCTTGGGGGCTGAAAATGTTACTTGGCTGCCAGGCTTTTGTAAAGTGCCTTTAGAATATGATAAAGGCAAGGGACCTCCCTGGCAGTCCAGCGGTTAAAAATCTGCCTTGCAATGCAGTGGATATGGGTTCAATCTGCAAAGCAGCTAAGCCCGTGCCTCACGACTAGAGAGCCCATGTGCTGCAACAAAAATATCCCACGTGACGCAACTGAGACCCTACGCAGCCAAATAAATATTAAAAGAAAAGAACTTCAAAAAAAGGAATATGATAAAGGCAGTGTTCCTGTTGTTTTGCTAAAAGGAGCCACTTTATAGGAACCCAGAGTTTGACCTTCCCAGCTGTTCGGGGTCAAGTTGTACAAAGGAAGGCTGCTCTGGGGCTTACGGGACCGCACTTAGAGCAAGTTTTCTGGCAGCCTGAAGCAGGGGAACCATGGGTTCAGGTGGTAACTGCTTCAGGATTTTCCCAGGGTGGACATGGAGTGTGACTCTGGGCCTGGGGGAGGCAGCTCTCATACACCTGTTGATTCCTCAGAAGATGAGTCTTGAAACTATAAAATCTGCTCTGGAGAAAAGAGGGAAGTTTCAGAGAAATCCTTATTTAATGACTGGTGTGGAAGGTTCTCTCTCTCTTTTTTTAAAACTATAACTGGTTAGAACTTTTTTGCAAAATGAGCCTCACTGAAACAGATTCTTTTTATCTTTTCATAGATGTGAATCCTCGGACCCAGAATAAGGATTATCCAGAGGACAGCGTGTCTACCTCTCCAGACCCAAGTAAGAGGGGCCGACTGATGGAGGGAGGCGGGGGTGTGGGGTGGATGGTCAAGGCACTGAGGGGGAGCAAGAGGGAGCCCTGTTTGGGGGAGAACAGCCTGGACGTTTACATCTCAGGTGCGGGAAGGCAGTGTGGTGAGGGAGAGTCTGTAGCTTGTCTGATGGCAAGGGAGCGGCGGGGAGGCCACACGGGAAAGGTGGCCGTATTCCCAACGCTGTCCTTGGCTCTGAGATGCCTAACAGTGGCTCTGGGGAGAAGTCGGAAGGAATCAGACCTGAAGCTGTTTACATCTCTGCAGTTGAAGTGTGTGTCTGGGTTGCATTTACACTGATCATCCTTGTCTGTCGAAATCGCTGAACATCTAAATATTAGCCACAGCAAAAGACCAGAAAAAGGATCTCTGCTGCTTGGTCAGCGTTGCTCTGCTTCCCTGTGAGCAATGGACGAATGTACGTCACCAAACCTCCTCTGTCCCCACTTCTAAGTAGCTTAGCAATCATTTCACTATTTCTCCAGGTCTGGCATGCTAGTCATTTTTCACGTCAATATCAAACATATTACTGTACTGTGATTTGGATAATCGTGTCTATTGGTGGCCATTTGGGTGATTTCTAGTTTGTTTTTTTTTTTTAATAGCATATAATGCATGGTGCCGTGGGTGTATTTTTTTCTCTTGGTTCAGATCCTTGGAATATATTCCAAAGAATAGTTGGCAGATTGATTATTTTCTAGAAAGCTGCCAGCCTTGAATAGATGAGCCTGTTTCTCCTCTGCAAGCCCAGCGCTGGATTTTGTCATCTGTGTTTGTCACTGCGTGGTTCTGAGCTGGAACCACCTCAGAGGCTTTGGCAGGGCCTGGCGGTACTGGAGGTGGAAAAGAGGCCACCCAGACTCTTTACCCAGGGAAACAGCAGCAGCATCCAGCTAAGAACTGGGAGCTTTTCTCACCATGGGGTTTGAAGTCTCCATGTGTGCCCGTGGACCCCATTTCTAAAACGTTTTTATAGTCCTGAGGGCCAGGGAACTGGCAAGAGCCAGAACGGTGTCAGAAGGCACAGCAATAGAGGGCCTTGTATTTCTGGCCGCCCTTTGGGGGCTCCATTTGGCGCCCACCTTCTGCTGCTGAGTCTAGCCGGGAGCTCACACAAGCTCACCTGCATTTGCCATATGGGAAACTGGGGTGCTAACTAGGATGCTGTGACCTGGGTGGTTGTTGCTGTTTTGTATTGAAGTGTAGCTGATTTACAATGCTGTGCACCTCTGCTGTACATCAGAATGACTCAGTTGCACACATATACGTTCTCTTCTTTATATTCCTTTTCATCATGGCTCGTTACAGGACACTTAGTATAGTTCCCTGCGCTGTACGTGAGGACCTTGCTGTTGATCCATTCTAAATGTCGTAGTTTGCACCTGCTAACGCCAGACTCCCAGGCCATTCCTCTCCCTTCCTCACTTCCCTTTCGCTGTGTTTTGAGTTCTTGGGGTATTAAGGAGTTAACAAGGCCTGTATAGAGTCAGACTCATAGGCTCAGAGAGTGCAGTGGTGGTTGCCAGGGTCCCAGGGGAAGGTGGGCAGGGTGCAGGGGGTTGCTAGCTGGTGGATGTAAAGCTTCGGTCCTCGTGAGATGAGTGAGGTCTCTAGAGGCCTGCTGCATGGCACTGTCCCAAGTTTAAGCCTACTGAATGGTACACTTAAAAATTTGTTAAGGTGGTAGATCTCAAGTTGAGTGCTCTTACCACAATAAAATAAAATTCAGACCAACCAACCAGAGGTCACCCCGGGCCCTGCAGTGGGGACCATGGAGTCAGGCTTGCTGCCGGTCAGGTCATCTTCCCCAGAGCCTTGTGGCTGCACGTGGGGCATGCTCCCCGCTGGGACTCGGCTCGCTCGAAAGTCTTCCTGGCCCCTGGCCCCCAGGCTCAGGGACACTGTTTTCCTGGGGGCATGTTGGTCACTTTATGGAGGAAGGATCCCTGAGCAGAGAGGCTTCTGGTCCTGTGATCTTGGAGGGATTCAGCTTGGCCAGGTTTTTAAAGGGGTCGATGATGCTGCCGCACCTGCTCAGAGGAGGGGTGTCGGGGACAGCGGGCGGAAGGCCTGGGAGCCGCGGGAGATGAGGCATGTGAGGTCTCACTGAGGACTCAGAGCCTGAAGCGTGGAGTATATCTGCTTCTCATTGTTCCCTTGTATGGAGATTTGAAGAACAATGTTCACTTACTTGACTGAAGAAGCTAACTGCCCCCCTGCGTTAACTGGGTTATTCTCAGCAAGAAATATTCTGCTCATTGGGGCACATGTGCCGTATCTGCAGACACCGTTTGTTTTTACAACCAGGCGATGCCACTGGCATCTCATGAGTAGGGACCGGGGGGCTGCTCACATGCTGCAGTGCCCAGGACCACCCCCATAACAGAGAATTATCCTGACCAGAGTAGGCCTCATGCCCTGAGGTGGGGAAGCCCTGCTTCACCAAAGCGCAGGCGATCTCTGACCGACCCACAAGGTTGGGCCCGCTCTGCCATGACAGCTCTCATTTCTAGGTTGTTAAACTCCAGCTCCTAAAGTTCCAGCCTTGTAACTTTCCCAGACGGCCTCCCTTGACCCCTCTTCCTGCCCTGATGGATCTGTGACTTACTTTTCAATCCTGAGTTCCGCTCCCCTGTGCTGTTTGCTCCAGAATCAGCTGCACCCCCCTCTTCTTCCCACCCGGCCCCTCCGCCGCCTCTGGGAGGCTCCTGGCCTGAGCCTCTCTTCGCTCTCAGGACGTTGATTTGCTTTGATGTGTAACTCTGCCTGGCCTGCCCCTGCCGTAACCTCACTGGACTCACGGCTGCAGCTCACGATCAGCAGAAAATGAAGTGTCAGCTGCGACTCCCATTTGCATGGTGGGATCGGATAAGCACTGCGTTGTCTAACAGCCTCTGTTTCTCTCTCTTTCTCCCTCCCCCTCCCTTTCTCTCTCCCTCCCTTTCCTGGCAATTTGATCACCTGTCACGCCGCCCTTCTCCCCGCTCCCCGCCCCACCCGCGCCCCACGCCTGCCTGGCGGCCTCGCTGCCTCCTTCCTGCTCACGAGGCAGTCCTGACGCTGTCTGCTCCCCCTGTAGTGCCAGGCTTCTGTTGCACAGTTGGCGTGGACTGGAAGTCGCTCACGACTCCCGCGTGCCTCCCCCTCACCACGGACTACTTCCCCGACCGCCAGGGCCTGCAGAACGACTACACGGAGGGCTGCTACGATCTCCTCCCGGAGGCTGACATCGACAGGTCGGTGACAGAGAGCAGGTGCCTGGCTTTTGCTTCTCCCGAGCCTGGTTTGCAAACCTTCAGTTTCACACACCAGCACGGAAGGGCTCACGGGGATGGAGCTGAGGACTGGGGACTCTGTCACTGTGCTCCTGGCATGTCCGGTGAACGCTGTCTATCTTTGCAGGAGGGATGAAGAGGGTGTGCAGATGACAGCCCAGCAGGTATTTGAAGAGTTCATCTGCCAGCGGCTCATGCAGGGTTACCAGATCATCGTTCAGCCCCGTGCACAGAAGCCCAGCCCTGCTGGCCCACCGCCACTCAGCAGCAGCCCACTCTACAGCCGGGGTGAGGTTCCACTGCGGACCCTAAGTTTTCTCCTCTACTCAGTTTGTGCAAACAAGTCCTTAAGATAGTAGGGAATACATACACTTAAAGTCGTTGTCTTTCAACACACGGTTTTTTTGATCTAGTAATTTCATATGTCTATATATATATACTCATATGTATACTGATATATAACATATTAAGGCATCTATATAATAGCATATTTATACAGATATTCTCTGTCGTATTGCTTACCCATTTTTTTTTCCCTTAAAAATTTTTACTTTATACAAGAATTAACGTCTCCTCTGGGTTCAGGCTTATCTTAAAACTCTCTTTAATCTCCAGCTCTCCTTTTAAGGAAGAGGGTATGCCTAAGTTTAGCAATGTTCCAGCCTGGCTTGAGCAGTACCTTGGGTCCCAGGTGACTGAGCAGCGTCGAACTGTCAAACTACAGGGTGAACATTCCCGTCCCAGAGGCCTGGGTTTATTTCTTGCACAGTGCCTGACACAGTAGGTCCTCTAATGTTACCTGAACCTGAATTATGCTTGTTCTCCCCTCCTTCCCTATTGTCACTGCAGCTCACTGCAGCTCAGTGACTTGAAGCCAAGATGGGTCATCCGTGAGTGGCAGAGGCTAGTGAGTACAGAGACTCAGTGGTGCTGGCTGAGTTTGAGCTGGGCTCTGCAGGTCTCTCCTGAAACAAGTCCAGCAGCGAGAATTACATGGGCCTGGAACCAGAGAGCGGCGGTCACTTCTTGGAGCCATCACTGAGCATCTCTTCGTCCCCTGCTTCCTCCTTGTAGCTAATGAGCACCCCACCCTGCTCCCTAGACAGCCAGAACCAAACCTCAGGCCAGCTTTGGTTCCATTAAAGCTCCTCCAGTCAGAGGGTCAAAGAAGCATGGACCTGTCAATGGAGGCTTAGTGGTCCTTGCGTCCAGGCCCCATTGTTCACCATGAAGCTTTGGGTTCCTCTGGGTTTTTCCTAAAAGCCTCTTGTGATATGTATCACGTGATGCTGCCTTCTCATAGTGTAGCCTCCACTAATAACCTTTCTGCTAACTTCAGCTTCGTCTTGTTATCTTCCACCATGGAAGCAGCCATGCCTTGTACAGGGCAGCATGGGCCTGTGAGCTTATGATGGTGCTCGTCCATTCATTCCTTATGGCATGCGCTCATTACTTCACACACGCATTCACCATCTTACTCACTCACTGTATTCGTTCATTCCTTATTTCACTCATTCATTTGTTCATTGGTGCGTTCATTCATTAGTTCACTCATTTTATTACGTCACTCATCCACTCATTATTTCATTAGTTCACTCATTCACTCATTCATTCATTCATTAGTATTTTTGAAGCTCCTGCTCTATAGGACAAAATAACATTAGTCAAACTATGAAATACAATTCCATGTTATGATAAAGACCTTGAAAGAAAAATCAAAATGCTTGCCTGAGATTATTTAATATGGGATTTGGTCTGGAGAGTCAGGGGCAGCTTCTTTGAGGAGGTGATGTTTGAGCTGCGACCTGAAACCGAGAGGAGTGGAGGGCGGAGCATGCTAGGCAGCAGGATTAGTGTGTGCAAAGGCCCTGTGGCTGGAGACCTTGTGAGACTTTCCGGGCACCTAAAAGACAAGTGTGGGGAGTACCACGAGTAAGCCAGCAACATGGCCAGAGACATCAGGAGACCCAGGCTGCACGGGCCACGTGGAGGATTTTGTTCCTACCCTCAACACACTGGTAGGAATTCCCCTCTCATGTTAGTGGTCCCATCCAGGTTGCCTTTTCTCTGAATAGGCACTTTATAAGGTGCTACTGAAAATACAAAGATGAACAAGATTTGGGCCCTGGCCTCCTGGAACTCTTACTTTGTCAGGGAGTGAGACACACACACACAAGGAGCTATATCCAGGCTGGAATTCACCGTTGATGGGGTCTGATAGCTTTCTGAAGAAGGTGGCACTTGATGGTGACCTTAAACAATCTTTAGGAGTTTGATGGTGGGAAGGCAGAGACGAGATGGAAGAGAAGGCAGAAGAAGCAACAGGAGCAGATGTTTGGAGAAGGAAATTTGAGCGAATAAAGAGTGGTTCTTTGTTTTTTTTTGGCTCCACTGCATGTGGGGTCTTAGTTCCCCGGCCAGGAATCGAACCCATGTCCTCTGCAGTGGAAGCGCAGAGTCTTAACCACTGAACTGCCACGGCAGTCCCCAATAACTATCCTTTAAGTCTGAAACGTGGTGTAGCAGAGTGGGCGTCGTGGGCTGGGTTGGCTGCCCCAGGGCTGAGGGTCTCAGATGCCAGGTGGCAGCTTCTGCCTGAGAAGGGTGGGGTTCCATTTAGATCAGTTAGCATCCAGCTTAGAACTTCCTTCACAGAGGACCAGGTATTAGGTTGTTCAGCCTCTAGTGTATCATCCAGATGCTGTCGGTACCCCTGACTCCAACCCCCTGCTGGCTGGTTCAGTAAGAGAAAAATCTTCCACCTTCAGGACTTTTTGTTTTTTTTTCAACCAAGAGTATTTCTTTTCCAAAAAATTGTCAAACTGAAAGTCTTGCCTCTTTTGTCTCTCCTTTTCTGAATCTATGTGGAAGAGAAGCAATTGCCTTTTAAAGGAAGGACCCTCAACCAGATGGAGGAAATTCTTTTTTTTTTCTTTATTAGGCCTCGTGTCCCGAAACCGCCCGGAAGAGGAAGACCAGTACTGGCTGAGCATGGGCAGAACTTTCCACAAAGTCACACTGAAAGACAAAATGATCACAGTGACCCGCTACCTTCCCAAGTGAGTCCTGGGTGTTTACCGTTTTCATCTTCTGTCCTAGATCATGTCCACCTACCACGTGATGTTGACAACACTTACTGTCCACATACTGAATTACATGTATATTCAGACCGGGGAGATTGAGTGAGTAGTTGTTGTTTTAGAGTTACTATTTTGTTTCCCAGAGTTGTTTTTTTTTTTTTTTTAATTTTTATTTATTTTTGGCCCCACTGGGTCTTCATTGCTTTGCAAGGGCTGGTTGAGGCCAGCAGGGGCTGGGCTGGTGTCTGGGCTAGCCGCTGAGTGTAGGCTTCTCACTGCAGTGACTTCCTTTGTTGCCGAGCACACGCTCTAGGTGCTTGGGCTCCAGTAGCTGGGCGCATGGGCTTGGGCGCTCCGCTGCATGTGGAATCTTCCTGGACCAGGGGTCTCACCAGTGTCTCCTGCATTGGCAGGCGGATGCCCATCTGCTGCACCACCAGGAAAGCCTGCTTTCTGGGGTTGGGTTTTATGGTTGTAGCTCACCTGTTTCTGAAAGAGATTTGATTCAGCTTACAATGTTCAGCATGAGTCTTAACACTCCAGTTAAAAACAAAGAATATGATAGAAGAAAAAGAAGGTTTCAGTTCAGTCACTCAGTCATGTCCAACTCTTTGCAACCCCATGGACTGCAGCATACCAGGCTTCCCTGTCCATTACCAACTCCCGGCACTTACTCAAACTCATGTCCATTGAGTCAGTGATGCCATCCAACCATCTCATCCTCTGTTGTCCCCTTCTCCTCCTGCCTTCAATCTTTCCCAGCATCAGGATCTTTCCAAGGAGTCGGTTCTTCGCATCAGGTGGCCAAAGTATTGGAGTTTCAGCTTCAACATCAATCCTTCCAATGAATTCACAACTGATTTCCTTTAGGATTGACTGGTTTGATCTCCTTGCAGTCCAAGGGACTCTCAAGAGTCTTCTCCAACACCACACTTCAAAAGCATCAATTCTTCAGTGCTCAGCTTTCTTTATAGTCCAACTCTCACATTCATACATGACTACTGGAAAAACCATAGCTTGACTAGATGGACTTTTGTCATCAAAGTCATGTCTCTGCTTTTTAATATGCTGTCTAGGTTGGTCATAGCTTTTCTTCCAAGGAGCAAACTTCTTTTAATTTCATGGCTACAGTCACCATCTGCAGTGATTTTGGAGCCCCCCAAAATAAAGTCTCTTACTGTTTCCATTGTTTCCCCATCTATTTGCTGTGAAGTGATGGGACTGGATGCCATTCATTTTCTGAATGTTGAGTTTTAAGCCAGCTTTTTCACTCTCCTCTTTCTCTTTCATCAAGAGGCTCTTTAGCTCTTCTTCACTTTCTGCCATAAGGGTGGTGTCATCTGCATATCTGAGGTTATTGATATTTCTCCCGGCAATCTTGATTCCTGCTTGTGCTTCCTGCAGCCCAGCATTTCTCATGATGTACTCTGCATAGATAAATAAAATAAGCAGGGTGACAATATACAGCCTTGACATACTCCTTTCCCAATTTGGAACCAGTCTATTGTTCCATGTCCAGTTCTATCTGTTGCTTCTTGACCTGCATACAGATTTCTCAGGAGGCAGATCAGGTGGTCTGGTATTCCCATCTGTTGAAGAATTTTCTACAGTTTGTTGTGATCTATACAGTTGAAGGCTTTGGCATAATCAATACGGCAGAAGTAGATGACTTTTTGGTTTAAAAACTGAGAAATCTCCACGGCCAGTCCCCTGAGACGAGTTGGTTACTGTGATTGGATGCCAGGTACACTGAGGAAGAAAAGGTGCAGAAGAGCTGGCGGATATCCTTGTTTGGACCTTTGTCTTTCAGGTACCCGTGCGAGTCTGCCCAGATCAACTACACCTACAGCCTCTGCCCCTCCCACTCCGACTCAGAGTTCGTCTCCTGTTGGGTGGAATTCTCACACGAGCGACTGGAGGAGTACAAGTGGAACTACTTAGACCAGTACATCTGCTCTGCCGGCTCCGAGGACTTCAGGTCGGAGAGCCCGAGTTGCCTTCCTGCCGTCGTGGCCTGCCACGTGTCTGTACTTTAATGCCTCTGTCCTTCCTCCTGATTGTAAAATGAGGACATTTTTAGGAAAAAAAAAAATAGAGGGAAAAACACATCTGGATTGGGTTAAAAACTCAGTGATGAGATGGACGGGGACGATCACACAGCAGTGTGAATGTACTGAGCGCCACTGAATGTGCCCTTAAAGATCATTATAACGGTAAATGTTGTTACATGTATTTTACCACATGGAACAACAAACAGCTAAAAAACCCTGGTGAAGATGGTGCCCTTTGGTGGGATGTCCATGCTCTTCACATCTTCCTGACTGCTTGTAACTTTTTTTTTTAATTGAGGTACAGTAGATATATAATGTCACGTTAATTTCTGCTATACAGCAAAGTGGTTCAGTTATATATGTACTTTCTTTTTTTACTATTCTTTTCCATTATGGTTTATCCTGTGAAAGTGAAAGTGTAGTCACTCAGTTGTGTCCGACTCTTTGCAACCCTTGGACTGTAGCCCACCAGGCTCCTAGAATACTGGAGTAGGTTGCCACTCCTTTCTCCAGGGGATCTTTCCCACCCAGGAATCGAACCTGGGTCGCCTATATTGCAAACAGATTCTTTACCATCTGAGCCACCAGAGAAGCCCCCCTCCCTGGTTTATCCTAGGATTTTTAAAAATCTTTTTTCAGCTTTATTGAGGTATAATTGACAAAAGTAGTACATATGTAAGGTGTACAGTGTGACGGTTTCGTGTAAATGTGCATTTTTTTCTTTTTTTTAAATTGGAGTACAGTTGGTTTACAGTGCTGTTAGTTTCAGGTATCCAGCAAAGTGAGTCGGTTACACACACCCGGCTGCCCGTTTTTAGATTCTTGTCTCGTGCAGACCACCAAGTCCCGAGCGGGACTCCTCGTGCCGTAGAGCAAGCTCTCACCCGCTCTCCGGTTTACATGCGGTGCTTTGTCACTCCGTCGTGTCTGACTCTTTGCGACCCCGTGGTCTGTAGCCTGCCAGGCTCCTCTGTCTGTGGGATTTCCCAGTCAAGAATGCTGGAGTGGGTTGCCATTTCCTTTTCCAGGGGATATTCCCGGCCCAGGGATCGAGCCCGGGACTCCTGCATTGCAGGCAGATTCCTTACCAACTGAGCCTCCGGGAGCCCTGTTCTACATACAGCAGTGTGTGCGCATGTCGGTCCCAGTCTCCCAGTTCGCTTCTCCCCGCTCTCTTTCCTCCTTGGTAGCTGGTTAAGTTTGTTTCTGCGTCTGTGATTCGATTTCTGTTTTGCTCATTGGTGCCATTCTTTCAGGTCGCACATTTAAGTGATACCATATGATATTTGTCCTTCTCTGACTTACTCCACTCATTGTGATAATATCTAGGTCCATCCATGTCGCAGTAATGGCAGTATTTCTTTTTAATTGGAGGCTAATTACTTTACAATACTGTGGGTTTTGCCATATATTCACATGACTCAGCCATGGGTGTACATGCGTTCAACATTCTGAACCCCACTCCCACCTCCTTCCCCATCCCATCCCTCAGGGTCTCCCAGTGCACAGCCCTGAGCACCCTGTCTTGTGCATCGAACCTGGACTGGTGATCTGTTTCACATGATAATATACATGTTTCAATGCTATTCTCTCAAATCATCCCACCCTCGCCTTCTCCCACAGAGTCCAAAAGACTGTTCTATACATCTGTGTCTCTTTTGCTGTCTCACATATATCTTTCTGAATTCCATATATATGCATTAGTATACGGTATTTGTGTTTTTCTTTCTGACTTACTTCACTCTGTGTAATAGGCTCCAGTTTCATCCACCTCATTAGAACTGATTCAAATGCATTCTTTTTAATGGCTGAGAAATACTCCATTGTGTATATGTACCCAGCTTTCTTATCCATTCCTCTGCTGATGGACATCTAGGTTGCTTCCCTGTCCTGGCTGTATTTCATTCTCTTTTGTGATCACAGGCTATTGAGCATAGTTCTCTGTGCTGTGCAGTAGGACCGTATTGTATACGCATTCTCTGCATGAAAAGCTTTCTGATGTCTTGTTTTTAACTTTTCATTTTTATGCGTGATTTATGGTTGTGATGATAAAAGGCCGCCATGACAGTGGGCCTGGGTGCACAGAAGCATTCCAGCGTCTCTGGGGTAGAAGGGAAGAGCAGCCTTGGAGGTCTTCCCTGGGAGCCTGCAGCCTCAGATGGGCATGCGCTCCCAGGCAGAAGGACCCTCCACACCCCACTCTGGAGGTGGGGCGGGGGCGGTGCTGAGATGGAGGCACCTCTCTGGAGGTGCTTCTATCACCGGCTTGGCTTCACCTCCACCTGCTTCCCCACTGTATCCCTCTGCAGCTTAATCGAGTCCCTGAAGTTCTGGAGGACACGCTTCCTGCTGCTGCCGGCCTGCGTCACCGCCACCAAGCGCATCACGGAGGGAGAGGCCCACTGCGACATCTACGGGGACCGGCTGCGGGCCGACGAGGAGGAGTGGCAGCCCCTGGACGGCTTCATCCGCTTCGTGGAGGGCCTGAACCGCATCCGCCGGCGGCACCGCTCGGACCGCATGATGCGGGTGAGGCCCCAGGGCCCCTGGCGGGCTGCGCCGGGCGTGGGCTCCAGGCACCGCCTCCTCTCGCGTCAGCGGCCCCTCCCCGGCCAGTTCTTGACCCCACAGCCACCCAGGGTTATCTTCAGTCCAGCAGAGTGGGTTCTCCTTCAGTGCAGGCTGAAGTGGTTGGTGGTGGGGGAAACGGGGAAAGCGCCCCACCCGAAGACAAAGCCCTCCGTGAGCTCCTGCAGGGCTCCCAGCGTCGGGCGCAGCGGCCTGCATGCCCTGGTGCTGGATTGCTCAAACAGCAGCCATGTCCTTCGGGCACTTGTAGAGTTTTCCCCACCCTTGGGCCTCCTTTCAGTGACTCACTCCCCAGTGAGGATGCTGAGGCTTGCAGGGGTGATGGGAGGATGTGTCTGAGGACACCCAGCTAACAAAGGGCTGATCTGGGATGATTCGGCCCCCGTGCACGCCTGTGTGCCTATGCACACAGGTCTCTGGGTTTTATAAATGTATAGCTTCACGTCACCACCATCACCGCCACAGTCAGGACACAGGATAGTTCCATCACTCCAAGGAAAGCCCTCCCAGCACCCTTTAGAGTCACACTATCCCTCCATCTCTAACCCTGGTGGACACTGGTCTGCTCTCCGTCACTCTACATCTACTCTATTTGTCTTTTCCAAATATCCTATAAATGAATCATACAGCACATAATCTTTCCAGCCTGTGTTCTTCCCCTCAGCATAACACCCCTGGGATTCATCTAACTTGTTGCTTGACTCCACAGTTCATTCTTTTCCATTGCTGAGCAGTGTTTCATCATCAGTCGTGTTTTTACTTTTTGTTTTTAACCTCAAGTTCAGCTGTCTTCTGTACACAGAATCATTTCCAGGAGAGCTGTGTAGTGGAAAGAACCTTGGTTTTGGAGTTAGTCAACTGGACATGGAACAAGACTGGTTCCGAATAGGAAAAGGAGTACATCAAGGCTGTATATTGTCACCCTGCTTATTTAACTTCTATGCAGAGTATATCATGAGAAACGCTGGGCTGGAAGAAGCACAAGCTGGAATCAAGATTGCCGGGAGAAATATCAATAACCTCAGATATGCAGATGACACCACCCTTAGGCAGAAAGTGAAGAGGAACTAAAAAGCCTCTTGATGAAAGTGAAAGAGGAGAATTAAAAAGTTGGCTTAAAGCTCAACATTCATAAAACGAAGATCATGGCATCTGGTCCCATCACTTCCTGGCAAATAGATGGGGAAACAGTGGCTGACTTTATTTTTCTGGGCTCCAAAATCACTGCAGATGGTGACTGCAGCCATGAAATTAAAAGACGCTTACTCCTTGGAAGAAAAGTTGTGACCAACCTAGATAGTATATTCAAAAGCAGAGACATTACCTTGCCGACTAAGGTCCGTCTAGTCAAGGCTATGGTTTTCCCAGTGGTCATGTATGGATGTGAGACTCGGACTATAAAGGAAGCTGAGTGCCGAAGATTTGATGCTTTTGAAGTGTGGTGTTGGAGAAGACTCTTGAGAGTCCCTTGGACTGCAAGGAGATCCAACCAGTCCATCCTAAAGATCAGTCCTGGGTGTTCTTTGGTAGGACTGATGCTGAAGCTGAAACTCCAATACTTTGGCTACCTGATGCAAAGAGCTGACACATTGGAAAAGACCCTAATGCTGGGAAAGATTGAGGGCAGAAGTAGAAGGGGATGACAGAGGATGAAATGGTTGTATGGCATCACTGACTCGATGGACATGGGTTTGGGTGGACTCCAGGAGTTGGTAATAGACAGGGAGGCCTGACATGCTGCAGTTTACCGGGTTGCAGAGAGTCAGGACTGAGGGACTGAACTGAACTTCACTTTTCTGAGACTTAGTTTCTTTTTCCATAATGTAGATGTAACATTGTTTACTTCCTCAAACTGTGATAAAAGTAAAATGTAAGTAAACTGTTTCAAGGAGGCAGTTTGTTTTGAGCCTGACAGCTACTTGGGACTTTGGGTTTGAGTAAAAAGCTGTTTCCTGGCATTTCCGGCTCCTGGGTCTCATCCTCCTGGACTGTACTGATGGGTTCCCAGAACCTGAGGCACAGTGGACACAGCACCATCTGATGGCCTGTTTCCTTCTCTCTGCTCTAGAAAGGGGCCACCATGAAAGGCTTGCAGATGGCCGGGCCTATCCCCACGCACTCCCTCGAGTCGGCCGGACCCCCAGTTGGGAAGAAGGGAACCTCAGCTCTGTCTGCCCTGCTGGAGATGGAAGCCAGTCAGAAGTAAGTGCCCGGTGGAAGGAGACACCTCCGCGCCCTGTAGGCCCGAGTGGGGTGAAATGTTGGTGCTGTCTGCCAAGGAGCCAGTAATTGACAAAAGACAGGCAGGTGAAAAGAAAGGTTCATACATGGTAAGCGTTGAATGTCATAAAATAGGCCAGAATTTATAAACTTGAAGTCCGGAGCTTGATTTGAAATACAGGTACAATTGGTTTGGTCCACAATGTTTTTTTTTGGTTGTTGTTAGTGGGTTGATTTTTTGTTTGTCTTTGTTTTTAATAGACTTTTCTGTTTTTAATTCAGTTTTAGGTTCAAGGCACAATTGAGCGGAAGGTACAGAGGGGTCCCATATACAGCCTTCCCCCACACAGCATCCACGTCCCTCACTGAGCAGCCCGTTTGGTGCAACTGATGGGCCGAGTGCCCTGTTTACTCACGTCGAGCTTCACTCTTGGCGTTGCACACTCTGTGGGTGTGGTGGTGGTTTAGTCTGGTCATGATTCGTGTCTGACTCTGCAATCCCATGGACTGTAGCCCACCAGGCTCCTCTGTCCACGGGTACAGATAAGCTTACAATGACACACAGCCACCATTAAAGAGTGGTTTCTCTACCCCAAAAACACAGAATATTTTTAGAATATTTGAGCCAATTTTTTTGTTTGTTTGTTTGAAGAGTTCATATAAAAGTCTTGACTTCTGGGGCCTGGAGGTCCAGTGGTTAAAACTCTGTGCTTCCACTGCAAGCGGCATGGGTTCAGTCCCTGATTGGGAAACTAAGATCACACGTGCTGCACAGCCAAAATAAATGAATAGTAAAAAAAAAAAAGAAGAAAAACCTTAAAAAAAAAAACTTAATTTCTTAGTGAATTCATATATGAAAAAATAGATGACGCATACCTACATGATGCGTGGTTATATGAAAAATATCGACAATGTCATACAAAGATATGTTACGTTTAATATGTGACATTTGCTTCGCTTGAGCTAGTGGAGACTCGGTTAGCATGGGTCCCCGGTCAAGCCTGGCCACAGTGGATGGGCTGGCACTTTAGGTGGGCCTGCCCTGGTTCGCTGTGGAGCCAGCGCATCCTCTGTGCTTGCACTTGACTTGGTCCCTCAGCCCGCCACCTGACCAGCTTCTCTAGGCATTAGAGTGTGTGGTCCCTTCATGAAGAGCAGGCGCTGCAGCTCTCAGCACCCCAGAGGGATCCCATCTTGCTTTGGGATGTGGGATTTAAGATGTCTTTGTAGGAAGGGATGCATTTATTCCTGAGGAGGTGGGACTTGGGGAAAAGGAGAAGAACATTGCCACAAGCCTTAACCCCACCCCTCCACCCTTCCAGCCAGATCAAGTCCCCTCTGTGCTCCCCGGCATCTCTCCGGTGGGCTGGGGTTTCTGAGCCGTGCCTGGGGGAGCCCACACATGTTGAGCTTTCAGAAGGTAATGTGAGTGAGCTTGTGGCCCAGCGGGAGATACAGATGCAAAGACAGCGTGGGAAGTCAGACTCGAAGCTGTTCTGACATGTTCCCATAGCAAGAGCGGTCATTTGAAAGTTTCTTTATTTTAATGTAAAATTTCAAACATTAAAAAAAAAGCTAGATTCCAATAAATCCCTGTTTACCCATCACCCAGCTTTAACGATTGTTAACTCAGGGCCAGTCTTGTTTCATTTATATCCCACTTCTCTTCCCTTTTATTTCTTATAAAACCCCAGACATCTCGTCTCTTCCTCTATAAGATATCAGTGTGCATCTCTGAAAGATAAGTACTCTTAAAGCCGTAATATCGTAATTCATCTAAGAAGTCACAGCAGTTCCTTAATATCGTGAAATATTCATGCAGCATCTTTGGCAGAAGTGGTGTTTTCAGAGATGGGTCCTGCATATGGGAAGGCCTGGTAGATGGGCTCAGGAGGCAGAGTCCTCATGGTCCAGGTGAGAGGCAACAGAGGCTGGAGGCGAGGATGGGGTAGAGAGAAAGGGATACAGTGGGGAGGGAAGAGAGTGGCCGGGGTGACGGTTGGGGGCG
>SJYQ01095414.1:60146-116483 GCA_006410935.1 Redunca redunca | reverse complement strand
GACGGTTGGGGGCGGGGGGCGGGCAGATGACAGGCAAAGCTGGGATACATCAGGCCCATGATTGAGGGTGCTGGGGCCTCCAGAAAATCTGACCCAGGAAAGACTCTACAACTCTGCCTGCAGATTGTTCCCTAGCTAATCGCAGACCTTTCCCGCTGGAAAAAAAACAAGGAACATATGTTGCTGGGCAGGGTGTGAAGCTGGGGGAGGGGGGATCTTATTTTAATGTGTCAGTGAGTCATTGTTCCGAGCGCTCCATGGAGCCTCTTTCTGCTCAGATGGAAAGAGGAGGGATGTCTTGGAGTGACAGTGTCCCCTAATGTGTGGGAGCGCTAAGCTGACCCCACAGCAGGAGGCAGAACAGGGTGCCCCGAGATGTATTTTCCCCCGGATGGCTGCTCCCAGGTGCCTCTTCTCAGAGCTGGAGGCCGAGCAGAGGGAGCCAAGCCTTTACGTAATGTTTGCTCTCGTGGCATTTTTTACCTTGTGCTTTTCTTTATTTTTTGCTACACCAAGCAGATCCAGTTTTATTATGGAAAACTGTTGCAGCAATATGAAGAAGAGCTTTAGATGTTTCACCTGTAGTCCTGCCATCTTATCACGTGTATCGGTTTCCTCCGGTTCCCCTGAGTCTTTGCCTGGAGGCACTCACGTGGCGTCCGGCTCCCGTGGGAGGCAGGGGCCACGGCAGAAGAGCTGTGGGCAGTCTGGGCTCCGTGGCTTCTGTATGATGGAGAGAAACTGACATCAGGGAGTCAGAGCAGGGCTCGAGCCCCTGTGGCAGTCGTCATGGCCTCTGGGAAGAAAGCAGTGTGCCCCATGCGTGTCTCGTGTGGGCGGGCACAGCATTGCAGGTTTTTTTGGTGGCATCCCCTCCCCTGAGCTGAGGAGCCTCCAAGGGCAAGGATAGGTCCTAGCTGTCTCTGAATCCCCAACCCCTGGTCCATAGGTCAGCACATAGATGGCAGCTCAGTATACGAGGGCTGTCACGCACATCAGACGAGGGAACCCTGGGGCACGGCCAGGGAAATGGCACAGTTCCCAGGAAGCATAGGAGGACATCCCAGTGTGTGTCTGTGGACGAGGCCCAGGGGAACATGCCATGATGTGATGCAGAGACAGCACAATGTACGGGGCTCAGGCAGGGTTGAACTCTTCGTATATGAATCACTCTGAGGAGTAGCCAAGCGATTGGTGTGGGGAGGTGTCTGTCTCTCCAGTATTCAAGCTAAGGGTCCAGAGGGAGCGCTCGAACATTACCACTCGTGGGCTCCTGTGTGCTTACGGATCTAGCAGAGGCCACCAGTGACCGCTCACATCGCCAGACGCCGAGGCCTCTAAATAGAAGCACACAGCATGCTTGAGGAGAAGTTTCTGCCCATCAAGCCTAAATATGCTCAAACCTCTAGATACAATTTCTAGTTCTCAGGAAGTGCTGGGTGCAGAGGAGCGGGGTAAACAATAAAGGGATGTGATGAGCACATCCAGATGGTAAATTTACAAGACCAGTGAGCTCCTTTCTCCCACAGATAAATTGCAGGATATGGAGAAATGAAAAGAGCTTCCAGCTCAACGGATGCTCGAGAGACATGACTGACTGCAGCACAGGGACCTTAACTGCATCCAGCAAACACACTGTGAAACGTTTTTTTGGAGACGATTAGAGCTATAATGATACTAGAAAATTTTTGAAAATTTAAGTGTGTTGATGGGATTGTTATTCTTTTATTTTCTTCTAGAGATGCAATACACACTGAAGTGTTTATAGATGAAATAATAGCATATGTGAGTTTTGCTTCCAAATAATCGGGGTGGGTAGGTATAGATGGGACAAGATTGGTTCCATCAGAAATGATCCTGGGGGCCAGGTAGATCATGGGTTTGATTACATTATCCTGTATTTTCATATGGGGTTGAAAATTTTCCATGATAAAAGCCAAAAAGAGAGAGTATAGTAGGTTACTATGGAAACCAGTTTTTAATCTCCGGTATGAGTTCACCTCCCCGGCAGTAACAGACTTGTCAGAATTTAAGACGAGAGAAACGTCATGAATTGGTTTCCCAGGGGAGGGAGGGGGCAGAGGACCAAGGGAGAGGCCCACTGCAGGAAAGCCCGCTGACGCCTCTGGTCTCCCCCTGGAAGTGAGCCGAGCTGGACCAGGGCCAGGCATTTTCACCCTTTGGTGATGGTTCATTGTCCCCAGGCAGCCTGGGGAAGGGCACGGGCCCCCTGGAGGGCTGCTGGGGGGCCGCTGGACAGCACGGCAGCTCCTGATGCGGTGCGGCCACGCGAGGGCCTGGGCCTGACAGTGGCCCCCGCGAGTAGGGTGTGTCACAGTAACAACCGAGCATTCAAGACTGGGATGTGAGCCTCCTGGAACTTACCGAATAAAGAGTCAGTGATACATTAAAAGTCTAATTTGGGGGCTTGATTGAGTTACAATTTGTTACTGTTTAGTCCTTAAGTCACGTCTGATTCTTTTTGTGACCCCGTGGACTGACCCATCACCAACTCAGTGGACATGAGTTTGAGTAAACTCTGGAGTTGGTGATGGACAGGGAGGCCTGGTGCGCTGCAGTCCATGGGGTCGCAAAGAGTCGGACATGACTGAGCGAATGAACTGAACTGAACTGAACGGACTGTAGCCTGCTAGGCTCCTCTGTCCATGGGATTCTCCAGGCAAGAATACTGGAGTGGGAAGCCATTCTCCTCTCCAGGGGATCTTCCCGACCCAGGGATCAAACCTAGATCTGCCACATTGTCAGGTGGACTCTTTACCACTGAGCCACCTGGGAAGCCCTAAGTTACAGTGATTCATGGTTTATTTTAGTGCGGAAAAGAAATTAGAAAAACAAATGTGGAAGTAGGCATTTATGGACTCCAGAACCAAGGTGGGAGGAGACGTCATAAGAAAACCGTAGTTGTCTAGTGTCTGAGATAACGCCTGTTACGTGCGTGGCTTTTTTTAGGCGGTGGGGAGGGATTAAGTGTGTGCATTTGCAAGATTAACAAATCTTCAAAATGTGTGAAGAGTTGACATGGTCCACCCTATTTAGTTGTGCTGAACAGTAACACAGCCCTAATTTTCAGAGCGTGCTTCTGGTGGTCTGTTTAATAAAAGCTGAGGAAAAGCTCTGTCCCAGAGAGTTGAAAGCATGGTGTTCACGGATGGAGTGACTCAAACCCTGTCACTTGCCTTTTCAAAGGAATGAGTAAACCCTAAGCTGTGCCAAGACACTTTTATTTACTCATTTATTTCTGGCTGCGCTGTGTGACACGCAGGATCTTAGCTCCTCCAGGAGGGACTGAACCCACATCCTCTGCGTCTTAACCACTGGACCACCGAGATGCTTTTAAAACTGAGCTATTTTCTGATTTTCGGTGGCAGCTGGCAATCATTCAGGACAGTGAATGAAATTAAGGGTCTGAGGAGGAGCAAAGGGGAAAGCGTGTTTCAGAGATGACGGCCACAGGGCAGCCTTCGGCTCGTCGTGCCCGCGGTCCTCCCCCGGGCTCGGAGCAGAACCGCCCGTGTGTTTCCTCCTCTCAGGTGCCTGGGGGAGCAGCAGGCAGCGGCGCACGGGGTCAAGAGCTCCGCCCCGCCGGCCGAGAGCGGCGCCGTGGCCATGACTCCCACCTGCGTGGACAGCCCGCGAAAGGTAACGGAGCCCCTGGCGTGGGCAGGGGCCGGCGTGCGCACTCGGGGCCTCGCCGTGGAAGGCAGCCCACAGCCCTCGGAGCCGGGTCCAAGTGTGTGAGGAGCTGGTGAACCCTGGGTAGCATCACTGCGCTGATGGCGGGGCTTGTAAGGAAGCTGCCTGCCTGAGGAAAGCAGGTGTATTAGTCAGTCAGGTTAACTGGGTCAGTCAAGACTGAAGGTCTGGCTTGAGCTGTGATGCTGGCCTCTGGTTTCCCTTCAGCTCCATCCTCAGCCCTCCCTGGCGAGGACAGGGAGGGATGGGGGTGGGTNGGGGTGGGGACAGAAAACGCTGAAGCAGATTCCAGGAGAGCTCCCTCTTTGGCGAACGGAATGCCCATCAGTTTGCATAGACTCCTGAGAAGTAGTCAGCCGGGAGTGTCCTGGGAGACAGAAGCCAAAACCTGGGACTTTGGCCCCTGCCTGGGATTGGCAGGTACAGCAGAGCGGCTGAACACTCCACAGGGCAGGCTTGTCCTGCCCTCGAAGACCAGTAGGTACGACTCCGTCAGCTCCGTTCTCCCCAGAAATTCAGAACCTGAGATCGTTCTCATGTGGCCGCACATTCCCTCATCTGGTTTCTCTCACTCAGAGACGAAGCAGATTCAATAGATCTTTTTGCTTTTCAACACTGTGGCCAGCTTACATATCCATCTGCCTATTTATTTATCTTTCTCCCACATCATGAAGATTTCCCTGTCTCATTATTCCTCCAAAGCATGATTTTTAAAAAAAATAACTATATAATATTTCATCATGTGACTAGACCTTCATTGGTTTAAAACAATATGTATGTGGTTTCTGATTTTTAAAAATAGTTTTTGGTAAGCATTCCATAAGGTTTTTATAATTATTCTACAGTGTATCACAATTTCAAATAATGCTGCCACAGGCTTGCACACAATTATTTGATCACATCTCTGATTATTTCCTCAGGATAAGTTCCTAGAATTAGATGACTAGGATGGAGGGATTAAAATCTTGAGAAAAGTAGCAACCGAGGCTGCAGGCAACTTGGGGAATTCATAGACCTGAGACGGCAAACCTTAAGAAATATTTTAGTCTTTGTGGGCTGAGAGGCAGGACCCAGGTTGTCGTGTGGACTCTTCCTCCACCATTTAAAATTTGAAAAGCTCTCAACTCACAGATTGGAACAGCCAGGGGACCAGATTCTTCTGTAGGCTGTTCTGCAAGCCCAGCTCTAAGACAGTGGCTCTGGGCCCGGTCCCCAGTGTAGTCTGTGCGTCAGGAATGACCTGCCAGGGAAGGAAGTCTTTTCATCTCTCCTCACGGGCGCCTCACTTCAGCATCTCCGCTTCTGTGTGTTCTAGCAGAGGAGGGGCGAGAATAGAGCATGGGAACACACAAACGCCTGTGTGCTGTCCCCAGGATTGGAAGCCTGGTGGGGCCCGTACTGAGAAGTGAGAGATTACAGAACCGCAAGGATTCGGGTTAACATATGCCAGTGACCAAATAGGAGACTGCTGTCCACAGCACGCCCCTCGTCATCCGGCTAGACAGTGAGGTCCACACAGGTGGCCATGGGTCTGCCAGGTGTAGATCTCCGAGTGGTCCGGCGGAGGCAGAGGGGTCAGGAGACGGCCCGCCACTGTCTCCAGGGAGACTCCTACATGTCAGGACACATGGAGGGTACCCTCGTGCACGTTTCCACAGCTCGTTAACTGGAGCTTGTCGTGGCTGGTGGGCCAGGACAGCAGTCCTGGTAAAACAGACAGTGAAATACTTCAGTGATTCTCCTTTTAGAATTACAGAAAAGTTGTAGGCAAGCAGAGACCTTCAGGTATATGGAGTACTATTTCCAAATTTCAGTGATGACGTAAAAAGTGCAAAGATTTTGAAGGGACAAGAGGATATGTCTTGACCTTAAGAAGGAAGGAGGGAGGGAGATGTGATTGGAAAAGTTCTCTCTGCCGTTTATGCTTCAAGTCCACGGCAACCTGAACCCTGCAGGGATGGCGGGGAGGCCGCTCCAGGAGCCCCTCCCGGTGAGCACACGCGTGTCTGACAGTGTAAATGTCTCAGCTGCTTCATGGTGTCGTTACACAACCAGTAGAGGAGAAGGCACTGCTGCTTCTGTGTCCCTGGTTCGCTTGGAAAATTTAGCAAGAACTTTTCCTGCATCGAATCCTCTTCTCCCATCTGCTGCCGTGTTTAGTAACAGGTGGAAGCACAAGCTCCAGGTGTTCATGTATCACCCAGAAGCCTGGGGGTCTCCCCACCAGGCCAGGACGCTTCCCCCAGTCCTGCCCTGTGCCCCCCAACAAGCTGCCCTGCGGCCTTCCGGTCCCCTCGGCATGGGTCTGAAGGACGTTCAGAGCTATGTGGGGACGCAGGCGTCCAAGCTGGGCTCTGGGGAGACCTGAGGCACTTGGACACACCTTCCCCCAGGTGCTGCGCCTACATGGCTGGGATGCTCTGCCTGGGAAGGTGTGGGTTTCTGCTAACGCTTTGCATCTGGGTACCTTCCTCCTGGGTGGATGGGTCTCTCTCTCTCTTTCCCTTTTCCCCTCATGTGCCCCTCTTTCTCTCCTTCCACCCTTGTTTTTGTCTTTTCCTTCGCGCCTTCCCCCTCCTGCAATGGTTCACCGCTGGGCCGCGTGCCATCCTCCACCCCCTCGCACCTGCCGCCGCTTCCTGCCGCTCTGACCTCAGGATGGGGCCTTCTTTATGGAGTTTGTCCGCAGCCCGCGCACAGCATCATCCGCCTTCCACCCGCAGGTCAGTCCAACCCCAGGGCCCTGCAGCCCGTGCATGCCCGTCTGTCAGTTGAAGCCTTAACCTGGCCTTCAGCTCGGTTCTGAAAACACCTGGAATTGGGCTGAAGCCAAGTTTGAGGGGCAGTTGAAATTGAATTTGATCTTGGAGATGCAGTACCTTCTGTTGGTAGCGACAAAGGGGTATCAGTGTCCCCGTCCTTGCCCACATGGCTGCCACTGACTCAACCACATGGTAGCATCTTCCCCTTTAGGTGTTTTTGTCCATATGATGTAGCAACCTGACTTAAAGGCTGAACTCTTTTATTTTTTTTCCTGGTAAGCATCATAAGGGCAGGGGAGGTTTTATCTTTTTTAACTTGTTATTTTATATTGATTAATCATGTAATCATAACAAACACTAGTCTGGCCCACCATCTGCTTTTGTCAATAAAGTATTATCGAAACACAGCCACACCCCTTCCTTCACATCATTGATGGTTGCTTTTGTGCTTTTTCATGCAGAGTTGAGCAGTTCCAACAGGCCTTATAGCCCACAAAGCCTAAAATAATTACCATCTGGTCCTTGACAGAAGATATTTGCCGGCTTCTGATTTAGAGGATAACTCTTTAACCACATCCTGGTGTGGGCTGGTGGTGGGGTTCTGACTCAGGAGCAGGAGACAAGAGATAACCCACAGAGAGGCACAGAAGGGGCACCTGTGCCAGAGAGCTGGGTCTGGTCCCCTCCATTAGCTTCTAACTTCGTTTCATGGCGTGACACCTCTTCCTGAGTCTCGCTGGTTGAGGGCAGATGGTGGTTGGTGATTGCAGGCTGCCTCTTGCTGCATTTCTCTGTGTGTTTATGGGGCTGGCAAAGTCTATGTGGTCCTTCTTTTCTTTTGGCAATTCATTGAGCCTGATGTAGAAGCAAATTGGTTCTTTCAGAACCAGGGATGACTGTCTCCCAGGGGACCTTTGGTAATACCTGGAGGCATTTTTGTCACAGCTGGAGCAGAGGGAGATGAGCAGGGGGTCATGGCTAGCATCTGGTGAGCAGAAGCCAGGGGTGCTGCTGAGCGCCCACGGTGCGCCCGGCGGTCCCCACAACCAAGGCCTCGTGGGCGCTCAGTCCCTCTGTGTGACCCCAAGACTGCAGCCCGCCAGGCTCCTCTGTCCATGGGTTTCCTCAGGCAAGAATACTGGAGTGGGTTGCCATTTCCTCCTCCAGGGNGGGAAGACTGACAGCGCCCAGGACGGACGTGGCCGAGGAGGATAGGGCTGGGGGGTGGAGCTGCTTGTCTCTGTGCTGTCTCCCTCCTCCCAGCCCTGGGGGACAACACCGGCTCTTCACTCCTCCTCCGGGGGTTTTCTTTAGTGTAAACCTTGTGGTTTGAGTCAGGTGCTGGTCTGGAGGGTTCACTGTGCACAGTGGCCTCCCATGGCCTCGGTTTGGGGTGCATGAACTCCCCCTACTCTGATGGAAGGGGGTGCACGCCTGGTGGGGGATGGTCCCTGGATGCTTTAGCTCTTCCCCCAGGGACCATCGGGGACTGGGAAGGAGAGGGACAGGAAGGACTGTACATGTGAATAGCCTGAAAGGTTTTTGGGTTTTGACGTTAACTTTTAAATCTCCTGCAGGTGTCTCTGGACCAGACGGCCGCCCCGGTGCTGGACGGCAGCAGCTTGGGGGTGAGCACAGGCCAGTCCATGGACAGGGGCAACAGCCAGACCTTCGGGAACTCACAGAGCTTGGGAGAACAGTGCTTCCCCTCCGCAAACTCCAGCGATATCGGGTGAGACAGGAAGACCACGCTTGTGCTCCTGGGCGGTGGGGACGCTCTGACCTCAGAGGCCGCAGAGGCCGGGGGTCTGGATCTCAGGCGTGAGTTCTAACTCGGCTACGAGTTATGTCTGGGAGCCCAGACCAGTCAGTCCTCACCGGCACCTTCTGACGGGGCTGGTGGTCCGTGCCCTGCCCTCATCACAGGCTCCTATAGAGACACCACGGCATCAGGCGCTGTGCGGGAGCTGGGCTCGTCCGGGCCTCTTATCTCTCCAGGCCCATGTCCCCACCAAGGCTGGTGGACGCTTCAGCTCCGGCTGTCCAGGGCACAGGAAGGGCATGCACGTTTCTGCTTCCTTGTTGCTCACAAGGGTAGAACAGCAGGTTCTCTTCTGCTTTTGGAAGAGGAACTGGGAAAGTCTAGGCTGGAGAAGGCCGGGACCAACAACGAGTCAGAACGCCTGGCTGGATTACAGAAAACACACTCCCATCCCACGGCAGAGAGCCCCAGGCAGCTGGTCCTGCCTCAGGGAACCAAGCTTTCTGCCACTGATGATGTTCACACTACAGAGTGGCCTCTGTCCAAACACTTGTCTTGGGGACTCAGGTATCAGAAGGAAGTTCACTTCCAAGGTCTTACTTTAAAGGCTTCTTTAACCCCTGAGGTTCTGAAATGCTCCGGTGGGTCCTAGACCCACCGAGTAGGAAGAGGAGGCCAAGACAGGGGCACCCAGGGAGGGGGGTGGGGGTTAAGGAGCTTCCGGATAAGCCCCAGGTTTGGTGTGACCTGTGCCTGTGTGTCCTGTGCCCAGGGACCTGGGTTTAGTTGCTGAGTATTCAGCATCTTTATGATCCGTCATATCATCAAGGAAGAGCGCACTCAGCAGGTGATGGAAAGCTCTGGGCACTGGGGGCAGGCGGATGGGATTCAAATGTGGACCCTTGATGCCTCCTGGCTCCTTGACCTTCACCAGTTCCATACCGTGTGGCATGTGAGATCTCGGTTCCCCAACCAGGGACTGAGCCGGTGCCTTGCACACTGAAAGCTCGGAGTCTCAACTACTGGACTGCCAGGGAAGTCCCCTCACCAGCATCCTTCACGTCTCCAAGTTCCAAAGGGTGGCTGTTACTATTGTGTTCAGTGTCACTGACCGTTTTGGACTTGGGCGTCAGTCCATGCTCAGTATTTATACACGTTAACCTCCCAGCAACCCTGGAGGACAGGAACAGTGTCCTCCCCAGTTTTTAGATGGGGAAACTGAAGCCAAGCAAAACCAGAGGCCCTCCCACTGGTGGCGATGACCGTGGGATTCTGTCCCCCGTGCTCTGACCACAGTACCTAGTGCTTGTGTGCGTGCTAAGTCGCTCAGTCGAGTCCGACTCTTTGCGACCCCATGGACTGTAGCCCACCAGGCTCTCCTCTGTCCATGGCGATTCTCCAGGCAAGAATACTGGAGTGGGTTGCCATGCCCTCCTCCACAGGATCTTCCCAGCCCAGGGATCGAACCCTCGCCTCCTGCAGCTCTCACACTGCAGGCAGATTCTTTACCACTGAGGCACCGGGGAGAAGGATGTGACGTGCGGGAGGCCCAGAGCTTCCCTCCAGGGAAATATCTTGGAAGTGGTCGGGCCTGACGTAGATTGTTCAAAGGGGAAATGCTTGTTAAAGGAAGCCAGTTAGGACACAGAACCACTTTGAGTTCTTTTTTTTAAAATAAGTTTGTTTAATGGGAGGATAGCTGCTTTACAGTGCTGTCTTGGTGTCCGCCCTGCAGCCATGTGAGTCCGTCATAGGTATGTCCCCTCCCTCTTGAAGCGCCCTCCCACCGCACCCCTCTAGATTGTCAGAGCACCGGGTTGAGCTTTCTGTGTCATAGAGCACCTGCCCTTTAGCTAACTATTTCACATGTGGTACTGTGTATATTTCAGCTATTGTCTCAACTCATCTCACCCTCTTCTGCCCCCGCTGGGTCTATAAGTCTGCTCTGTAGGTCTGAGTCTCTATTTCTGCCCCACAAATAGGTTTATCAGATCAGCCCAACCAGCCCAGCCTGAGGGCAGCCGTGATGTCGTATATAGTCCCTGGGGGACACGGGGACCCAAGGATGGGGTTTAAATGCATGTATAAATATACACGTATTTGGAAAGGGCTTCCCTTGTGGCTCAGATGGAAAAGAATCTGCCTGTGGTGTTGGATCCCTGGGTCGGGAAGATCTCCTGGAGAAGGAAATGGCAACTCACTCCAGTATTCCTGCCTGGAGAATGCCATGGACAGGGGAGCTCGGTGGGCTACAGTAAATGGGGTCGCAAAGAGTTGGACACGGCTGAGCGACTAACACTCACACACACGCTTTGGAAGCAGGCCAGCCCCTCTGTGATATCCCCAGGATGTAGCTGTCCGTACTTTGCTTCAGTGTCTTCAGTGTCCAGGTCATCCTGGCCTCCTTCTCTGTTTGCAGCGCTCAGCAACTGGCGGCCAGCTCTCTGACATCTTCCTCCACCCTGGTGGAGATCCTGGAGGCCATGAAGCACCCCTCGTAAGTGGCTGAATGCAGGGGGCCAGAGGATCCCATGGCGTGACCCAGCATGCTGCTCAGGGAGTGGGGTTTGGAGGGTTCATACCTGACTCCTCAACAGCCGTGTGGCCTTGGGCAAGTTACTTGACCTCTCCGAGCCCTGTTACCTTTTTGTAAAGTGGGCCTACAGTGGTTGAGTCACAGGTATTCTGAAGGCCAGGTCTCCCCCTCCCCCTTCTCCTTTCGCCGTCACACCTTCTTGTGTCCCGCCGCAGGGATTTCTCTGGGTCTAGGAAGCATGGGGAGAGATTGCACTGTGAGGGTCCTCACTTCAGTGGGGGAGTCTCCTCTGTTTTTCACCTTCTCTCTCTCCTTGTTGCCTCCTGGGAACTCAGGACAGGTGTCCAGCTGCTCCCTGAGCAGAAGGGCCTGTCGCCGAGCTGCTTCATCAGCGCAGAGGTGGTGCACTGGCTGGTGAACAACGTGGAGGGGGTCCAGACGCAGGCCATGGCCATCGACATCATGCAGGTGAGACCTCGGGCCGGGCGGGCCACCAACCGGTGCGTCACGGGCCCGTCTTGCTTTGAAAGGCACTTCTATACCTGACTTACATGTGAGGCAGGATCTGCCGTGTGCACTGAGGTGTTCTGGGCAGACTCTATGCTTCTGACCCTGGCGGGGGAATCCCGTGAAAAGTGCCCAGGCCAGGCCATCTCTGCCTCAGCGCCTTCCTGGCTCCCTGCGCTTCCCAGAGCACCGGGCACAGCCGAGTGTGGTCTGTGTGCGTCTCGTTCATCCTCCGCCCTGACCGGGCCCCTTGAGAACAGGGCAGCTCTGACCAGGTGTTTTCCACGTCACCAGTGCCCGAGTATTGCTTGGCACGTGGTAGGCACTGAGCCAGCCCTCGCTGAATTTAATAACGTCGTTCGGAACTGGGATTAAACTCGAGAAGTGGGCAAGGGAAAGCTCAGTGCACACCGTCCTGTCCACACAGAGGCCCCCACGGAGAATCGGTGACGCTTGGTCCATATGTGTCCGTATAATGAAATTATTAAGGACATACGTGAGAATTATATTACACTAACCGTTTATTTCTGGATGGAGAGGAAGGGAGTGAGGCGTGGGAGAATCCATAGAGATTTTAAAGTTTTGTTTAGTTTTCTTTGGCTCCGCTGCATGGCTTGCGGGATCTTAAGCAAAAATCTCTTAAGTCTGTATAGCAAAAAGTTAAACTAGTTGAAGGTGGCTGATGGTATGACCTGGATTTCCTTTGTACTTGTCTGTGTGTTTGAAATATCTAAGGACACTGTATTATGAGTTTGCATTTTATAATGTAATCCATGTCAGGCACAGCGTTCAACACAGTGCAACCGGTACAGCTGATGGGGAGGAGAGTGGGGCCTGCGGGGTTCCCCTGCAGGGATTTTAGAGTTTCGCTGACTCTCCTTCTAGAAAATGCTGGAAGAGCAGCTCATCACACACGCCTCTGGCGAAGCCTGGCGGACCTTCATCTATGGCTTCTATTTCTACAAGATCGTGATGGACAGAGATCCTGAGCGAGGTGAGGCTGACTGTTGCCTGCGAAGCAGTTATTTCCTGGCGATGCGCCCCCTCAGGCTACCTGGCTTCTCAGCCTCCTTGGGTGGCGCGGTCCCCTCGGTCGATGGGCGTGTCAACCTCCCCGAGCATCTGTACTTACTCTGAGCATCACCGGAGGATAAAATAGTTTTTTAATTGAAATAGAGGTCATGTAACATGAAACTAACCATTTTAGTTTTGGTCATGCCACGTGGCTTGTGGTGTCTTGGCTCCCCGATCAAGGGTTGAACCTAGGACCACCACTGTGGAAGTGCCTAACCACTGGGCCACTGGAAAGCTCCCCCAAACTAAGCATTTTACAGGGGACAGTTCAGTGGCACATAGGGCTCACAGTATTGCGTAGCCACCACCTCTGTCTAGTTCCATGACCTTTTCATCACCCTGAAGGGAAACCCCATTCTCACGGGTGCTCCCTCCCAGACTCCGCCTCGCCCAGGCCCTGGCCACCAGTCAGCTGTCTGTCTCTAAAGGCTGGCGAGTGCTGGACATTTCTACCCCCGTGGCCTCACGCCCTCCACGGCCTTTCATGGCTGGCTTCTTAGCGCCGTGTTTTCAGATTCACTGCATCAGGCATGAATCGGTGAGAGAACACGAGCAGCCGTGCTGAGGGCCCGCCCTCCGCCCTCCGCCCTCCGCAGTGCCTGTGCAGCAGCCCACCGCCTGGCACACGACGGCAGTGGACGACTTCGCCAGCTTCCAGCGCAAGTGGTTCGAGGTGGCCTTCGTGGCGGAGGAGCTCCTGCACTCAGAGATCCCCGCCTTCCTGCTGCCCTGGCTGCCCAGCCGGCCAGCCTCCTATGCCAGTAGGCACAGCTCCTTCAGCCGCAGCTTCGGGGGCCGCAGCCAGGCCGCCGCGCTCTTGGGTAGGTGCCTGGGCCGGTGGGGCCCGGGGCGTCCTGGCGGGTAGCCAGCCAGGAGGGGGATGCCGTGGGAGCCAGGGTTAGGGCCGCCGGGGCTGTCACGCTGGGACTGTCAACGCTGTGGGCTCCTGTGCGGCTCCCACCGGCTGAGAGGGCACGTGTATTACTGTCCCGGCCAACCAGCAGGGCTCAGCAGTTGTCAGACCAGGCCAGGTGCTAGCCCTGCATGGACCGGACAGACGTTGTGGTCACTTTTCCCAGGGGCTCAGGACGCGGGGTGTGAGCGACTAGTCTCTGCTGGTTTAACCCCTTCCAGAGGCTATCCCCGCACCAGAGCATCTCAGGACCTCAGAAGAGGAAGGGGTCTCCGAGGTGGTCCATTCCAGGCACTCACTCTGAGCGTGGACCTCCCCTCTGTCCTCCCCACCAAATGTGCTTACCTTGGGGCATGCACCCCAGGGCCCTTCCCTAAGGTGGGGTGAATGCATGCTTATTGAATGGTGGTGACCTGATTTTGAGAACCAGACTGATGAGTTGAGATATGAGTTCTAGGCAAGGTGTCATGAGATTCCCCTCAAAGGCAGGTTGGAGAGACCCTGAAAACCCCCCAGGAGGAGGGGAACAAACATCGCACACCCCAGACTCCAGTGAAATTCCTCTTTGTACCGGGCCAGCCTGGAAGTGCCCGGCTACCTCGCGCTCTTGCCTGGCTGGTGGGATGGAAACCTTGCTGGTCTCCAGGTCGGCAGAGCCACTCAGAGCCAGCATGGCAGTGCCCTGTGTGGGCGGCAGGGGCAGGGCACCGCCCGTCACCAGGCCCCCAGGCACGGGGGCAGGGCCCCGTGTACACTCACTCCTTTGTTAGGGTTTCTGCTTCTGGGAGAAGTGTTACATTTTGGTTCTTGACAGTTTCTTCAGGAACATCCTGGGTATCAGGGGTTCGATAATTCTGGAACTAGGCAGAATCTTTCGTGCGTGCATGTTTTCTGGGAAAACACTCTTACTTCTCCAAGAGCTCGCATGATTGTTAGAGTGGACTGCTGCCCGTGGAGAAGTGCCACTGGATTCGAGGGGAGGGAGGGACCGGGGCAATCTCAGTTTGCAGAAGGCCCGGGTCTGGCCTCACCCAGAAACAGAGCAGAGCCCTCCCTGGCTTTTGCTTATTTCTGAGCCAGCTTCAGGCCTTCGGTTGGGAACTCTACCTCTGACCCGTCTCTAAAACACCCATCTTGGTTGAGAAGGATTTGTGAGCAGGAGCCCAGATCGGATGAGCTCCTTTGGTGCTGACCTGGCATCAGTGGGCAGCACCCCGTCACTGGGCAGGGCATTGCATACGTATGCTCATTCATGTCTGACTCTTTGCGACACCAGGGACTGTAGCCCGCTAGGCTCCTCTGTCCTTGGGGATTCTCCAGGCAAGAATATCGAAGTGGGTTGCCATTTTCTTCTCCAGAGGGGTCTTCTGAACGCAGGGATCGAACCCGTGTCTCCTGCATTGAGGGTTCTTTACCACTAGGGCCTCTTGGGAAGCCTGGGACAGAGCATTAGATTTCAGTAAGAGTTTCCATTTCTTGAGAAAAGATTATAGAACTATTGCCTTCCTGGGTTGAAACCAAAAAGCAATACCCCCTCCTCACTCTGGTCTAGGCTGTTTGGTCTCTGGAATCGGAAGATCTGGGGCTCAGCCTGGCTGAGGTTCTGACTCCGATCTTGGCCAGGGCAGTTCCCCTCCGTGGGCTGCTGTTTCCTCGTCTGTAAGAGCGGGGCTGGATTAGATTAGAGGAGGCAAGCTATGAACAAACAGGCCTATCTGTTCATGTGTTTGTTTTAAAATAACTTGGGTTTTAGAGCACGTTTAGGCTCACAGCAAAACTGAGCAGAGAGTAGACTTTCTGTATCCTCCCTGCCCGCCCCTGCCTCCCCCACCATCGACTTATCCCCACTGAAGTGGGGTGTTTGTTACAGTCAGTGACCCTACACCAGCACATCGTTATCAACCAGGTCCATGGTTTCCCTTAAAGTCTGCTCTGGGTGTTCTGCCTTTTATGGGTTTAGACAAATGTATAGCGACATGTGCTCACCATTATGGGGCTTCCCAGGTGGCACTGGTGGTGAAGAACCCTGCTTTCAGTGCAGGAGACACAGGAGATGCAGGTTCTGTCTTCGAGTCAGGAGGAGCCCCTGGAGGAGGGCAGGGCAACTCATTCCAGTGTTCGTGCCTGGAGGAGCCCCTGGACAGAGGAGCCTGGCGGCTACAGCCCACAGTCCATGGCGTCGCAAAGAGCTGGACGGGACCAAAGCAACTTAGCCCAGTGCAGCAGCACTCACCATGATAGTATCACACAGAGCGGTCTCACTGCCCTAAAAATCGGCCTGTTTTTGTAAATAAAGTTTTATTGGAACATGGTGTGCTCATTCATTTAGGTAATGTCTGGCTGCTTTTGCACTCTTAACAGCAGCATTGAGTAGTGAGAACAGAGACTTTATAGCTGCACAACCTAAACTACTTACTGCCTGGAACTTCCTGGCAGACCCTCGCCGAGCCCTGGACTAGACGGCCTCCAGGAAGCGTCTAGACCCTGCAGTTGCACGTCGGTGTGCTCGGTTGCTTGCTCCTCCTCCTCACCCCCTGCCTTCCTTTCCCTCCCCTGGGCACCGGCCGGCCTGCGCGCTGACGTAGCCGCCACTGTTCCGGAGCAGAGGACCGTGACCCTGGACGTGGACGTGAACAACCGCACGGACCGGCTGGAGTGGTGCAGCTGTTACTACCACGGCAACTTCTCTCTGAACGCGGCCTTCGAGATCAAGCTGCACTGGATGGCTGTGACCGCCGCCGTGCTCTTTGAGATGGTGAGCCCCCGGGCGTGGTCGGCCTGGGTAGGGATTCCCGTCCCTTAAACAGCTGTTCTCAGTTCAGGCTCCTGTTACCTTCACCTGGCCCGTTGCAACAGCCACTCTCAAAAAATTAAACACTGTCAAAAATTCAAACAGTTGGAAAAGGTGTAGATCAGGGGGTGTCTGAGCCTTGGGGCTCCTGACATGTAGGACGGGTGTTCTCTGTCAGGAGTAGGGGCCCTGGCCTGTGCACTGTAGGATGCTGAACAGCATCCTTGGTCTCTGCCCACAGTGGCACCCCCTCCTGTGTCAACCAAAAACGTCTCCAGATTCTGCTAGTGTCCCCAGGGAGGGGGGCGTTGCCTCTCCAGTTGAGAATCCCCGGTGTAGAGCAAAAAGTAGCCCTCTCTCCCACTCTGTCCCCGTTCTCTGGAACTTCCATCTTCTGCCCTGACACTTGACTGGTACTGTGGGGACATTCTGTGCAGGTAGAGGCCCTGTCACTTTTTTTCTTAACAGATAATTTTCTGAGAATTTCCTGTCACCTATGTATCTTCTGTATAAATAAGTTGGCCTCTTTTTTTTTTTTTTTTAATTGCTTTTGCCTCATTTGGGGGGAAAGGTTTTTTTAAATAACGTTGTTTCTTAAAAGTTAACATATGTGGGATTTCCCTGGCAAGTCCAGTGGTTAAGACTCAGTACTTCCACTGCAGGGGGGCTCGGGTTCGATCCCTGATCCGGAAAGCTAAGATTCTGCATGCTGCTTGGTACAGGAAAAAAAAAGAAGTTGTGCCTAACAGGAAACTGTGTTTCTGTGCTTCCCACCAGGTCCAAGGTTGGCATCGCAAGGCTACCTCCTGTGGCTTTTTGTTGGTGCCAGTTTTGGAGGGGCCCTTTGCTCTGCCCAGTTACCTGTATGGCGACCCGCTCCGGGCCCAGCTGTTCATCCCACTCAATGTCAGCTGCCTGCTCAAGGAGGGCAGCGAGCACCTGTTTGACAGTAAGAGGCACCCCCCTCCTGAGGGCGGGCACAGAGCACGCCCCCGTCCTGCCCACCAGGGTTGCCCTCCCCCCCCACCCCCTGGCACCAGGAGGGAGCTCAGCTTCTCGTGGGTGGTGAAAAGAGGGGGCCTCTGGACAAGGGACCAGCATTTAATCCTGGTTTTCTTCACTTAGTGGCCGGCCAGCCCTGGACAAGTCACCTAATGTCTCTGAGCCTCAAATGGCCTTGTTTCTACAGTGGGGGTGGCCAGAGCTGCCTTGCCAGCTCAGCGAGACCCTCGTGTGGCCTGGGGAGCATGGTGGGTGCGAGGGGCGCTGCTGTTTGGCTCTCCCGCGCCCTCCTCTCTCCGCTCCAGCCTGACTGGCTTGGGCTGCAGGAAGCTGAGCCTCGCAAGAGGCCTGCACCGCTGCTCCACACAGCAGGGCTGGAGGGGGAGGCGCCGAAAGCGGAGCAGGACGTGTTGTGCTGTGGTGCACGGCTGAGGCACCTCAGCGCCTGCAGGGCTCCGCTCCCACGGCACGGGGAGGCAGAGCAGGAGGACGGAGGCCCCTAGCCCAGCCCTCCCCCAGAACAGGGCCCACGGGGCTGGCCTCGCCCGCCTGGCTCCAGGGGCGGGTGTGCACAGATCGAGGGGTGAGCTGCGCTCACATGGCACGGACTTCTCATCACCAAGCACGCTGCGATGAGCATATTGTTAGCTCCCGCGAAGTGTTCTGTAAGCTCACAGATGACCTTTTTATAAGGAAAAGCTGGAGCCACTGCTGGTGATCCGAGCCCTTTAGCTGCCTAGGTGTAGAAATTATCAGTGTGGAAGAAGAAACCTTTGAGGCAAAGGAGGTGGTTTTCCCTGAGTTCTCGTGCGTCTATGGCGTGGTTGGTGGCAGATAACCATTCTCCCCCACCCCCACGCCGGGGTGCAAAGAGCTTTTGATCTGAAGGTACATCTGTATGTTTTTTACATCTTGGAAGACACTTTTGTACAGACACAACATTTTCAGCAGTAGTTGGGGATCCAGGCGAGCTGCATGACCCTGGAGGCCATAGATCCCGTGGTCCTTAGAGTTTATGACATTCCCCCGCCCCCCCACGCTCTTGTTCCCTCTTGTGGTATGGCTGCGGAGGGACCGTTTTCTGCAGTACTGAAATGCCAGGTGTTTATGTCCGTGTCTGATGACTTTAAGCCAGGCACTGCCTCCTACTGCTGTTGTTAATATGTTGCGGAGAAGGTGAGATCTTCACGCACACCATCCAAAGACTCTTCTGGGGTCTCCCACCTTCGCTGTAACTAGGCAGGAGTGCTCACAGGGCTGGTCCTGGAGGACATTGCTGTATGAGCTGATGGTTTTCCCTGCCAGTTATAACCCAGTCTGCAAGACCA
Source organism: Redunca redunca (assembly GCA_006410935.1). NCBI lineage: Eukaryota > Metazoa > Chordata > Mammalia > Artiodactyla > Bovidae > Redunca > Redunca redunca. The sequence goes on along the minus strand of SJYQ01095414.1, from coordinate 98,094 downwards.
GCATCCTCTGTTGGTTGCCATGGTTACGGCTGAAAGAAAGGCATCCTAGCTGAAAGGAATAAGGACTTGAATCTGAAAATCGATTTTCTTGCTTCTGTGCCATCTCTCCTCCTGTCCTCTCCCGTTCTGATAAGGAATTCAACATCTTAAAAACATGACAAGGACGTGCTGTGTCTTGTTTTTACCAATTAAAGCCAAAGTCTTTTATTTATTCATTTTTTTTGCTCTTTGGTTACCCAGCATCCTCACATCTATCGTACATATAAAATTCCAGAGAAGGAAAAAGCAGTCAAGCCCCTGCAGGCTCCCCCGCCTCTGGGACGCCGTCTTGAGTGCTTGCTGCTCTAGCGCTCAGCACCCTGACCCCAAGAGCAGCCCCAGCCCATGGCCTCTGCCGTGTGACAGCTGCCTCAGCCCTGCCACCTCCTTGCCCTGCTCTTCTCCAGCCAGGCCACAGCGTGAAGCGGGCAGTGGGGGCAGGCACCCATCCACCCCACCCCACCCCCTCCCCAGCTGATCACTTTTCTAAAAACGATTTTTATATTGATTTGCTTCAGTTTCCCCACCCCTAAACTAGAAGACTGGTAAATCGTTTTTCTCTCCTCGGAAGCAAATAGCATGCACTTAAAGCTTGTCCTTTGCTTGGGTTTAATATCCTGCTCCTTTCTGCTTTGGGCACAGACTTCATTAGAATGAGTCTCATAGCAAGTTCTGGCAGCTCACACTGGTCGCTGAGGACTTGTGTTCCTCCCCTCTCTAGACCTTGATGGAGCTTGGAGCTGTCATGCTCTTCAGGACGGCCCTTCTTGGGGTGGAGGCCAGTCCTTCTGAAAGCTGGAAACGCAGAGCTCGGGCTCAAGGGGGGGGAATTGCCAAGAGCAGTAAGGGGTCACGGAGGCCGGACCCAGGGCTGATTGCAAACCTTGGGATAGCAATTCAGCATTTATTCCCTTTTTCCCTTCAGGCTTTGAACCAGAAACATACTGGGACCGAATGCACCTTTTCCAGGAAGCCATTGCACACAGGTTTGTTCTTAGCAAGAAGGAAGCATGGGGAGGCCTCAGTGTTTGTCTCAAACAACGAAGCTAGTCCATTCCCTTTCCTGGGAGACAGACCCAGTCCACCAAGGACAGATTTACTGCATATCTCCTACGGGTCCCTCCGCCGTGGTTCCAGAAATGAAACCTCCTGTCCAGTTCCTGGAGCTGCAGTTTTTCAGGCCTGATTCTCTCTCATTCGTGTTGGTGGGAGAGCAGAGAGTCATCTCCTCAGCCTCCACCCAGAGCCAAACTTGCCAGGAGATGAAAATCTGTAGAATTTTCCAGGAGCCCCTTGACCCATGTTGAGAAGACAATGAACACTTAACAAGCAATAGACACATTCAGTGGCTACTTACTGATACCTGCTATGTGTACCAAGGAAGGCTGTCCTAGGCTCAGGCCAGTCCGGCTCTGTCTCCAGAACGCCACTAGCTCAGTGTCTGGGGGCTGTCTGGCGTTACCCATAGAAAAATCAAAGCCTCCTGCGCTGTGTTCAGGGTCATATCACCTTGTTCAGGTGCCCTCAGCTGCCCCAGCCCCACCGTGCACACACACACCCCTACCATGCACACAGATACCCAGTGTGCACACACACCATGCACACACAGTGTGCACACACTCACACCCTGTACACATACGCACACCATGCACACAGACCTCACTGCGCACACCCCTTCCACTACGCGTACACACCCCCACATACCATGACACACATCCCCACTGTGGACACACATCCCCACAGTGCACGTGCACACTCTCACTGTGCACATGCATACAGATACCCACACACCATGTGCACACATCCCACTGTGCACACACTCCCACCGTGCACACATCCCACCGTGCACACACTCTCACCATGTGCACACATCCCACCATGCACACACTCCCACCGTGCACACATCCCACCGTGCACACACTCCCACCATGCACACATCCCACCGTGCACACATCCCACCGTGCACACATCCCACCGTGCACACACTCCCACCGTGCACACACTCCCACCGTGCACACAGACACCATGCTCACTCCCACTATGCACACACACACACCGTGTACACACACACACACCTACTGTACACACACCCCATCATGCACAGACACCCCCACTGTGCACACACCCCACAACCATAAGATGAAGTCCAGACCGTTCAGTCTCCTCCACCCAGACTGGCCTAGGCCTGCGTTAGATCTTCCTCTGCCCTGTCTTTGATGCCTGGTAAAGGCTTTGAAATAAGTGCTGGGGACCTGACTTCCTCCTCCTAGGAGGAGGGTGTACGATTCGGGGCAGTTGAGTGAAGAGGTCAGTGGGAAAGGACTGTGGCGTGAGAGGCAGACAGGCCTGGCTCACCTCTGCCCCGCCCACCCCTCCACCAAGCATCTGGCCGAGGAGTCGTGAGCTGCTCCGCCTTCGTGTTCTCCTGGGCCGTTGGCGGGGTTCCCTGACATTCCTGTCACCCAGTAAGCCTGCAGGAGACGGTGGCTACTGTTAGGAAGACCCCAGCTGAGTGTGCCAGCAGGTCGTGCTGATCCATGCTGAGTAGATAGCCTTGATGGGAGAGTTGGGAGGAGGAAGCGGGAACTCCGGAGCTGTGCCCACAGGTGCTAGAACTGGCTGATGGTGATGAGCTCATGGTGCAAGCAGCCGATCGATCGGTTGAATCTACGCTTCTGACTTCAGGTGTCCTTCAGCAAAGAGTTATAGGTGCCCGTGTGAAGCCGGGAGCTTCTGCCAAGGACGCAATCACAGCACCCCCCAGAGCTCAGTCCAGAGAGGAGACAGGCCTGTGCTTGCCTCAGCGCTGCCCCTCACAGCCCCTGTTACATAAACCCCTCAACTTGGGGCAGGGGCCGCGCTCGCCAGCACGTCCTCCACAGCACTTAGCAGGCAGCGCTGTGATGAATGCACTTTGTGGAAATAGAAAAACCAGGCACAGAACCAGCCATGGATGGAAAACAGCCCCTCCTGCCTGTTTCCAGAACAGAGCGAGGCAGGCCCCATGTGTTTCTCGCCTTAAGGAAAATGACTCCAGTTACGCATTTCTCAGTGCGAAGCCTTTATTGAGAAACTGCACTTAGTGTAGGAGCCCAGACAGGAAGGGGAGTGAGGCCGGCCAGGCCAACTCAGTGGAGTGAAGACGGGGGCCTGCCCGGAGGGGCTGAGGGTCTCGGGGGTGGGGGGAGGAGGGGAGAGGGAGGCAGGGCCAGTGCGATGGAGGGGCTGGCTGGGGGGATGAAGGCTGGAGGAAGGAGAGCCAGCCAGGTGAGGGGCTCTCAGCTCCCCAGAGGGGAAAAGGGGCGGGGCGGAGGGTGGGAAGCAGTGCGGATGGAGAGAAGCAGCCGGACGTTCCACTGGGAGACGTTCCAGGGCCCCTCTCCCCAGGCCGGGCCGCCTGAGGGTCGTGTCAGCCACACTCCGGCCCAGGAGGTCCTCAGCAGCGTGTCTCCCTGACCTTCCTTTAGGTTTGGGTTTGTTCAAGATAAATACTCTGCGTCCGCTTTCAACTTCCCGGCCGAGAACAAGCCCCAGTACATCCACGTCACAGGTGAGGCCCTGGGCGCGGCGTGGAGGGTGGGGTAGGATGGTGTGCCCGGGGCCCCCTGCCTCCCTCCTGGCAGCACCACCACCCGGCGCTGTCCCCGCAGGGACGGTGTTCCTGCAGCTGCCCTACTCCAAGCGCAAGTTCTCGGGGCAGCCGCGGCGGCGCCGCAACTCCACCAGCTCCGCCAGCCAGACCCTGTTCTGCGAGGAGCGCGTGGGCTACAACTGGGCCTACAACAGCATGCTCACCAAGACCTGGCGCTCCAGCGCCACCGGCGACGAGAGGTTCGCCGACCGGCTGCTGAAGGACTTCACAGACTTCTGTGGCAACCGCGACAGCCGGCTGGTGGCTTTCTGGGCCAGCTGCCTGGAGAAGATGCACGCCAGCGCCCCGTGACGGCGGGGGCTGGGGCTGGCGTCCCCCTGCCCGTGAGACTCGTGGTGGGGACAGTTGGGCAGGTTCGGGGGGGTGGGGGCTGTGGGGGTGCTTGTCCCCCACCAGCGTCCATCCTCTTCGCGGAGGGAAGCTGCGGGAGCCGCTGTGCCCCGGGAGCGGGCGGGAGGGCGGCCCCGTGAGCATCCGCAGTCTGTTTGAGTGGGATCTGCTGCTTCCCACCCAGGGGGAGTGCTCACAGGATGTATAATTTTGTGAAATAATGTACCATAAGCTCACACAGCTGTATATACCTGTACAGAGCAGAAGTGGGAATAAAGTGCCCCGGGTGGCATCTCGGTCCCCAGCCCGGTCCCCAGCGGCAGCTACCCCGTCCTGGGCCGGGCGGTCATGCCCCNTTTTTTTAAAAGAATTCACTCCCAGACCAGTCCACACAAGTATGTTACTTAAGCAATGCTGCTTTCCGCTTCTCTTAGACTTTCTTACTGCTCCTGAGATGTAACTCATACCCCTGGTTGCTGCCTGACAGTTTCTTATCACGGACACCCCGGATCTAAGAATAAACCTGATGCAAGGCTTACTGTTGGGTTACGTGCCGACAGTTCCTTGGAGCAAACGTGGTCGTAGGTCTCTCTCCTCTCTCTCTCTAGAGAGGCGGTCAGAACTGCTCAGCTTAGAAGTTCTTAAAAGAATATTTCAACTCACAAAAGAAAGAGAATCTAAAGCCCAGAAGCTTGATTCCAGCGGTGGGCAGTGGGGGTAGTGGTGGGGAGCGGGCACGGATTTCTCTGACAATGCTCGGTCCTGGGACCAGTTCAATCAACTCGGATCACAGAAATGTTAAGCCACAGGTTTCCTGACTTGAGCCTGTGAAAGGGGCAGGTTTTGTGCACCTTAGCCCTCTGGGGGGAGACGGGTGGGAGACAGTGGCAAGGAAGACCCTGTAACTGCAGCTCTGGTCGGAGTTCTGCTCGCTTCATCCCCTCCCCCGTTGCAGAACGAGCTTTTCTCCGGACAGTTGTGTTATTGAAATAAAGTGAAGCAGCGGAGGGCTCCTTTGATGGAAATGCAAAGTTAAAAGGCCCCCATCACATTCCTCAGAGTGAAGCCCTGGAAACCACAGGCTGCTTGAAGACAGGTGCTCAGCAGAGGCCACTGACAGAGCTCCAGGGAGGGCCCCAGCCCTGCACTTGCATGCGGATGAGGCTGAAACACACTCAGAGCGCAACACAGCACCGCCTGATGTGGGTTAGGAGGGTCAGGAAAAAATGTCTGGGCCGTGTCGAGGGAAGGAGAGGGCGCTAAGGGGAAATAAGTAGCACTGCTTTACTATCTCTGGCTGGCTAAAAAAAGATCCTCATATAATTGTGCAAACAGCTTTAATGGGTAAAGACCGAGAGAAACTCAAACGATTGAAACGAGCATTCCCCCGGAGCTCCTATCTTAGGTCAGGTTGTCGAAAGAGGATCATAAACTTTGGTTCCACATCTAACCTCGAAAGTCAAAGACTCACAAGCTTGGGATCTTAAGGCAAAATTTAAGAGTTTCAATTTCCTTCAAAAAAATTTTTTTTTCTAACAATTAAAAATAAAATTAATGTCATTGCTGGCACTGAGTCACCACCTACTGGCCACAGAGGAAAGTACAAGTGTCATAAACTGCCTGGTCACACCATGAGGCTAAGGAAACAGCCAGACCCAAGGCAGAGAGATGACTCGGTGAAACAGATAGGATGGGGTGGCAATACACACTTGACAACACTTGGGGTTGGGAGGCAGGAAGAAGTCCTCGTCTTAGTCTCCTCCGGCCAGGAGAGACAGGACAGATATGGGAGCAGGACCCTCGTCTCCACATCCCAGGAGACTCCGGGAAGTCTTTACTGCAATTAGGATAACCAGGACCCCTGCACCTGGCTTCACGTCCGAATTAATCAACCTAAATAGCACGAGAAGCCAGGACAGGGAAAGCGCTAGAACAGACACCAGCAGCTTCAGTGGTTTTGTCTTCTGTACCCTGGGAAATGTAATTTGATTGATCTGGACCTTTGTTCTCACGACCTGCAAGATGACATACCCAAACCATATATACAGCTTCGGGTCTGCTGGTAGGAAAGTGTGGATGCAGTGAGATCCCCTGAATTCCTGTCTTTCTTCCTGCTTCCACTGGGCACGTGTACAGAGCATCGCCCACGGTCCTAGTAACAAGACACTCAGGACATGAAGGACTGGCAACACTCAACTTTATTAAGATTTAAACAGAGAAGATGCTTCTGCACGTTAAACACGTGTGGAACCGAGTGGCTTGCTGGGGGCACCCAGTACCACCTATGCTAACACACCACTGGGGTGAGGGGGTGTCCAAGGGTCTGCAGCTCGGGGCGGGCTCCCCTGCTATGGTCTGTGGGCCCCACAGCCCCAGTACTTTACTTCTCCTTAAATTCTTCCCTTGAAATTAGGATGAGCTGCCCTGGAGGGAATAAGACAGCTAGACTTATAAACCTAAGGGTATTCAGGGACCAAGATGGGTTGTCTCCTGTGACCGAGGAAACCCTGAAATCCTCCAGAGCTCTCGGGAGTAGTAGTTCCGTTATTCTAGGAATGGGATCTTAGATCCAGGACAAATTTTGGAGTGATGGGCTATGAGACACAAAGCAGCATTATTCTGCAGCAAAAAAAAAACAACAAATCCAGGAAGTAGGAAGAGAAAACTATAGAAACAAAAACAAAAACACTACCTAAGTACTTGGAAACAGGGCATTAGAGAAAAATTACAGGGTGGAGAGCACAAGGTCTTCATTTCTCTCCATGCACAGAGCAGAGCACAATATCGCATCATAAACTATAATTTAAACATACCTGTCTGATCTATAAATATTGGAATGGGTGATGGGCACACTGAGCTGAATGGAAAGCTTCCCGCTGCGGAGGCCTGCAGACCACCTTCAGCTGCCGTGTTTCCTGAACCGGGCCGCACACGCTCAACGGGACCCATCTTCCTACAACGTCGGTTTTATGCAACGACTGAAGGGATCTGGGAGCGGGGTCTTAAAAACAAACATGGACTGGTCGATGTATGTTGCTGATAAATAGATTATACAGTGGGGGTACAGAACAGAAGAAACTCAGGAAATGTCGTTACTGGATGGCCCCCGGGACCGGCCGCCCCTGTCAGCACCTGGCTGAGAGTGACCGCGGGAAAGCGTGCCCACCGGAGGGTCAGGCTCCAGCCCCCAGGAGCCCCCAGCGGACATGGACGAGGAGCTGCTGGGCCCCAGAGGCGGCTCACACACCCTACTGCCCTGGGGCCTACGGGGCTGGCTTCTCTGAAACTCTCCTCCGGGAGCGGCAATTCTGTGAAGGAGTGGAGCTGTTTCGGGGTGGGGGGTTGGGGGTGTCAAGGAAAGAGGTATTTGAGACCACTGTCCCCCAGGGAGTGGGCAGGGCACCCTCTCCCCGGAGAGGGCGGCCTGGTGCTGCGGGCAGGCAGCCCTCAGCCTCTGCAAGCTGGTGGGAGCGGCGGCCCAGCCTCTGAGGGAAGTCTCATCCGGCTGGGGCTTCCGTGTCAGCAGGGGGCTCCAATTAAAGAAGCTTCCAGAAGTACTTCTAGAAGTACAGATCTTTATGCTTGTATACAAACAGACGGCTCAGAAGGAAACTCACTCCACTCCGTTCCTCCCAGCCTCTCCTAGGGGTGGAGATGGGTGCCCCTCTCTCTTAACTTTAATGGGGGTGCATACACTCCATGCCTTCCAAGAAACCTTCCTCCACTAACATTTGTTTCCTTCCAAGTGCACGCTCTAATTCTTTTTTCGCCGGCTTAAAAAAACAAAAACAAAGAAGTCTTCCCTTGGCTGAAGAAAACTGTAGCCGAACGAGTAACAAACGCAGGTCTTTTTCCTGGGGTAACCCAGTTACAAAGTTACAAACAGTTCAACACCCGGTCAGGTACCTCCCGCTGAGACCCATGCCTCTGCTCTGAGAACTGGGTTGGAGATGCTGGTGGGTGGGTCCTGCCCCGGCCCTCGGCGACCCTGTCTCCCTGGATTCACTCCACGGTGCTGACGGCTAAGGAAAACAGGAGCCTGTGGGTCCAGAGGGGGCACGGACCTACGAGACAGGCTGATGGGTTTTACTTCTAGACAGGTTAAGAAATGAAAAAGTGTTCGTGACCGTCTGCTTTGCGAAATTCTCGCTTCAGGTTCGAACTTGGAACTTCCCAGCTTTGGTCATGTACTTTATGCCCTTGAAGGGTTTGTACTTCTCTCCATACATATCCAGACGATTCACTTTGAGGCCTGCAAGGAAGGAAGGTAAACATTATTCCAAAGAAGCAGGTAGCATAACTGGTTAATTCATGTCAACTCAAAGAGCTCCGAGGGCCGGAGAAAGCTGTAACCGTGAACCGGAAAATGTGTGTGTGTTCAGTCGCTCAGTTGTGGCCTACTCTTTGGGATGCTATGGATCCTTTGGACCGTAGCCCACCAGGCTCCTCTCTCCATGGGATTCTCCAGGCAAGAATACTGGAGTGGGTTTCTATTTCCTTCTCCAAGAGATCTTTCCAAGCCAGGGATCGAACTCGAGTTCGATCTCCTGTATTGCAGGCCGATTCTTTACCATTCCGCTACCTGGGAACCTACACTTAATTATGTCACTTGAACACAGCCGACAGATTCTTCAGCCCTGGAACATAGGCTGAAAATAAAAACCTGCTCCAATAAAAAGCCAGCCAATGAGATCTGTCCCTGTGGTGGAAAGGGCAGAAAGTTATATGCAGGCTGACATGAGGGTAAGGAAAAATAAGACCACTCCAGATTTTTCTCAAAGTTATGGGGTTGAACATATGAATTCATAATAACAGAATTAAGAAATTCATAATCAAATAAAGGTATAACTGAATGAATAAACTAATGATGAAAAGTGATGAATTAATTCTTCAGTGCTTCTTAAATACTCTCACTGGACTAAGAAAAGAACATTTTATACTATTCAGAACTTTAAAGTTTATTAAGGATTTTAAGATGAAAAGAGCTTATCGTTTAAATGAATTCTAATCACTTAAACTAGCTGTGGTCCATTGGTAAAGAAAACAAGAACTTCATATAAAGGTCCATATCCATCTAAAAGGGTCATTCTAAGAATTAAATAAGAAAATAGATGAAAAGAGCTGGCACGTAGCAGACACCTGCAGAGAGGTAACAAGTCTTGATATCACCCTGGGTGGTGGGGTGTAAACTATAGTTGATAACTCAGGTCAGCTGAGCGTTCCACATAATCACAGCACACAGGAAATCTTCTGAAATTGGGGGAAAGGAGGGGAATTCTTGTCACTCACCAGCTGAGAATGCAGATACATCCCCATACTGAAGACCCTGGGATGCCCCAACCAGCGCCCCCAGAGTGACTCAACAACGGCTCATGAGCACTTCCATCTCCAATACTGATGAAGGGTCACAGACTTCCTCCAGAAATGGACTGGGAAAGATCTAACTAAAGATCACATATCAGCTAACGAAATCCAACTCTGTGGACAGGGAGCGGCCGGGGGGGTGCTTTGTGATGTCGCTGCCTTGGGCCCCTGCCTTCCCCCTACCCTGAGCTGGGCGTCACTCACCAGAAATGGCCAGCTGCTGGATCTTAAACTGCAGGTTGATCGTGGGGTTCTCATCCGGTTTGGAAGCTCCGGCCTGGAGACTCATGGTTCCCTTCAAACTTGGGAGCTTCTGGGGATTTATTTTTCCTACATCCCAAGACAGCATCTTCAAAGAGAGAGAAAAGGAGGCAGTTACGGTGGAGACTGGACCCGAGGCGCCTGAGCTCACTGCGTTCTTATGACCTCCTAGGGCTTTCCCAGAAGAGAACGCTACTCGTTCCTGTGAATCACCTCGGTGTCCTCCACCACGTCCCTTCGGTCAAGCTCGCCTTTCCGCAAGACAGAGAGGGGTGCTGCAGAGCTCCTGCTATTTCAAACACGGGCAACTCGAACCTCCTGCGTCTTCTCCTACCTTGGTGACTGGGTCAAACGTGTGTGTCCCCTGGGACGGCGTGAGGCTCATGTTCAGGACGCCTCTGGGCATCTGGCTGGCGACGGTCACCCCCTCTATCGTCTTCCCCAGGGTCTGCTTAGGCCCCACCGTTATTTCAAAGCGGCCGAGTGAGCTACTGTCCCGGAAGCTGATGTTATGTTTAACGTACACTGGAATCGCCACCAGGCTGGAAAACAGAGGAGACAAAAAGCCCACATCGTCAACGTATCGGAAAAATGGCCACTTTTCCCTTTTCTGTTCTGCTGGCAGCTTTTCCTCCTTCACCTCCTTCCTTGTCTTACAGAGTATGCAGAGAAAAACCCTCTAGACGTCTTTGATCCTTTCCTTTCTGAAATCTAAGGTGTTGATTAGTAAGTCAACTAACTCTTCTAATAACTCTTAGAATCAAGTCAACAAAACCAAAGAGCAGACTCGGTGGACTCTGAGGGAAAGGCATGGCAAACAGAAATCACATTTCCGTGTTTTAACGTTTTGCATGTGACCGATAATTATTTGCACTTGGGAAAGTAACATTCATACCTCACGGGGCTTTTACAAATTCGTGAGAGTGCTTTTAACTTGACTTTGATCCTTACAAAAACCCCTAAGGGATGGGGTTGGCATGATCTGACAGAGAAACTGCAGAGTGATACTAAAGTTGCAACCATCCTCTGCACCTGTGGAGTACTACTTCCCGGGGCCAGCAGGACCCTACAGGTTTTCCCTTGATTACTCATTTACTCCTCCCCATAAGTATGAGGCAGGCATTGCTTCTGTCCTGATGTCATTAATACTGATGTCCTTAAACTTTACCAAGGTTAACTATTCAATAACTTGCCAAGGTCATGAATCATCAGTACTCCAGGTGGAGCTTAAGTACGGGCAGTCTGATTCCAGAGCCTCTGCTCTCAAGCACTCAGATATTTCCCCAAATTATTTATTCCGAATCCCACAGGAAGTCCTCAGTGGCTGAGAGGTCCAAGGCTCTCTTCAATCTACACATCTACTCTACGCCTCCCCCCAAAAGAACTTAGAGTCTATAGTAAAGAGAATGTTCAAGACCCCAAATCACTGAATCGTATGGTTCTTCAGAGTACCATTCACTGCTTTTGTGGGGTGAAAGGGATTGAAATACAGGTGTTCTCAGATTCCAATCTGAGGAAAAAACATTCCTGTTTAGGCACACAATAATAACAAAACCATCAGCAGCAAACGTAATGAGCACTTATTTTGTGCGGAAGCCGCTATTTAGAGTTTCTTATTTAACCCTCATAACAAGGCCCCTTTATTATTTTCAAGTTACTTATTACTTTGCTGTTGCTGTTTAGTCGCTCAGTCATGTCTGACTCTTTCGTGACCCCGTGGGCTGTAGCCCGCCAGGCTCCTCTGTCCATGGGATTTCCCAGGCAAGAATGCTGGAGTGGGTGGCCATTTCCTTCTCCAGGGGGTCTTCCGGACCCATGGACTGAACCCGCGTCTCCTGTATTAGCAGGTAGATTCTTTCCCACTGAGCCACCGGGGAAGCCCCTTGCTTCATTACGTGTTACTTTCACTACTTCAGACTCGGGAAAGGATAAACAACTCACCCGAGGTTACCTGATTAGTTACCTAACTCCAGAGCCTGAGTTCTTCATCGCTGCGGATCCTGTTTCCAAACACACACACGCACACACGCCGCAAGCACGCGTGCACGCACGCACTCCGCCCTCAGGTACGTGAGCCGCTTACTTCTGCGCGCTGACGTGGTAGGACAGCAGGCGGAAGTTGCCATCGGGGGGGATGAAGGAGAGGATGCGCTCGGACTCCCAGCGCTTGAAGCGGACGCAGGGGTGGAAGCTGACGTCGTCCAGCAGCCTGGGGTTCTGGGCGACATCAAGCAACAGCCACAGGTGGGAATTAGAACCACACCTCTTTCAGGAAGGTAACTTAGGTGCTGCTTTCACGAAAACACATGCACACATTGTTGTTACTCGGGGACATTCGAGGCCGCCCGTGCGTGTTGTGGCTGGCCCTGACCATCCCTTCCGGTTCCATCCCCTCCCGCCCCTCTGTCTTTCCAGAAGCATCTAACTTCCCAAGGACTAGATCTCTGGCCCAGGATTTTACCATGAAGGAAAGTGTCAGGTCAGGCATTCCGGTCAGCTTGACGCAAGCGTCGATCACCCCTTGGATCTCGGCAGTGATGGTGGACCCTGAGACGCGATGAGACAGGAAGAAGGTGAGGCCCGCTGTGTCCTTCCCAACGAACTTAACTCCTTCCTCCCTTTTTAGCGTTCTCTTCCCCTCCCATCCCGTTTCCTTCCTTCCTTCCTCCTCCCCTCCCGTTCTTCCTTCCGTCCATCCATCCATCTGAATCATCTACCCCATCCACCTGTCCTTGCAAACCTTTATCAGCTGCACAGGAAACACAAGACACTCTGATGAAGCAACAGGGATAAAGACTGGTGAGACTGTTAACCTGGAGGAGCTTTCAATCTAGTGCCAGAATCGAACACAACATCGCTATCTTGACCAACGGTTCAGGACACTGAATTTACATCAGGAACCGCTCTCCCTGCAGGCACCAAGGGCTTCCCTTGTGGCTCGGCTGGTAAGGAATCCGCCTGCAATGTGGGAGGCCTGGGTCCGATCCCTGGCTTGAGAAGATCCCCTGGAGAAGAGAAGGGTGACCCACTCCGGTATTCTGGCCTGGAGAATTCCACGGATGGTGTATTCACTTCACAGGCCCCCAAGGAGCTCTGAGGCCAAACAGAACTGACACTTTTGTCTTCAGTTCACAGGCTCGCTCTCCTGCAGCCCCTGGGACCACTTCTTTCTTTCAAGTGTTCCTTTCTCCTAACCCCTCCTATTTTCTGGTTTTCCTGCTCTCCTTCTCCTGGCATGATCACACTGAAACTTGTCCATCTTTTCTGTTGCTGATAGACATTTGGGACCTTTCCAGTTTGGGGATAATGTGAAAAGCTGCTGTGCCTACTTGGTTTTAAAGCCTCATCAGTTACTTTTCTTTCTTTATGCGTCTCAGTCCAGTCATCCTGAGCTACGTCATTTCCCAACAACATTTTACTCTTCTTAAGAGTGTTTGCACCTGCTTTGCTCCCAGATCCGAGCAGCCTGTACTGACTCCTACTCATGCTATTGATGAAGCATGTGTGAGCTTTATCCTTAGGTCTGGGTGGGAGGAGACCTCTCTCTTCCCCTTTCTCGCCCCCTCACTAGACTTTCAGGAAGCTTCCTGCAGCCACAGACCCCGTCTTTGTCACCATCACATGCCCACTGCCTGGTGTTCAGCTACACCACCATGGATTCTCCGTAAGCACGTGCTGGATAAATGAGTTTGCTCATGTGAAGAGAACTTTCGATAAATTTCCACACTCTTAAGGACTTGTAGTCGTGTTAACCCCTCTGAATGGATAGAAAAGAAGACGACTCTCTGAATTTTAGTGATTAAACTTCAGTTCTGCCCCGACAACTCAGAGTCAAATACTTCCAAAAGGACATCTCATCAACAAGAGATCAGTTTGTTACTTTTTTACTTGAGAGGATAAAAACCACTGAAAATGTGAGCCCAGTACGGGTCTATATCATGTTTTTCCAAGGCTTTTCTGCAGCGTTGTTGAGGTATAGTCAACAAATAAAAACTGTGTATTAATACACATACACCCCGTGACCTGATCACCATGATGAAGCTGACCAACACGTCCATCACCTCACATGGTTAGTTGGGTTTTTGTGGTGAGAGCCCTTAAAACTTTACCTTTTAGTAATATTTCAAGTAGATGATATACTTGTGAGGTGACAGATGTGATAATTTAACTAGCTGGGGTGGGGGGGAATCCTTTCACAAGGTACATGTAGATAGAATCACCATAATGAACATTCCGAATACCTTACAAGTTTGTCAGTTACACTCAATAACATGGAAAAGAAAGTACACTGTGGCAGTCACCATGCTGCGTGGCCAATCTCCAGAACTTCTTCGTCGGGCAGAACGGAAGCCTGGCACCTCTCACCAACCTCTCCCCACTCCTGGTAACCACCTTCTACTCTCTGCTTCTGCGGACCTGACTGTTGCAGATTCCACATATAAGATGAGCCCAGCACTGGTCCACATCAGGTTTTTCTACATGTGATCACGACACGTTTGTCTTCCTGCGTCTGGCTTCCTTCACCCAGCATCACGTCCCCCAGGTTCACCCGTGTGTTCACACATGGCAGGATTTACTTCTTCATTCGGCCGAGTAACGTTCCTGTGTGTGAGGCATGTCTTCTTTATCCATCAGCCATCAGCAGACACTTGGTTTGTTCCCACACTTTGGCTGCTGCCAACAATGCCGCTGTGAACACGGGGGTGCGGACGCCTCTAGGAGATACTAACTCCATTTCCTCTGGGTCTAGACCCAGGAGTGGGACTGCGGGATCATTAGGGAGTTTCAGATTCTTGAGGCGCCTCCATACTGCTTCCACAGGGGCTGCACCAGTTTACATTTCCCCCAGCAAGTGCACAGGGCTCCCCTTTCTCCACACCCCTGCCAACACCTGCTATGTCTTTTGTCTTTTTGATATGAGGTGCGAGTGATACCTCACTGTGGTTCTGACTTGCTTTTCCCCGATGACACCGAGCACCTTTTCGTTTACTGCTGGCCATTCGTACGGCTTTCCTGAAGCACGTCTCTTGGGATCCTTTGTGTGCTAAGTCGCTTCAGTTTGTCCGACTCTGCAACCCCAAGGACTGTAGCCCACCAGGCTCCTCTGTCCATGGGGATTCTCCAGGCAAGAACACTGGAGCGGGTTGCCACGTCCTTCTCCAGGGGATCTTCCCGACCCAGGGATTGAACCCACGTCTCTTAAGCCTCTCCTGCATTGCAGGCAGGTTCTTTACCCCTAGTCTGCTTTCAGATCCTATGCCCACTTTCTCAGTCAGATTATCTGGTGGTGTTTTTTTTTTTGCTATTGAACTATATAAGTTTCTCATGTATTTTGGATATTAACCTCTTATCAGATATATGGTTTGCATACATTTCCTCTCATTTGCAGGCTGTCTTTTTCCTCTGACTGGTTCCTTTCTTGTATGGAGGTTTTTTTTTGATACAATCCTATTGGTCTATTTTTCCTTTTGAAGCCTTTGCTTTGGTATCATATCTTGAAAAAAAAAAAAACAAAAACAAAAAAACCACTGCCCAGACCAGTGTCAAGAAGCTCTGTTCCTGTTTTCTACTAGTAGGTTTATGGTTCCAGGTCTTACATTTAGGTCCTTAATACGTAGTGAGTTGGATTTTGTGTGTGGTGTGAGATTAAGGGTGATTTTATTCTTCTGCATGTGAACATCCAGTTTTCCCAACACCAGCCCCTGCAGAGACTCGCCTTTCCCCATCGCATGTGCTTGGCGCGCTTGCTGAAGACCAGCTGACGGTTTATTGCTGAGCCTTCTACTCTGCCTCACTGGTGTACGTGTCTATTTTTATGACCTGACCTACAGTTGTTTTTTTTAATATTTGTTTGTTAGCTTTGGCTGCACTGGGTCTTCCCTGCTGCATGCAGGCTTTCTCTAGTTGTGGCGAGCAGGGGCTCCTCTCCAGTTTCGGTGCATAGGCCTCTCCTCACAGTGGCTTCCCTTGTTGTGGAGCACAGGCTCCCGGTGTGCAGGCTTCAGTACTTGTGGCACGTGGGCTCAGTACTTGTGGCTTGAGGGCTCAGTACTTGTGGCTTGAGGGCTTAGTTGCCCCTCAGCAAGTGGGACCCTCCGGGACTAAGGACTGAACCCACGTCCCCGGCGTTGGCAGGTGGATTCTGAACTGCTGGACCACTATGGGAGTCCACCTTACAGTTCTGATTACCATAATTTTATAATATATTTTGAAATCTGGAATTGTGAAGTCTCCAGCTTTGTTCTCGCTCAGGACTGCTTTGGCGATTTGAGGTTTTTGTGGTTCCATACGAATTTTGTTTTTTTCTATTTCTATAAGGAATGCCATTGAGATACTAATGTGGATAGCATTGGGGATTCTGATGGAGATGTCTTTCGATATTTCAAGCATTTTAACAACACTGATTCTCCCAATCCATGAAAATATAGCATCTTCCCATTTACTTGCTCTTTATTTCCTCCATCAGCACTTTGTAATTTTCAGGGTATAAGTTTCTTTGGTTAAGTTTATCTCTATGTATCTTATTCTTTTTGTTGCTATTGTAAATGGGGTTGTTTTCTCAGTTCCCTTTTTGGATAGTTTGTCATTTGTGTATAGAAACATCACTGTACAAGGTCAGTGTACAAAACACTGTACATTTGTGTACAGAAACATTGATTTTGTATCCTGTGACTGTATTACATGTATTAGTTCTCACAGTGTTAGGCTGGAGTCTTCAGAGTTTCTACAGGTATGATCACATTATCTACATCATGATACTTCAGTCCAGTCCTAATACACAATGCTTGACACAACGTGGACACTAAGTTAAATGAATGGCCTTAAATGGGGGACAATTCTGATAACTAGCAAGCGCTGTCTGAAAGGGGCCTCTGTTTTCACAGTTCTGTAAACAGGCTGAAAGCACCCACCTGATTTGTCAATGATGGCATCAATCTCTTCAATCACATCAAAATAGGCCTCATTGTTGGTGTATTTCACCCCCGTTCGTCGCCAGGGTACCACGGACAGCTGCCCAGTGGGAAGCTGGTCGCCCACGTTGGTACTTCCTGAGACCATGAATATTGTAATTAGATGAAACCAATTACCTAATAACCAGAGAACACTTCTCTAAAAGTTTCTATGCATCCACTATTTACATGCTTACTTGAAAAAGTTTTCCAAAATAAAGATAATAGTTTTCCCAAATTCTATCTTGGTAACCTAGTCCATTTAAAACCCTTGTCCCCAGTTGGTGTGCCTCCTCAGGCAGAATACACGTAAAAAAGTTACCTGAGAAACAGACAGCATATTATTTTGGTTTTGAAAGTAACCTGAACTCGGTCTCTCAAATTCCCCAATAGCTTGCAGCTTAAATAATGCATTGGGTTTCAGTAGGGTTGGTAATCCACATATTGATATAAAAATTTCATGGGTAAAAACAGTATTCTAACTCATTTCAAAAAATTCCACCTGTCCATACATTATCCATCTCACCAAAGAAGATAAAAAATATATATACACACACTGTATGTTAAAAGTGATTATGAGCTTATTTCATGCTCTTTGTGCTTTTCTGTGTTTCTGACCTTCTACAATAATCATGTGCTGCTTCTATAATCAGGAGGAAACCTGACGATTATTAACAATGCGGTTATTTTAGTTTTTGGCTGTGCTGGGTCTTCCTTGCAGTGCACGGGCTTCTTGTTGCAGACCACAGGCTCTGGGGCACGGTCTTATCTGTTCTGGGGCACGTGGAATCTTCCCAGACCAGGGCTCTGACCGGTGTCCCTTGCATTGTAAGGCTCATTTAAAACCACTGGACCATAAGGGAAGCCCGGGGGAAATTCCTTTTAAAAGGAGAACAGTTTATTCTGTCATTGAAATCAGAATATTTTCTATACACACAAAAACTTTATTTCAGGTTATACTAGAGACTTCCAAGAACAAAATGAAAGCACCTGGACACTTGAGATCCCCCAAAACAAGCACCCAAAACAAGGCACAGCAGAGGACTAAGCCACACTCGGGACGGCGGCCGCCTCCCTCGGGGCCCCTCTCGTACCTGTGATGGTGTTGACAACGGTTCGAAGGATAGTGGGCGGTTTTATCAGCTCTTTGAGGATGTTCGACTCGGTAGCCAGTGGAAACCCATTGTCAAGCATCTCTTCCAACACCTCATAAACCACAACCACATTGTCTTTTATCACTGGCTCCGAACAGACTCCAAAATAATCCTGATGAAAACACAGTACACATATACATTTATCACTCAGAGACTGCGATGGGTGAAGGAACGCGCCCAGAGATTATCGAGTAATGTCCACACGTGTTTACGCAGCGTTTCTGGGACCTTCTTCTACAATAAGGGGATGAAGCATAACCCTGGTTCTCTCAGGCAGCCCAGTTTGGTGGAAAGAAAACCAGACTGGATTATAACGCAAGTATCATTAATAACTTCTTTCATATACTAAAGTGAGTCATTTAATCCCTTTGGGTTAGTTTCTCCAACTAATATGAAGAATACAAAACTGAGTCTAGACTATTACGTGGTTTTGAACATGAATTTGAATGAACTATGTGAAATGATAATATCTGATACAGTATTATCAGTTCAGTTCAGTCACTCAGTCATGTCCGACTCTTTGCAACCCCAAGAACCGCAGCATGCCAGGCCTCCCTGTCCATCACCAACTCCTGGAGTTCACTCAGACTCACATCCATCAAGTCAGTGATGCCATCCAGCCATCTCATCCTCTGTCGTCCCCTTCTCCTCCTGCCCCCAATCCCTCCCAGCATCAGAGTCTTTTCCAATGAGTCAGCTCTTCACATGAGGTGGCCAAAGTATTGGAGTTTCAGCTTCAGCATCATTCCCTCCAAAGAAATCCCAGGGCGGATCTCCTTCAGAATGGACTGGTTGGATCTCCTTGCAGTCCAAGGGACTCTCAAGAGTCTTCTCCAACACCACAGTTCAAAAGCATCAATTCTTCAGCACTCAGCTTTCTTCACAGTCCAACTCTCACATCCATACATGACCACTGGAAAAACCATAGCCTTGACTAGACGGACCTTAGTTGGCAAAGTAATGTCTCTGCTTTTGAATATGCTCTCTAGGTTGGTCATAACTTTTCTTCCAAGGAGTAAGCATCTTAATTTCATGGCTGCAGTCACCATCTGTAGTGATTTTGGAGCCCCCCAAAATAAAATTTTTAACTCTTACTGTTGTGCTATTCCTCAACATTCATGGAGAAAAAAGAACCAAGAGAGAAATGAAATGAGGGGTGTGAGCTAGCACACAGAAAATCTCTTTGGATCATCCTTTTTCTAAGATGCTAGGCTTCTAATAACACTTGGTCCCTTTATTAAGAAAGGGTAAACTTAGACACTAAATTATCTGGGTTGTGGGAAAAGCACTGAATTCCAAATCAGAACGCCTGGTAATAATCTTAATTGTCACCTACTTGATTAATTCATGCTAACTAATTAGGTCTCGATTTCTCTAATAGTATAATCTGGATAATACCATGCATGGACACACAGGGTTGTAAAAACTAAGCATGATGGATTAAATGAGAACATGTATGAAAGTGCTTTGTAAACTATAAAGCACCATGTAAACTGTGGTGCACCATGATGAAATGACACAGCTAGAAAGGCCTATAGGCACCTGGCGTGCCCTTTTTGACAATATCCGTGCTTCTGCTGCTGGGCCGTTCAGATGGTCAGAGTCCTCTAAGAATTCATTCCTTGGTGGGAAATGCACCCCTTTTGACAAAGCCCGTTCTATTCATGGGCAGTGCTGATCCTTAGAAAGTCCTTTCTTTGGCTAAATTGAAACCTGCTTCCTAGATATGCCCCACAGTGATCAGAGGGCCAGGACAACATCTGCCTTCAGTTCATCTTCTCAGGGCCAAACTGCCTGTTTGGTCCTGCTACTGTTCACGCTACGGTAAGGTTTCTAGATTGTTTCACTCTCTTGCCATTTCTTTGGATTTGTCCTGATTTTGTAATATAGTCTCCTCAAATGATGACATCCAAAACTGAACACAGACTCCAGGGGTGACCTAAATTACATCAGAATGATGTCAATTCTCAGACACATTCCAATATCCAAGAGCACTTCGGAGTCAGGAACGTGTTTCTAAAACAAAAAGATTTTTTTCTTTAAAAAATGAAGATTGAAGGGGGAAAGAAAGCTACACATTTCCTTCTCATGAGTGATTTCATTTTGAAAAATAAAACTCTTCACTCGAGAAAAGGAAATCCTCCTACATTGTCAGTGAGAATGCAAAATTGGTATAGCCACTACAGAGAACAGTATGGAGGTTCCTTACAAAGTAAAAATAGAACTAACACATGATCCAGCAATCCCACTCCTGGGCATATACCCACCCACACAGAACTGTAATTCAAAAAGACACATGCACCCCTATGCTTATAGCAGCACTATTCACAATGGCGACACATGGAAGCAACGTAAGTATCCATCAACAGGTGACCGGATAAAGATGTGGTACATCTATACAATGGAATACCACTGAGGGATAAAAAAGAGCAGAATATGGCCATTTGCAGCCACATGGATAGACCTAGACCTTATCATACTAAGTGAAATAAGTCAGACAGAGAAAGACAAATATCGTATGCTATCACTTCCATTGGAGAAGGAAATGGCAACCTGCTCCAGTATTCTTGCCTGGAGAATCCCATGGAGAGAGGAGCCTGGTAGATTATAGTCCATGGGGTCACAAGAGTCGGACACAACTTAGTGACTAAACCATCACTTATATGTGGAATCTAAAATACAACACAAAGGAACTTATCTGTGAGACAGAAACAAATTCACAGATGTAGAGAACAGACTTGTGCTTGCCAAGGGGGAGGTGCGAGAGAGATGGATTGGGAGGTTGGGATCAGCAGATACAAACTACTGTATGGAGAACGGATAAACAACACAGTCCTACTGTACAGCCCAGGGAACTATTAATATAGTCACTATCTTATGATAAACCATAGTGGAAAACTATGAAAAATGTGCATATATATATATAAATAACTGAATCACTTTGCTATACAGCAGAAATTAACAGGATGCTGCAAATCAACTATACATCAATGAAATAAGATTTTAAAAACACCTTCTTTGATTTTCTAAATCAGGGAGAACGTGATCTTATCAGTCAGCAGCTGGAAGGGCACAGAGCTACAGCAACACGTGTGTGCTTCCACAGAGGGGCTCCTCTGTCACAGCCCAGCGCCAGAGAAAGAACAGAAGCCAGAGAACACAGGTCACATAAGACATTCAAATCAGGATGCGTCCATTTAAAGACTTCTAACAAATTCTTCCTGGAGAAGGAAATGGCAACCCACTCCAGTGTCTTTGCCTGGAGAATCCCATGGACCGAGGAGCCTGGTGGGCTGCCGTCTATGGGGTCGCACAGAGTCGGACACGACTGAAGCGACTTAGCAGCAGCAGTAGCAGCAGCAACAAATTCTTCCACACTGGCAAGCTGTGAAGTCCCAGCCTTCTAAAGCAGCCACTTCACTGTTTACCCCGATTCCTCTGTAGTTCCAAGTAGATTAAACAACTTTCTTCACTTCCTCTCTTGTAACAAGTTACATAACATCACTATGGAGATACGGCGCGACGGTTAATGGGGTGAAATATCCCGTGTGGAAATCCTAACAAGGCCCAGGCTTGAGCAGCTGAAGATCATAACTGTTGGGTTCTTCTGCTTCTTCCACATACTGGGGTTTATAATTCTCAAGTTCTCACTGTGGGAAGGAGCTGATATGCCACTGGAATCCCAGAAGAGTACTACCAGAAAGACTGTGCGGGAAAAACTTAAATATATGCCCATTATTTGGAGATGAAAGCTGTTCCAGACACGTGACATATATTTACAAGAGCAAATGAAAGGACTCTTTTTGACTTGCCTTTTAATGTTTATCAGGTCTGGGTCCTCCTCCTTCCCTCCAATCCCACAATGTCCGTATTCATGTGACTAATTCCGGACTTCACATGACACAGAAGTTAAACCAGAGGACCCTTGATTCTCATGGATCGTTAACCACAACCATGAGAGGTGGAGCAGTTCTTTTAGGGAGAGGATGCCACTGTCTGAATCCAGAGTCTAGGCCACCTGAAATCCTGTCCCGTAACAGGTGCTGACATCCTGGCATGACCAGCCCCCAGTGCCCCCAAGATCTCCAAATCTATTCCTGAAGAAAAAACTCCACGTGAAAACTGCATCTTGGAAAATGTATCCCTTAAATTTTACAGAAGTGCTAAGAAGTGCTAACAAGGCCCATCTCTGGTACTCATATGCTGTGGATGAGCACAAACTCAAGCTGGAGGGTGGGTTCCCAAATCAGCCTGCCAGGGAGAATGAAACAAGCATTATTTAGGTTCTTCCAGTTTTAAAAAATATATCTTTCCACACCCATCAGCAACTCAAAGCAATGCTGTTAACAATGGTTAAGATCAAGTCTGCCATAAAAATTAAAAAATCGAGCCTCTCCTTTGGGGCTGGTCTGTTCCCACGTCTCGGGAGTATACTATCTCTGCTGTCAGTGTAATAAAAGTTCTGTCTTCTTGAGCTGTCACTGAGCTGAAACTAGTCTGTTGTTTTGAATCCTTGCTATGACAAGACAAGAGCTGAGAAATCCTGCCTGCTTGAGCTCTAATTAACCCACCATTCCAAATCTTTGTTATGATGAGACAAGAACCAAGGGGGAGAGAGAAACCATCCTGACAAAAGCCTTAAAAAAAAAGGAAACTCCTTAGTTTTGTGAACAAAATGTAGGACAATTCCAGTCTCTAGAACTGAAATGACTTCATACAGCCATACTAAGTAGAGTGGCTTTCTCAGGCCACAGGTTCAAAACTGTGCAGTCTGTCATTCAAGATACAACCTGTTCAATAAACAGAAACAAGAATCTTATCAGATGGGAGAGGAAGTGAGCAATGTCAGAGTTGTGATTTCCTTTTTAGTTCTCATAGTGAAAGTTGCTCAGTCATGTGCAACTCTTTGCGACCCCATGGACTATACATCCATGGAATTCTCCAGGCCAGAATACTGGAGTGGGGAGCCTCTCCTTTCTCCAGGGGATCTTCCCGACCCAGGGATTGAACCCAGGTCTCCTGCATTGCAGGCAGATTCTTTACCAGCTAAGCCACGAGGGAAGCCCAAGAATACCAGAGTGGGTAGCCTATCCCTTCTCCAGGGGATGTTCCCGACCCAGGAATCGAACCGGGGTCTCCTGTGTTGCAGGCAGATTCTTTACCAACTGAGCTATCAAGGAAGCCCTTTTAGTTCCTTAACTGAGGCTGAAAACTATGGAAACGAAGCTACAAAGACACTTCATAAGGTCCACAGATGACCCTCCTCACATTCACGCACCTGAAACGTGTCCACAACCCGGTGGAGGAACTCGATGACAAACAGAGGCGGCACCTCCGTCTGGATCACAGCCACAAAAAAGATCTTGTGACGGTAAACACTTAAGAGATAGTGGTGCGGGGTGGGGATAACCGGAGGGACGTTTTCAGCCTCCGTTGCTCGCTCTTGTGCCTCAAAAAAGTAATCACAAACGGAACGGCTAACCACACTCTTCCAGTGTTTCTCCAGGAAAATATCCCCAGAGGAGTTGATCAAGAAAAGACTGTGAATCATGGTGGAGACTGTCAGTGAGTGAAGAGTCTTTTTCAGTCTGAAAGCCTCTGCAAATGCTCAGCCCTAAAAAAATAAGAGAAGCTATGGTCAGCTGCAGTCAACCAAAGCCCCCTCTGCATCCGTCCAGCAGCCCAAGCTTTCCTACCCATCTTTTAAGACTAGACTCAATCTTCCACCACTGCAGGAGCCAGAAGTGTCCCTCCCTAGGATTCCCAAGGGTAATTAACAGCCATCTCATTTGTCAGTTGATTATATACTGTACAGTTATCTTTAATACTGCCTGAATCATATTCATTTAAAATTAGACTTAATTTTTTAGTGTCTACTTTCTCAAGTGGACCGGGAGCTCCTGGAGAAAAAGAGACCTTGCCTCATGTTTCTGCTGCCTCCTTGCACAGCACCATCCCCTTGCATACAAGAAGCCTTCAAAGAACACGGAGGTGTTCCCTGTATGTGGCAACAACTCACATACAAGAAATGGTTATGTTTGCGTCATCTCATTTGGTAGCCGTTGGCCAAACGGGGCCATTGAGCATCTGAAATGTGGCTGGTCCAAACTGAGATGTGAATAGACGACACACCAGATTTTGAAGGCTTTATATGGAAAAGCATTGTGTTTAAAGACTGACTCACCGACTTAGACAATAAACTTAGGGTTGTTGGTGGGAACAGATTGGGGGAAGGACAGGGAGTCTGGGGTGGACACTGTACACACTGCTATATTTAAAAGGATAACCAACAAGGACCTACTATACAGTACATGGAACTCTGCTCAACGTTATGTGGCAGCCCGGTTGGGAGGGGAGTTTGGGGGAGAATGGAAACATGTATATGTATGGCTGAGACCCTTCACTGTTCACCTGAAACTGTCACAACATTGTTAATTAGCTATACCCAATACAAAAGAAATTTTTAAAAAATTTAAGACAGTTTACCAATAATTTAATATCAATTAATTAGATCAATTATTAATATTAACTTATAAATTTATTTAATATTGATATTTTGGATATACTGGAGAAATACAAGCTATAACATTCTAATGTGGTTAGTAGAACATGTAAAATTACATAGTATGTGTGTGGGTCGCTGCCTATTTCTACTGGACAGCGCTGATCCACGGAATGGAGCTGTCCTTATGGTCTTTATTTACTCGGTCAGACCCCATTCTCTTAAGTCCTTGTTAAGCACAAGGCTCTATGTTAGATGCCTTTAAAAAAAAATCCCTCTGGGGGATCCCCCAGGCCCCTCAGGCGGCGGCATCTCTAATGCCAGTCCCCGGAACGAGGCGGCCGCGCTGGACCCCAGCTGTGGCCACTCGGCGAACTGGTCCAGGTGGTCAAACCTTAAAGGCCTGCTGTTTGTTAACCAAGAGCCGCAGGGCAAGCTTAATCCCTCTGCCCGCGACAGGCCGGCGGGAGGGAGGGGGCGGCGGGGAGCCAGGCTGTGGGGGCGCAGAGGCTGCTGGCTAAAGCGGGTTATTTTTGCTCGGGTCGCGGGGAGGATGGAGGCCTCTTGGAGCCCGGGTGTCCACGGGCTGCACGATCCGAGGCTGAGAAGGGTCTCCCGTCCGCGCACCTGCGTCGCCATGGCAACAGGGTCTCCTCCTCCCCGGACCCCTCCGGCCGGAGTGGCCACCTCCCCAGCCCGGGACTCGGCCCCTCGCCTCTCCCCGCGACATCACGCAGCTCCGAGGGTCGCTCCGGCCGCATCCCGTGACCCCGCGCCCCCGCCGCGCGCCCAGCCCCACCCCGGCCCGGGCGGTCCGCCCTCCTTACCCCGCTCGCTCTTCGCGGAGCCCACCTTGCGGCCTTGTGGACAGGCCCCGCCCCTGGGCGCCCCCCGCCCGCCCGCGACTCACGTCTGAAGGCTGCCGATTGGGCCTCGTCCTCCGCTCTGATTGACCGCGTCCCGCCGCTCGCCCAGTTCTCGGGCTCTAGCCCCCGATTGGCCCTGGCTCACGCTCCGTTAACCTCTGATTGGTGCAGCTCCGGGGCTCTGAGCCCTGATTTGCTGTCGCGAACTGCCTGCGGCCCGCCCATCTCCGCCTGGTCACCCAGTCACAAAAGGCCCCGGCGCGCTGCGAAGCCACCTGCGTAACCGCGGGATACGCCGGGAAGAGGATGCGGAGAAAGTGTGACTTCCAGGGCACGACTTACGGAACAGCATATCATAGATGATAAGTCGTGAGCAGCAATAACTTCTCTCTACCTAGCAATAACTGGTCTCTGTTAAACAAGTGCGTTTAAAAAGAGACGTGATGCCTTTTCACTTACGTACCTTGAGTAAAGGAGATGTGTTTGATTGGCTGTGCAGCGCCGTGTCCAGAGCTCTGGAGCTGAATCCAAAAGGCCTCTTCCAGCCCTAGCTGAACCACCACCTGCTTGACCTTGGGCAAGGCCCTTCACCTTTCAGAGTCCCAGTTCCCAGAGCTGAAAATGTGAGGACTGGGCAGTTCTTTCTCCAAATTGCATTGGCTCCCTGATGATTTAAGTTTGGCTTCCCCAGAAAAGCATGCGATAGAAGTCAAAAGATTCAAGTTCAGTTCAAGGAAAACTTACTTGTTATGCGGGATGGGATGTGGAAAGGGTTTGCCGTGGCGCCTGGACATTGGGTATATTCAATAAGATGGTCAACTGTGGTGATGATGGTTGTAATCTGGACGAGGAGCGGGTTGGCTTGCTGGCGCTTTGGTTTTCACTTTGAGTGGCAAATTCTGACGTGGGCCCATGATAAATCTTTATTGAAGGTGACGTGGGTTGTTCTTTGCCATACTTCCTAAGGACAGATATTTGGCTAATTTTGAACTAAACAGGAGAGACAATCCCAACTCAAAATGGCTGCGTGATGAGGAGTCCTGTTAGGTTATGGGCCCTGGTGCCAGAGTGCTTGGGTTTGAATCCTGCTCCAACACTTATCAGCTATGTCCTTGAGAAGGTAACTTCTCCAAACTTCAACTTCCTTACTTCTCAAATAAAGACAGTAATAGTACCTACTTCAATAAGTTGTGGGGATTAAATTAGAAAAGTGTTAGCAATGGTTACTAGTTAGGAAGCCGCACAAGATAGTTACACACAGTGATTAATCAGTATGTATCTTTAATGTGCAGAGATGCTGTCACCGCTGCAAGCGTTTTTCACTCTTTCACTGAACTAATGTTTGCTAAGAGCCTCCCATGTATCAAGCCCCATGTCCGGGATGGTGCAGTGAGCAACATTACAGGCCAAGTCTCTTGTCAGAGAGCCTAGCTGGAAAAACAAATGAGAAGCAACTACAAAAGGCTGTGGGACTTCCCTGCTGGTCCAGCGGTTAAGAATCTGCCATGCCATGCCGGGGACTCGGGTTTGATCCCTGAGGACTAGGATCCCATGTGCCATGGAGCAGCTAAGCCCTCAAGAAGCAACTAATGGCACACGCTCTGGAGCCTGTATGCCACAACTAAAGAGCCTGTTTGATGCTGTGAAGTTCTCATGTGCTGCAGCTAAGATCCAGTACAACCAAGTAAGTATTGCAAAACAAGTGAAAGATTTAAACAAATGAAAAAACCCGTGTGATAAGCAAGGAGCACGTGGGGAGCAGGCATTGCTGGTGGAGGGAATAGACTTAGAGCCAGGGAAGTCCATCTCAACTAACACTTGAAAAATAAGCATTGACGGATTCCATTGAGGTGGAATAACAGAGAACATGTGGAAAGCTCTAGAGACGAGAGAGTTAACTTTAGCTGAGTTGGAATGGGATAAAGAGTGCAGATTTTTTTTTCTTAAGTGAGATTAGTGGGCAAGTAAGAGCCAAGTGGTTGTGAGTTTTGTAATAATTGTTTGCTTTTATTTAGTTTATTGAAGTACAGTTGATTTACAGTGTTGTGTAAATTCTCTCTGTACAGCAAAATGATTCAGTTATACATACATAGCCTGGAGAAGGAGATGGCAAGCCACTCCAGTATTCTTGCCTAGACAATCACATGGACAGAGGAGCCTGGCGGCTGCAGTCCATAGACTCGCACAGAGTCAGATGCGATTGAAGCAGCTTAGCAGCATACATATGTAGACATTCATTTTCATAGTCTTTTCCATTATGGTTAATCACAGGATATTGAGTATAGTTCCCTGTTCCATATAATAGGACCTTGTTATCTACCTATTCTGTATAGAATAGTTTGCATGTTAAGTTATAAAACACTGCACCTTTAGTAGCCATCCAAGTGGCGATGTTGGAAAGAATCTATGAGTTTAAGGTCTGGGAGAGAGGTCGGAGCTGGAGACATAAATTTAGAGTTGTCAGGATGTGGATAGTCAGTCATGGGACCATTGAGATGACTCAGGGAATGAGCACAGAGAGAGGAGGGGCCCAGAGTTGGGGGACTCCAAAGTAAGGGTTCATGGAAGAGAGGCAGACCTGCGTTCCTCTGATCCTCCCAACTACCCTAAAATGAATCATGGCTCTGATCCTCTTTCTACAACTGAGAAAGCTGCAGGGAGTGTGTAAGTGACTTGCAGAAGGTCAGGTAAGGAGATGGGTGGCAGAGCTGGGATTGAAGTGCACAGGGAGGTCTAAGCCGTGTGCCTCAAGGTGCCCACCTCCTGTCCCTCTCGGGACCCCGAGAGCCCACTGTGGGATGTTAAGTGGGAGAGTGAAAGGCCTTCAGACTTCCATTTCAGAGACACCGAGCATATAGAGGAATTTAAGCAAGGCCAAGCTTGGGGGCAAGGAGGTCATTTAGGTACTGCAGTAATCCACATAAGAGATATGTGACTGCAGCCAGGGTGGGGATTTGGAGAGAAGTGACAAATCCCAGTGACAGGTAGAAGGATAGAGATTCGGGTTGAAACTAACTGGGAGTGAGTAGTGTGGAGAGTAGACATCAAAGATGATTCATAGGTTTCTGATCTGGGCAACCACGTTGATGAAAAGTGTCATCAGTTAAGATGGGGATCCTTGGAAGAAAGGCACCCTGAAGGCAGGAACAGATGGTATAAATTCAGTCATAGTGATGCCCAGGGTCACAAATAAGCCAACACTAAATATCTGTTGAGTCAAATCAAACAACACGGATTTTGGATGCTTGCATAATACATTCCAATGGTTTTAAGAGAGACCACAGGAAATCATAGGCAAATAGTGAATCTATTTCACGATTTTTGAAAAAAAGTCTCCAGGAAAAGATTTTCTAAAGCTGCTACTGATTAACTATTCTAGTGTTTAACGGCTCTCACTGCTGAGAAATTTTCTATTAATACCATAAAAACCAATGCCAACCCTCCTACACTGTTGGTGAGAATGTAAATTGATACAACCATTATGGAGAACAGTACGGAGTTTCCTTAAAAACACTAAAAATAGAACTACCATATGATCCAGCAATCCCACTCCTGGGCATATACTCAGAGAAAAACCGTAATTCAAAAAGATACACGCACCCTAATGTTCATTGCAGCACTGTTTAAATGGCTAAGATACGGAAGCAACCTAAATGCCCATCGATAGATGAATAGATAAAGATGTCGCACATATCTACAATGGAATATTACTCAGCCATTAAAAAGAATGAAATAATGCTATTTGCAGCAACAGGAATGGACCTAGAGATTATTGTACTAAATGGAGTAAGTCAAAGAAAAATATCAGGTGATATCACTTATATGTGGAATCTAATTTTAAAAGATACAAATGAATTTATTTAGAAAACAGGAATAGACTCACAGATCTTGAAATCAAACTTATGATTTCCAAAGGGGGAATGTGAGGGGAAGCAACAAATTAGGTGACTGGAAATGACACACAGATCAGTTCAGTTCGGTCGCTCAGTCATGTCCAAGTCTTTGCAACCCCATGGACTGCAGGATGCCAGGCTTCCCTGTCCATCACCAGCTCCTGTAGCTTGCTCAAATTCATATCCATCGAGTCAGTGATGCCATACAACCATTTCATCCTCTGGCATCCCCTTCTCCTCTTGCCTTCAGTCTTTCCCAGCATCAGGGTTTTTTCCAATGAGTCAGTTCTTTGCATCAGGTGGCCAAAGTGTTGGAGTTTGGAACTTCAGTATCAGTCCTTCCAAAGCATATTCAGGACTGATTTTCTTTAGGATGGACTGGTTGGATCTCCTTACAGTCCAAGGGACTCTCAAGAATCTTCTCCAACACCACAGTTCCAAAGCATCAACTCTGCAATGCTCAGCTTTCTTTATAGTCCAACTCTCACATCCATACATGACTCCTAGAAAAACCATAGGTTTGACTAGATGGACTTTTGTCGGAAAAGTATTGTCCCTGCTTTTTAATATGATGTCTAGGTTAGACATAGATTTTCTTCCAAGGAGCAAGAATCTTTGAATTTCATGGCTGAAATCACCATCTGCAGTGATTTTGGGAGTCCAAGAAAATAAAGTCTGTCACTGTTTCCATTGTTTTCCCATCTATTTGCCATGAAGTGATGGGACCGGATGCCATGATCTTCGTTTTTTGAATGTTGAATTTTAGGCCAGATTTTCACTCTTCTCTTTGACTTGCATCAACAGGCTCTTCCTCTTTGCTTTATGCCATGAGGGTTTCCCTGATAGCTCAGTTGGTAAAGAATCCACCTGCAATGCGGGAGACCCCAGTTCAATTTCTGGGTCAGGAAGATCCCACTCCAGTATTCCTGGGCTTCCCTTGTGGGTCAGCTGGTAAAGAATCAACCTACAGTGCAGGAGACCAGGGTCCGATCCCTGGGTTGGGAAGACCCCCTGGAGAAGGGGAAGGCTACCCACTCCAGTATTCTGGCCTAGAGAATTCCATGGACTGTATAGTCCATGGGGTTGCAAAGAGTCAGGCACGATTGAGAGACTTTCACTTTTCTGCCATAACGGTAGTCTCATCTGCCTATCTGAGGTTATTGATATTTCTCCTGGAAATCTTGATTCCATCTTGTGCTTCATGCAGCCCAGCATTTCTCATGATGTACTCTGCATAAAAGTTAGATAAGCAGAGTGACAGTATACAGCCTTGACGTTGTTCCATGTTCAGTTCTAACTGTTGCTTCTTGACCTTCATACAGATTTCTCAGGAGGCAGATAAGGTGATCTGGTGTTCCTACCTCTTTAAGGATTTTCCACAGTTTGTTGTGATCCACACAGTCAAGGGTTTTGGCATAGTCAATAAAGCAGAAATAGATGTTTTTCTGGAACTCTCTTGCTTTTTCGATGATCCAACAGAGATGCTGGCAATTTGATCTCTGGTTCCTCTGCCTTTTCTAAATCCAGCTTGAACATCTGGGATTTTTTGGTTCACATGCTGTTGAAGCCTTGCTTGGAGAATTTTAAGCATTATTTTGCTAGTGTGTGAAATGAGTGCAATCGGGCGATAGTTTGAACATTCTTTGGCATTGCCTTTCTTTGGGACTGGAATGAAAACTGACCTTTTCCAGTCCTGTGGCCACTGATGAGTTTTCCAAATTTGCTGGCATATTGGTGTTGGCATGGGTGGACGGTAGGAGGAAGAGACAAGTGTCAGGGCAAGTACCACTCCGCCATCTTGTGAACCATATCCTGGCCTACACATGCTACTGTATATAAAACAGATAACTGATAGTGAAAGTCGCTCAGTCATGTCCGACTCTGCGACCCCATGGACTATACAGTTCATGGAAGTCTCCAGGCCAGAATACTGGAGTGGGTCACCTTTCCCTTCTCCAAGGGATCTTCCTGACCCAGGAATTGAACCAGGGTCTCTTGCATTGCAGGTGGGTTCTTTACCAACTGAGCTATCAGGGAAGCCCAGATGACTGATAAGAACCTACTGTAGAGCACAGGGAACTCTACTCAGCACTCTGTAATGACCTATATGGGGAAAAGACTCTGAAAAAGAATGGATTCAGGGACTTCCCTGGTGGCCCAGCAGTTAGGAGTCTGCCTTGCAATGCAGAGGACGTGGGTTTGATCCCTGATTAGGGAACTAAGCCTGCATGCTGCAACTAAGACCTGATGCAGCCAAATAGATAAATAATTTTTTGGAAAAAAGAATGGATTCACTTTGTTGTATACCTGAAACGCACAGAAGATTGTAAATCAATTATACTCCAATACATTTTTTAGTAAAAATAAAGTGAAGTTTAAAAAAGTCAGTCCCAGCTGTCAGGGGTCTCTGGGAATGACTAGTTACCTAATTTTTAAGATCTTAAAGGCCTTGTTTACAGAAAAAGAAGTTTGTGCCCTAGTGCCCATCTCTTCCTCCTCCCCACCACACGTGCCGCCTCTGTGATCAAATAGCGTTTCAAAGCTCTATCCTGTAACCTACGATGCTCTTGACACTCAGCCGTGCATCGGGTATGAATCTGCTCCCCATCACTGAACTGTAGACTCTTTGAGAACTGCAAGATATATATGACTCAATGCTTTATGTACATGCACTCACCTAAGAACCCAAAAGCTATGGAGGGTCTACTATCACCTGGACACTAAGGGTGCAAAGACAATTAAAGCATGGTTTCGTGGACCTTACAGTCAAGTGTGGGCAAATACTCCAAAGAAAAGACCAGCTCCCTTAAAAAAAAAAAAAAACAGATTCCTTAAGGCTGGCTGTGGAAGGAGCCTGTTCTTGTGGAGAGGAGAGCTTGAGCCAGACACCCCTGCTCTGGAACAAAAGACCCATTTCTGTCTTAAGCAGCCCCCACTGCTGGCTGTTGTCCCCACCATGCTACGCTTGGGAGGCTCCATGCCCCCAGATCTTCAGCGTAGACACACTAGTTTTTGTTTAATTTCCTACAGCAGAGCTGAGACCAGGTGGACACAGACAAAGCTCATCTAAAGACTTGGGGATAACAGGGACTTCCCTGGTGGTCCAGTGGCTAAGATTCTGTGCTTCCAAGTGCAGGGGGCCCAGGTTTGATCCCTGGGCAGGGAACTAGATCCCACAAGCCTCAACTAAGAGTTCGCATGCCGCAACTGAAGGTCTCATGTGCTGCATCTAAAATAAAAAGATCCTAGTGCCACAGCTAAAACCTGGTGTGGCTAAATAAATAAAAATTAAGACTTGGCAAGAATAAGGGGAAATGAGCAGAGAGAGTCGGAGAAGGCAATGGCCCCCCACTCCAGTACTCTTGCTTGGAAAATCTCATGGACGGAGGAGCCTGGTAGGCTGCAGTCTATGGGGTCACGAAGAGTCTGACATGACCGAGCGACTTCACTTTCACTTTTCACTTTCATGCATTGGAGAAGGAAATGGCAACCCACTCCAGTGTTCTTGCCTGGAGAATCCCAGGGACGGGGGAGCCTAGTGGGCTGCCCTCTATGGGGTCCCACGGAGTCAGACACGACTGAAGGGACTTAGCAGCAGCAGCAGAGAGAGTAACAGGCCACCTCACATCTTGTGATGTTATCAGGGTGTCTCGAGATGTGCACCTCTTCCAGGGGCAGAGGTTCTCTGTCACTCCTCGTATTCAGAAGCCCCAGGAAAGCCCTCTCCAGTTCCTGAAACCCAAACCCTGCATGACAAGAAGACAGCAAGCAGCATCCCTCTCGCAGCAGCCCCAGGCAGGCCCACTCATTCCCCTCCCCAGGGGCAAGGAATCGAGGCACCAAAGTGCCTTTCCTACATAGCTACCCGCAGAACACCCAACCGTGGGGCCACACTCACATGTCTGGGGCCTGGGCATTCTACGGCTTGTTAGAGCCCTTCCTCTGCTCTCTGCCTACCCTCGGTCTAGATGATGTCATAAGTGTAAATCCACTTTGAATGATGCACTTTTTTTTTTTTAACATTTCTTTTTCCTTTTATTGATGTGAACCATTTTTTAAAGTCGTTATTGAAATTTATTACAATATTGTTCCTGCTTTATGTTTTGTTTTTTTGGCCACGTGTCATGTGGGAATCTTATCTTCCTGACCAGGGGCTGGACCTGCACCCCCTGCGATGGAAGACAAAATCTCAACCACTGGCCCACCAGGGAAGTCCCTGAATGATGTAGTCTTAAAGTTTTTGTCTTTTTAATTTTTGGCTGCCCTGGGTCTTTGCTGCTGCACATGGGCTTTCTCTAGTTGCAGTGAGCGGGGAGGGGNGGACGGGAGGGGCGGGGGGGTGGGGGTGCTGCTCAGTAGTGGTGGTGCATGGGCACTCACACCAGCATTCTTGTCTGGAGAATCCCAAGGACAGAGGAGCCCAGCGGGCGACAGTCCATAGGGTCGCAGAGAGTCGGACACAACTGCAGTGACCCAGCACGC
Source organism: Redunca redunca (assembly GCA_006410935.1). Taxonomy (NCBI): domain Eukaryota; kingdom Metazoa; phylum Chordata; class Mammalia; order Artiodactyla; family Bovidae; genus Redunca; species Redunca redunca. Next base: position 64,601 of record SJYQ01095414.1, on the reverse strand, counting down.
ACACACACGGGCGTCTCACTGGGGTGGCTTCTCCTGCTGAAGAGCGTGCGTTCTAGGGTCTGGGTCTGTAGTTGTGGCTCATGGGCTTAGCTGCCCCTCGGCATGTGGAATCTTCCAAGATGAGCTCATTGTCCCTTGAACTCATGTCCCCTGCATTAGGAGGTGGATTCTTAACCACTGGACCAGGGAAGTCCTGAATGATGTACACTTGACTGTAGGTACAGACAGACTTCCAGACACACATATCCCATCGCCCACTCGACTTCTCCACTTAGGGGCCTGCCTCACAGACATCTTACTAGGGCAAAAAGGAACTCTCGAGTTTCCCTCCCAAATCTGTTCCCTCCTCCAGCCCTACTTCACGTCCTGTTTTCATCATCTTAGTAAATGACATCACTGTCCCTTCAACTACTCAAACCAAAATACACGAATTACCCTTAATTCTTCCATTGCCTTCATCTTCATTGGACCCAGCAGCAAGCCACAAAGATTCTATCTCCAAAGTATATCGGGAATCTGTTTTCCCTCCACCCTCGTCCAGGCCACCAAGGAGCGAATGACTCTAAACCCGCTCCAGACTGTTCCACACTCACCCCTTCAATCCATGTTTTTATGTAGAAGCAAAAGTGAGATCTTCAAACTGTGAATAATTACTTGCATCTCAGCTCCCTTCAATGCCTCCCAGAAGCTTTCAATCCAAATGCCTTTACCACCTTGCTACAGGCTAAACATTTGCATCCCCTCACAGCTCATGTGTAAACCCTAATGCCCAGTGGAATGGCATTTGGATGTGGGGCCTCCGGGAGGTGATAAGTCGTGAGCACGTGGCCTTCACGAACCAGTCTCTCCTGCTGGTGGCAGCGTATCTGGTGAGGCCTTTGGGTCTGATGACGCTCCAAGATGTCAAGGCAGCACTTGAAAGTTTAGGTCTTACAGCACATGGATGTAACATCTGTGCAAAAGACATGCACACACAGTACCTGTGGGTAGAATGTGTGTGGGGGGTGGGGAAGAGATTGTTTCATTACATGAGTAAGTGAATGAATTATCAATATTATTATGCTGTGATGGTGTAGGTAAGTACTTTAAAAAAGTAAGTGTTTCAAAAAAGGATCATTCAATAAAACTGAATTTCTACTTTGTTCTCATTCTAAATGGGAGCCAGTGAGATTATGTTCAACTTCATATAACAGAGAACTCAAATAATACTAACTTAAACAAGATAGGGGTTTATTTTTCTCTTATTATGGGAAGACAAGAGGTTCAAGATCCAGAGCTAGGTTGGCAATGCCACATCAAGGATTCAGGCTTCTCTTAGCTTGCCACATTCCATTATTAGTATTTCTAGGGCTGAGCTTTCACCTTCATGTTCACAACATTGTTGCTGTGGCTCCAGCCATCAAACTATATTCCAGGTACAAAGAAGGAAAGACAAAGAACAAATGGACACGAGCCACTGGAGTTAATTTCCTTTACTGAGCTTTTCCTGAAGTACCACGTGTGGGCTACTGCTCAGAATTAAGCTAAAAGAAGTCCTGGGAGGGACTTCCCTGATGGACCAGTGGCTAAGACTCCATGCTCCTAATGCAGGGTTCAATCCCCAGTCAGGGGAATAGATCTCACATACTGCAACTAAGACCTGGTACAGCCAAATACATTTTTTTTTTTTAAACGAAGTCCTGGGAGTGCTCTGTTTGCTTGTTTATTTAGTTTGTGTGTGTGTTTTAGTTTTTTGTGATTTTTAAAAAGTGAAGTATAGTTGATTTAAAATGTTTCCTGAATGAAATGATTCAATATATTTACATGTATATATTCTTTTTCAGATTCTTTTTCATTATAGGTTATTATAAGATATTGAATATAGTTCCCTGTGCTATATAGTAGGTCTTATTTTTTACCTATTTAATATATAGCAGTGTGAATCTGGTTTAAAAAAGCTTAAAAAGCTGGCTTAAAAACTCAACATTCAAAAAACTAAGATCATGCCATCCAGTCCCATCACTTCATGGCAAATAGAAGGGGAAAAAGTGGAAGCAGTGACAGATTTTATTTTCTTGGGCTCCAAGATCACTGTGGACGGTGACTGCAGCCATGAAATGATAAACACTTGCTCCCTGTAAGGTAAGCTATGACAAACCTCGACAGTGTTTGGAAAGCAGAGACATCACTTTGCCGACAAGGATCCACATAGCTATGGTTTTTCCAGTAGTCATGTACAGATGTGAGAGTTGGGCCGTAAAGAAGACTGAGCGTTGAAGAACTGATGCTTTTGAATATGTGGTGCTGGGGAAGACTCTTGAGAGTCCCTTGGAAAGTAAGGAGATCCAAACAGTCAGTCTTAAAGGAACTCAACCTTGAATATTCATTGGAAGGACTGTTGCTGAAGCTCCAATACTTTGGTCACCTGATGCAAAAGAGCTGATGCTGGGAAAGACTGAAGGCAAAAGGAGAAGGTGGCAGAGGTTGAGATGGTTAAATAGTAGCACTGATTCAATGGACATGAATTTGAGCAAACTCTGGAAGACAGTGAAGGACAGGGAAGCCTGGCATGCTGCAGTCCATGGGATCACAAGGAGTTGGACATAACTGAATGTCTAAACAACAAGTAAGTATCTGTTAATCCTAAACTCCTAATGTATCTTTCCCCTCCACCCCCCAGTCCTGGGAATGTTTTCTTCTGGGCACATTACTACCTTCATCCCCAACAGGGGATTCTGTTTACGAGGAAGATAAGAGACTGGATAGTGGATAGGCAACTAACAGCCTGTCCACAGCCCCTGGGAATGAATAGAGCGGCTACAGTCAGTGGATATTTTAAATCAAGCGTGGAATCAAAGGCCTTTGGGAAGGCCTAGAAAACAGGAAAGCTCCACAAGACAGCTTTGACGTAATCTCCACAAGACAGAGTAAAATCAGAAGGAAAGACAGAAAACATGGCCATAGGCACAAGAAGGTTCGGTAAGCAGTGGCCAGGGGAGGGTAATGGGTCCAGCTCTGGTCTGAAAGGACTGGTCAGGAACAGCAAGTGGTCACAGGCAGAGCAGAGGGCCTGACCTTGGGCAAGTTACCTAGATAAACTCCTTGGCTCTCAACATCCTGATCTGTAAAATGGGAGGACTAGACTAAATTATCTCAAAGATCTTTTCCAACTCTAAACTTCTTTTGTAACAGCGGTCTTTTTTCTTTTTCTTTTTTTTTTTAAGCAGTGAAATCTTTCAGACAAATGAAAGCTGACATAACAAACTGATAAGTCAGAGCTGCTCTGAATGACCTAGGGATGGGGAACCCTGGAGTTCTCTCCACTTGGCCTGAGTTTTAATCCCCGTGGCCCCTGAGCTCCGAAGAGCACATCTCTACATAGTTCCATGTGTAACTTTCATAATATGATGTTTATTGGTATAAATAAGACAGCAGATATAACCATAGGAAAATTGTTTTCATTTGTTAATAACAAACTTTCTAAAACCCATGAAATTAACCAGTTTCAAATTGTGACACTTTATTATAATTCTCATTTGAAATCATGGGGAAATAGGCATCAATTCTCACCGAAAATTTGATCGAATTTCTTCCAAAATTTATTCAGCAATGTTGGGGTGGGGGAAGGAGCTTGGAGGGTACAGAAAAGTTTTCAGAGCAACACACTTATTATTTTCTAGGTAGTTATTTAGATAAAAATGATTCTCAGAGGAAAAAATACAAAGCCTTGCTTTGCAAATACTTGTTTCCTGTGTGCCAGACGTGGCTGCTTCCTGTTTACCACAAGTAATTGCTGGTAACTGGAAGCAAAGACAAGAAAAATGTACCTCTTGTCAGTCACCTGCTGAACTTCCTTTCCGTTACACTTGTCATACTTTTAACATTCCCAAAGTTTTGTTTTTTTAAATGTCTTTCCAAAACATTAATGTATTAAAAAAAAAAAAAACAGAAAGGACAGTGAGACCTGAAACCCGTTATCCTCACATCTCCCTCCACTGCGTCTACCCTTTGAGTATTAGATAACATTTTATGAACACTCTGATTATTTTTCCTACCCACACCGAATCTTTACTGGAGCGTGTCTTTATCTCCATAATCGGTCCACACACCCCGGTTTTGCTCTCTGTCTTCCGCTCCACGCTGGTGATCACCACCCAGCTTCTGCATTCTTCTCCAGGCCAGTGTCCGGCCTCCTTCTTGATCCTGCTTTTTCTCTCATCACTGTAACCTTTTTTTTTCTTTGCAGACAGGTCTGGAAAACACCATCTGTTCCAATTTTAAGGTCGCGGGGAGGGATCATAAGTCCGGGGACAATAATCTTCCAACTACAAATCTCAAATACACCGTCAGCCAAAGAATTTTTTTCCCCTCATTCTTGAATTTAATTTTCACAAAGTTCCTCCACAGTCAAAATAAAGGAAATCCTATTTAAGTATTCACGAACAGTCATACAAAACTTAAAAAAAAAAAAAAAAA
>SJYQ01095414.1:35192-59830 GCA_006410935.1 Redunca redunca | reverse complement strand
ACACAGTAACAGCCGGCACACGTGCACGCACACACACGGTAACACAGCTGGCACACACAGAGACACACGGTAACAGCCGGCACACGCGCGCACCCACACACACGCACACGGGCGTGGGCCGGCAGGTGCACGGGAGGCTCATGGGCAAGGCCCAGGAACTCCACCAATATGAGCTGAAGTCTGGGGCCAGGGTCCTCGGGGAAAGCCCTGCAGAATCACTTCCCAGTCCTGCTGGAAGAGACAAGACAACAAAATCACGGTGCGGAGCAGATGAAAAGTTCCAAGGCAGCCTGGCACGTTCCCTTGAAACAGCAAACAACTGGAGACAGCCTAGAAGTCTGTCCCCTGGGGGCTGGTAAGGTAATGTGGGCACATGCCTCTGATGAAGTGTTGTGCGGTCCTTCAAAATCACAGGGCGGCCCCGTCTGCAGAGATGCGGGAATGTCCCCTATGCTCTAAGAAATAAAGCAAGTGCACAGCCACATGAGTGGCCTGTGTGCCTGCGTGTGCACATACATCGCTGTGCACGTGCGTGAGTTCGCATCTCCCTCAGGACAGCAACTAGATAAAGCATGTAGTGGGCAGATGATGAAAACTTCCTTTTCACAGGATAGTCTTTAGGGGCTCTCCCCTGGGTGGTCTAGTGGTTAAGACTTGCTGCTTCCAGTGCAGGGGACTTGAGTTCCATCCTTGGTCAGGGAACTAACATCCCACATGCTTCCCATAGTGGCCAAAATTTAAAAAAAAAAGTTTTTTCAAATTAAAAAACTATATCATCTTTCGTACCTTTTGGATTTTGTCCTATGTACCTTGTAATACCCCAAAAAGAAATAAACTTCAAAAAATAACTTTAAAATTGCATTTGAACACTGTCTAATGAGACTTGGAGCTCTCGATAAGGTGCCTGAGCTCTTTCTTAAAAAATGTTTTAATAAGTATTAATTTAAGAAACAGTACACATGGACAACAAATACCATTAAGTCACAGACATGGAAAGGCAGAGTGATAAAACATCGAAACGCACAGTTCCAGGAGCCCACTGTATAATCTGTTATATCAAATTAATCTCAAGGCTTCCCAGTTAAATATCGAATTACATTAGGGTGATTTTTCCTAATTACAGAATGGTGTAAAATCAGTGAAATGAACTATTGAACCCCTATGACATGGATGCTTTTTTCATATGGATAAAAATAAAAATCATTATTAATGATAATGAGTTAACATCTATGAGCACTTACTGAACACCGTGTTGAGTTTGATTTCCATTATTTCTTTCAATCTTCCAAACAAACCATTTGTCTGTTTAACAACTGAAGAAACATGGAAAAATGTTCTTTCATTTACCTGATGTCACACAGCTAAGAAAGCTGCAGAGCCTGGATTTGAATTCACATCGGACTGACTCTAAAACCTATGTTCCTAACCTCTATACCTCACTTTTTCAATTATGGTGGAAATAGAGGCTCGGGGTGACTCTAATCCTGTGGCTTCACAGATTTTTTTAAATTGAAATATAGTTGATTTACAATGTTGTGTTACTTTCAGTTTTATATATATATACTCAGTTATAAAATTAGATATATTTCTTTTTCAAGTTCTTTTCCTTTATAGGTTATTACAGAATATTGAGTATAGTTCCCTATGCTATACAGTAGGCCTTTGTTGGATAGGACTTCACAAATTGAATAAAAGGTTTCTAGCTATTAAGAATTAGACTGTATTTGAGGAAACATAAGCTGTAAATGAGCTTCCCAGGTGGCTCAATGAGTAAAGAACCTGCCTACAATGCAGGAGATGCTGGAGATATGGGCTTGATCCCTGGGTGGGGAAGATCCCCTGGAGGAGAGCATGGCAACCCACTCCAGTATTCTTGCCTGGAGAATGCCCGTTTACAGAGGAGCCTGGCAGGCTATGGTCCATAGGTCGAAAAGAGTCGGACACGACTGAAACCACTGAGCACACCACAGTGTCGTGGGCCTATGAAATCTTGACTCATGCTCCAGTTCTGTTGTGCAGAGTAAACATGAGGTCGGTATTTGTGAATAAATAATACTGCCTTTATTTAGGTGTTCATAAATAAATTTGAATTGGAATGCATACATTCCCCTATGTATTGTCTGGCTGCTTTTGTACTGCCGTGGCAGAGTTGCAAACTTGTAAGATCAACTGTATGGCCCACAAAAACTAAAATATTCGCTGGCTGAGCCAAGACTTGGAAACAAGCTAAAAGTCCATTGACAGATGAATGGATAAAAAAGATGTGGTACATATATACAATGGAATACAATGTCCATTGAAGAAGGGAATGGCAAACCACGTCAGTATTCTTGCCTTGAGAACCCCATGAACAGTATGAAAAGTTATAAAGACAGGACACTGAAAGATAAACTTCCCAGGTTGGTAGGTGCCCAATATGCTACTGGAGATCAGTAGAGAAATAACTCTAGAAAGAATGAAGAGATGGAGTCAAAGCAAAAGCAACACCCAGTTGTGGATGTGACTGGTGATGGAAGTAAAGTCTGATGCTGTAAAGAGCAACATTGCATAGGAACCTGGAATGGTCCATGAATCAAGGCAAATTGGAAGTGGTAAAACAGGAGATGGCAAGAGTGAACATCGACATTTTAGGAATCAGCAAACTAAAATGGATTGGAATGGGTGACTTTAAATCAGATGACCATTATATCCACTACTGTGGGCAAGAATCCCTTAGAAGAAAGGGAGTAGCCACCATAGTCAACAAAAGAGTCTGAAATGCAGTAGATTGGATGCAGTCTCAAAGACAGAATGATCTCTGTTTGTTTCCAAGGCAAACCATTCAATATCACAGTAATCCAAGTCTATGCCCCAATCAATAATGCTGAAGAAGCCGAAGTTGAATGGTTCTATGAAGACAAAGAAGACCTTCTAGAACTAACACCCAAAAAGATGTCCTTTTCATTATCAGGGACTGGAATGCAAAAGTAGGAAATCAAGAAATACCTAGAGTAAAGGGCAAATTTAGCCTTGGAGTACACAGTGAAGCAGGGCAAAGGCTAACAGTTTTGCTAAGAGAAGACACTGGTCATAGCAAACACCCTCTTCCAACAACACAAGAGACTCTACAACATGAGAAGTCTCTACACATGGACATCACCAGATGGTCAATACTGAAATCAGATTGATTATATTCTTTGCAGCCAAAGATGGAGAAGCTCTATATAGTCAGAAAAAACAAGACCAGGAGCTGACTGTGGCTCATATCATGAACTCCTTATTGCCAAATTCAGACTTAAATTGAAGAAAGTAGGGAAAACCACTAGACCATTCAGGTATGACCTAAATCAAATCCCTTACTATTATGCAGTGGAAGAGACAAATAGATTCAAGGGAATAGATCTAATAAAGTGCCTGAAGAACTATGAATGGAGGTTTGTGACATTGTACACGAGGCAGCGATCAAGACCATCACCAAGAAAAAGAAATGCAACAAGGCAAAATGGTTGTGTGAGGAGGCCGTACAAACAGCTATGAAGAGAAGAGAAGTGAAAGGCAAAGAAGAAAAGGAAAGATATAAACATCTGAATGCAGAGTTCCAAAGAATAGAAAGGAGAGATCAGTCCAGTTCAGTTCAGTCGCTCAGTCGTGTCCGACTCTTTGCGACCCCATGAATCGCAGCACTCCAGGCCTCCCTGTCCATCACCAACTCCCGGAGTTCACTCAGACTCACGTCCATCGAGTCCGTAATGCCATCCAGCCATCTCATCCTGGGTCGTCCCCTTCTCCTCCTACCCCCAATCTCTCCCAGCATCAGAGTCTTTTCCAATGAGTCAACTCTTCGCATGAGGTGGCCAAAGTACTGGAGTTTCAGCTTTAGCATCATTCCTTCCAAAGAAATCCCAGGGTTGATCTCCTTCAGAATGGACTGGTTGGATCTCCTTGCAGTCCAAGGGACCCTCAAGAGTCTTCTCCAACACCATCAATTCTTCAGCACTCAGCCTTCACAGTCCAGCTCTCACATCCATACATGACCACTGGATAAACCATAGCCTTGACTAGACGGACCTTAGTTGGCAAAGTAATGTCTCTGCTTTTGAATATACTATCTAGGTTGGTCATAACTTTTCTTCCAAGGTGTAAGCGTCTTTTAATTNTGACAATATACAGCTTTGACGTACTCCTTTTCCTATTTGGAACCAGTCTGTTGTTCCATGTCCAGTTCTAACTGGTGCTTCCTGACCTGCATATAGGTTTCTCAAGAGGCAGGTCAGGTGGTCTGGTATTCCCATTTCTTTCAGAATTTTCCATTCAATGTGCCAGCAAATTTGGAAAAGTTAGGAGTGGCCACAGGACTGGAAAAGGTCAGTTTTCATTTCAATCCCAAAGAAAGACAATGCCAAAGAATGCTCAAACTACCACACAATTGCACCATCTCACATGCTAGGAAAGTAATGCTCAAAGTTCTCCAAGCCAGGCTTCAACAGTAGGTGAAGCATCAACTTTCGGATAGTCAAGCTGGATTTAGAAAAGGCAGAGGAACCAGCGACCAAATTGCCAACATCCGTTGGATCATTGGAAAAGCAAGAGAGTTCCAGAAAAACATCTACTTCTGTTTTATTGACTACATCAAAGCCTTTGACTGTGTGGATCACAAAAAGCTGTGGAGAATTCTTCAAGAGATGGGAATGCCAGACCACCTTACCTGCCTCCTGAGAAATCTGTATGCGGGTCAAGAAGCAACAGTTAGAACCGGACATGGAACATAAGACCGGTTTCAGATTGGAAAAGGTGTGCATCAAGGCTGTATACTGTCACCATGCTTATTTAACTTATATGCAGAGCATGAGAAATGCTGGGCTGGATGAAGCACAAACTGGAATCAAGATTTCCGGGAGAAATATCAATAACCTCAGATATGCAGATGACACCACCCTTATGGCAGAAAGTGAAGAATAACTAAAGAGCCTCTTGATGAAAATGAAAGAGGAGAGTGAAAAAGTTGGCTTAAATCCCAATATTCAGAAAATGATCATGGCATCCAGTCCCATCACTTCATGGCAAATAGATGGGGAAACAGTGGAAACAGCGACAGACTTTGTGTTTTTTTTTTTGGTTCCAAAATCACTGCAGGTGGTGACTGCAGCCATGAAATTAAAAGACGCTTACTCCTTGGAAGAAAAGTTATGACCAACCTAGACAGTTTATTAAAGAGGCAGAGACATTACTTTGCCAACAAAGGTCCATCTAGTCAAAGCTATGATTTTTCTAGTAGTCATGTGTGGATGTGAGAGTTGGACTATAAAGAAAGCTGAGAGCTGAAGAATTGATGCTTTTCAACTGCGGTGCTGGAGAACACTCTTGAGAGTCCCTTGGACTGCAAGGAGATCCAACCAGTCCATCCTAAAGCAAATCTGTACTGAATATTCATTGGAAGGACTGATGATGAAGCTGAAACTCCAATACTTTTGCCACCTGATTCGAAGAACTGACTCATTGGAAAAGACCCTGATGCTGGGAAAGATTGAAGGCAGGAGGAGAAGGGGATGACAGAGGATGAGATGGTTGGATGGCATCACAGACTCAATGGATATGAGTTTGAATAAACTCCGGGAGTTGGTGATGGACAGGGAGGCCTGGCGTGCTGCAGTCCATGGGATCACAAACAGTTGGGCACGACTGAGTGACTGAACTGAACTGATACATACACCACCAAAAAGCATGAAATAATACCATCTGCAGTAGCGTGGATGGACCTAGAGGTTATCCCACTAAATGAAGTAAGTCAGAAAGAGAAAGCCAAATATCACATGGTATCACTTATATGTGTAATCTAAAATATGACAGAAATGAACTTATCTGTGAAACAGAAAGAGACTCACAGACAGAGAAAGGACTTGTGGTTGCCAGAGGGTGGAGGAGTTTGGAAGGCAGATGGATTGGGAGTTTGAAATTCGCAGATGCAAACTATTACATATAGGACAGATAAACAAGGTCCTACAGTAGAGTACAGGGAACTATTTTCAATATCCTGTTATAAACCATAATGAAAAAAATATGAAAAAGAATATGTATAACTGAATCACTTCACTATACAGTAGAAATTAACACAACATTGTAAATCAGCCATACTTCAATAAGATAAATTTTAAAAAAATATTTGCTGTTTGGTCCCTACAGAAAATATTCGCAGATCCTTGATCTTGAGTTAAGAAAGACAAAAGAGGGAGGGACTTGCATCATTTAAAACTTTGAGCGCCACTCTCTTATTTTAATATTCACCCAGGACTTTCACTTCTGTTCAAAGCTGTGCATTCAGGGCTGTCCCCAAGGGCTTTAGCAATGAGAGCTGTACTTCAGTTCTTACAGGATAAGAGTGGTAGCGGTGTTAACACAGGTTTTCCTTAGGCACAGAGCTATTTGTTTTTCCTGCTGGGAGCAGCTCACTGATGAGCACCCATCTTTCTGCTCTGGAGGTTGTTCTTAACTGAAGAACTTCCAGAGGAAGACAGAAGGCAGAGAGACATGCTACTTCTGCGGCTGCTAAGTCGCTTCAGTCGTGTCCGACTCTCTGCGACCCCAAAGACGGCAGCCCACCAGGCTCCGCCGTCCCTGGGATTCTCCAGGCAAGAACACTGGAGTGGGCACGTGAGGCTTTGCCAAAATCCAGCGGCTGTGACGACTGAGATACGTAGTTTGTGATACTGCACACGGCAGCTGGAACCCACTCAGAGAGGCCGTCGGCGCTGTGTTCCTTCGATTTCAGACAACTGTGTTCCCTTTTTCTCTTTAAAGGCTTCCGTGGCTCTGGAAACCCTGGAGAAGGTTGTGTGAATGTGTGGGAAAGAACCTGTTGGGGAGAGCCCTGTGCCGTCCGCAGGGACAGTTGCCTCTGATCTTAGAGTAAAACGTTTAGGAAAATCCACGTTGGGGGATTGTCGCCCCATTACCTTCCCTCTCCTGCTGTCACCTTCTAGCCCAGGGCAGTGGCTCTTTCTCCCTTGTTACCCAACCAGAAGCTCCCAGTTTATGCCCACGGACAACACCTTTTCATAACAGCCAACATCTGTAGGTGTCTTGGGCAGCAAGTCAGATGACTTTTTGAGTCTGAAGTTTTGTTTCCTTAAGCTGGGAAGAACTCTCCAGAAGCTCCTCCACCCAGCTGACAGCTGACCTGTATTGGCTTGTTTAAGGCATTCGTGAAATTGGCCGCAGTACAGAGCTCTTATGAGGCCCTGGCCTTACCGGTAGTGACAGAATACTTCCTGTGTAATTATGGTAGAGCTGTTGCTCCATGCAATATCACTCAGAGGCCTAGACAAATATGAATTCAAGCCAGTAAAAGTTAAATTCTGACTGTAGAACCTAGGCTGTGGGAATTAGGGGGTTCATTGCTTAATTCCAATTTTCTGTATGTTTTGAAAATTTTTTCTGGTCAGATGTTGGGGGAAAATTAGATTCTTGTCTGGAAGTTCCATTTTCTCTGCGTTTCTGAGGAACAAAATTAAGACTGATATTTGAGAAAATATCTTTGAACATTTCATTCAAAAACATATCCCCCTCTGTAAAAAAACAAGATCACCTCCATTAAGATCATAAGGATACTATGAATAATAAAAACGCAGATAGGGATCGACAAATGAAAAGATAAAGAGGATGTGGTGTATATATATATCAATATATATAATGGAATATTTCTCATTATATATATAGATATATATATATATCAATATATATATTCTCATTATATATATATAATGGAATATTTCTCATATTCTCAGCCATAAAAAAGAATGAAATAATACCATTTGCAGCAACATGGATGGACTTAGAGGCTATCATTTTAAGTGAATAAGTCAGAAAAGGATGAATGCCATGTTTATCACCTATATGTGGGATCTAAAATATGACAAATGAACCTGTCTGTGAAACAGAAACAGACTTACAGACATAGCGAGCAGAGGTGTGGTTACCAAGGAGGGAGGGTGGGGAGGGATGGGTTGGGAGGCTGGAATTCACAGCTGCAAACTGTTAGAGAGAGAATGGATAAGCAGGGCCCTACTATGCAGCACAGGGAACTAGAGCCAATATCCTGTGATAAATTATACTGGAAAAGAATATGAAAAACAATATATATATTGCATATATACATATTACATGTATACACTACATAGCACATTATATATATGTAACCTGAATCACTTTGCTGTACAGCGGAGATTAACAGAACATCGTGCATCAGCTTTACTTCAATAAAATAAAAAATTTAAAAATTACAGGGCAGGGTTCAGAGTCTAAAATAATGTCAATGGTCTTTTTCTAAGATTCAAAACACTTTGGGGATAATATGTGGACATTTTCTAATAAAATATTTCCCAGTATTAGCCTCGGATTCTTGGAGCATGGTAATAACACTGGCTTTGTGTGTATGTGAATGGACTATTGTTTTTTTCCTCCATATTCAATTTTAAGTTGTCACTCCTTGTTTCTGACTCCCAGATTGCCCTCTTGGTAGGCTTTCATCCATCAGAAGTTCTGAAAGGGCCTCAACCTCATACAGACGTAAGGTCTCCTTTTCCTTCTTTTCTTATCTCCAGAATAAGCATCCACGGGCATTTCTTCCCACCACTGCTGAACTACCCACTAATTTCTATTCAATCCATGTGTTAGCCCTTTCAGCACAAATGCAATTAAATAAGAAAGAATATGAAAGGACTAATGAACATTTGCATTCAGTCAATTAGACCATGAGTTTTCTCAGTTTATTGTCTAATATTTTTTCATGTTACTATAATAAACACCCTAATTTCAATCACCCACTCTATAAGAAACCTCTTGATTAAGTGCATAAGACTTAAGTGTTTGTCTTACTAAAACAAGCAGAGAAAATATTCTAAAAATTAGTGGACCAGCGTGGGAAGCCTAACAGCTCACTAAGAGAAATACTGTAGAGAAGAGAGAAAAGGGTAAGAAGGAAATTTTTTTAAAATTTCCCAGTAAATTTCCCAGTACTGAAGGGGTTGAGGATCTAAGTGGAAAGAACTCACTGGGGTACCCAGTTCCCAAGAATGGAAACCAACTCACAGATAGGAAACGGCATGCCTAAAATTTACATAGGAAAAAAGAGAAAGAGGAAGAGAAAGAAAAAGGGAGGGAGGGGGAAGGAAGGCAGAAAGAGACAAAAAGGGAGGGGCAGAGGGAGGAAGTAAGGAAAGAAGAAGTGGGGAGGAAGAAGAGGCATCACGGAAGGGGAAATAATAAGGAAGGGAGTATAACTGTTTCGGAGAGTGAAAGAAAAATGGTTTGGGTACATAGGAACCTGAGCAAGCCAACAAAGAAAAATATAAGTATTGACATCAGGAGAAACAAAATTATTCAAGAAAAAAAGTGTCATCCAGTATATTGCTTAGCTTATCAGCGATGAGTTAATATCTAGAATATATAAAGCACTTCTACAACTCAACACCACCACCAATTAAAAAACAGACAGAAGACCTGAATGGAAAATGTTGCCAAAGATGACATACAAATGGCCACCAAGCGTATGAATGAAGCTCAATGTCACTAAACATCATGTAAATGCGTAGCATAACCACAATGAGTTATCACCTCACACTCATTAAGACAGTTTCATAAATAAAGTAAAATAAAATGTGTTAGGCAGGCTGCAGAGAAATTGAAACTTTTTTTTTTGCACAACTGGTGAGAATATAAAATGGTGTGGCCACTATGAAAAGTAGTATGGCAGTTCCTAAAAAAATTAAATGTAGAAATACCTTATGATGCAGTAATTCCACTTGTTGGAATATATTTAGAAGAATTGAAATCAAGGACCTGAAGAGATACCTGCACATTCATGCTCATAGCAGCACTCTTCACACCATAGCCGAAAGGTGGAAACAAGGCCCGTCAACAGATGGATGGGTGGACAAAATACGGTCCATTCTTATACTGACCTGCTATTCAGCTTTAAAGAGGAAGGAGATTCTCACATAGTCAACACATGGATGAACCTGCAGGGCACTATGCTAAGTGAAATAGTGAAGTGAAGTGAAAGCCGCTCAGTCGTGTCTGACTCTTTGCGACCCCCGAACTATACAGTCCATGGAACTCTCCAGGCCGGAATACTGGAGTGGGTAGCCTTTCCCTTCTCCAGGGGATCTTCCCATCCCAGGTCTCCCATATTGCAGGCAGATTCTTTACCAGCTGAGCCACCAGGGAAGCCCGTAATAAGGGAAGTGAAATAAGCCAGTTACAAAAGACAAATTACTATATGATTCCATTTATACCAGGTATCCAGGGGAGTCAAATTCAGAGATGGAAAATAGAATGGCAGTTGCTCAGAGGCCAGGGGAAGGAGGGAATGTGGAGTTGTTGTTGTTATTTGATGGGCATAATGGGAATCCCAAGTGGCGCTAGTGGTAAAGAACCCACCGGCCAATGCAGAAGTCATCAGAGACACAGGTTCAATCCCTGTGTCGAGAAGATCCCTTGGAGGAAGCCATGGCAACCCACTCCAGTGTTCTTGCCCGGAGAACCCGCACGGACAGAGGAACCTGGCGGGCCACAGTCTGTGGGGGTCACACACAGTCAGACAGGACTGAAGTGACTTAACACAATGGGCATAAAGTTTCAGTTTTGCATGGGGACAGAGTTCTGGAGGTTGGTTGCACAGCAATGGGAATATATTTGACAGCACTGAACTGCACATTTAAAAACGGTAAAGAGGGTAAATTTTATGTGTATTTTACTACCATTAAAATTTTTTAATTAGTTCAAGAAGATTAAAGGTCTTAATGTACAAGCTTAAACTATCACTTTTAGAAGGAAACAAAGGTATAAATCTGCATGACCAGAAATTAGCAACAGTTTCTTAGGTGTGACACCAAAAGTAAAAACAACCAAAGTAAAATTAGATACGTTGGACTTCAACCAAATGAAAAAGACGTGATCAAGAAAGGTAAAAGGCGATGGACAAAATGGGAGAAGATATTTGCAAACCATGTAGCAGATAAGGGTCTAGTATCTAGAACATAAAGAATTTAGATACTAGACCCTTTATGAACTTACGATTCAACAGATTTATTTATGACCTTAAAATTCAACAAATTTATTTATTTATGAACTGACACGTCAACAAATTTATGACCTTATAATTCAACAAGAAAAATACAAACACCTAACTTTAAAATGTTCTAAGGATTGGTATAGACACTTCTCCAAAGAAAACAAACAGCCAAGAAGCTAGGAAGATCCCCTGGAGGAGGGCGTGACAACCCACTTCAGTACTCTTGCCTGGAGAATCCCACGGACAGAGGAGCCTGGAAGGTCACAGTCCTTAGGGTCGCAGAGAGTCGGACACGACTGAAGCGACAGCACAGCCAAGAAGCACGTGAGAACATGCTTAAGGTCGTTCTGTTCAGGTCAGTTCAGTCGCTCAGTCGTGTCCGACTCTTTGCGACCCCATGAATCGCAGCACGCCAGGCCTCCCTGTCCATCACCAACTCCTGGAGTTTACTCAGACTCACGTCCATCGAGTCGGTGATGCCATCCAGCCATCTCATCCTCTGTCGTCCCCTTTTCCTCCTGCCCCCAATCCCTCCCAGCATCAGGGTCTTTTCCAATGAGTCAACTCTTCTCATGAGGTGGCCAAAGTACTGGAGTTTCAGCTTTAGCATCATTCCTTCCAAAGAAATCCCAGGGCTCATCTCCTTCAGAATGGACTGGTTGGATCTCCTTGCAGTCCAAGGGACTCTCAAAAGAGTCTTCTCCAACACCACAGCTGAAAAACATCAATTCTTCAGTGCTCAGCCTTCTTCACAGTCCAACTCTCACATCCATACATGACCACTGGAAAAACAATAGCCTTGACTAGATGGACCTTTGTTGGCAAAGTAATGTCTCTGCTTTTCAATATGCTCTCTAGGTTGGTCATAACTTTTCTTCCAAGGAGTAAGCGTCTTTTAATTTCATGGCTGCAGTCACCATCTGCAGTGATTTTGGAGCTCCCCAAAATGAAGTCTGACACTGTTTCCACTGTTTCCCCATCTATTTCCCATGGAGTGATGGGACCAGATGCCATGATCTTCATTTTCTGAATGTTGAGCTTTAAGCCCACATTTTCACTCTCCTCTTTCACTTTCACTTTCATTCCTCTTCACTTTCTGCCATAAGGGTGGTGTCGTCTGCATATCTGTCATTAGTCGTAAGGTCATTATGCATATTAATGCATAAGATCATTAGTCAACAAGAAAATGCCAACCGAAACCACCAAGAGATACCACTTCATACTCGTTAGGAAGATGATACAAAACAAAGCAAAGCAAGTGTTGGTGAGGATGTGGAGAAATGAGACTCTCTCTCTATGGCTGGTGGGAACATGAAATGGTCCATCTGCTGTGGAAATCAGTTCGGTTGTGCTTTATTTAGATTAAACATAGAATAAAGCATGTGACCCAGCAATTGCATCCCCAGGTATATATACCCAAGAGAATTGAAAACATGTTCACACAAAAACTGGTAAATGAATATTCATTACTCATAAAAGCCAAAGAAGTGGAAACAACCCGAATATCCACCAACTGTTGAGATAAACAAAGTCAGCACCCACACCATGGCAGGAAGGACAAGTACTGACACGCGCTACAATACAAGGAAATTTGAGAGCACTGTGCTAAGTGAGAGAAGCTGTGAGAAAGATCGCACATCAGATGATTCCATTTGTGCAAAATATCCAGAATGGGTAAACCTTAGGGACAGAGGGAAGACTGGAGTTGCGGGGGGAGAGTGGAAATGGGAAGGGAGGTGTACCGGGTTCCTCTAGGGGGAGGTGAAAACACTCTGAAATTAGACGGTGGTGATGCTGGCGCAACTCTGTGAATGATGACCGTTGAATCGTGTACTTTAAATGAGCTACACTCAGTCAAGCTATAAAAAGAACGCCAGTGGAAGAAGGGCGCTGTTGTGTCTTCCCGACGCTTCCACTCCCCTCATTGTTCCTGGGCCACTAGCATTTCTTTTTGTCTTCTGTGTTTGGGGTGCTTTATGTTTGGGGTCTGCTTGTGAAATATTCTGTTATCTCTAACACGGGGTGGGGGTCTTTCCCTTGGTCCCTCCTGCCTCCATGTGCCTCCGAGAACTAGTTGCTTGGTTTCCGCCTCTTTTAGCAGTTGGGAGTGGCAGGGAGGATGGAAGGAGGCCAGGCTGGAGCAGGGATTCCAGGTGAAAACTTTGGTAATTAAGGTGAGAAATGACCAGGGCAGCCTGGGTAGAGAGTGGAAGGCGTTGGATTCTCTATATAACTGAAGACAAGGCCAGAAATATTTGCCAAAAGGTTGGCTGTAAGTGTGAGAGAAAGAGAAGTCAAGAATGACTTTAATGGATGAACAGCAAGGTCCTACTGTATGGCACAGGGAACTATATTCAACATCCTGAGATATACCATAATGGAAAAGAATGAGAAAAAGAATGTATATATACACATAACGGAATCACTTTGCTGTCCAGCAGCAATTAACACAACATCGTGAAACAACTATACTCCAGTTTTTAAAAAGCTTTGTTTTAAAAAAGAATATAAAAGAGAAAAAAAAAAATGAAGCCACCTCTCTTCAGGCATAACTCATCCAAGACTTAAACTTGTCCTCAGGACTCCACCTCCTGCTCCATCTCCTTCGTTCGCTGTCCTTGGTGTTGATTTCCGTCACAACCACGCTCTTTCCTTTTGGAAGCAAAGACCGCTGAAGACGAGGCTGTGTTTTTCTCATCCTTCAGCTCATGATCTCACAGAAAAGAGAACACCTTTTCTTTCATAGCACTGGGAAAAGTCCCAAGTCTTTGGTTGGCCTGGTTTGGGTCAATGCTTTTTCCTGTATCAACCATGAAGACCAGGGGATGGTGCAACAGAATTCTCCAGACCTGCTTCGTCTGCCCAGGTCTTCAGTGGAAGATGGAGGCCTGACCCCACCTGAAACACACAGGATGAGTTCCCTATGAGAAGTCAGAACTCTGTAACCAGCCGTGGGGGAGGCACGTGGTCTGGAGAGAAGTTAAGGCCACCGCGGTCCAGTACAGGTGAATTCAGAGCGGAGCCAGGAATGGAGGCTGCAGAGAATTCTGCTTAAGAGACATGGCTGAGCCCGTTTGCTATGAGGCTAAGCGGTATCAAGGCACTCTTTCCACACCTGACCATTAGCCGGGTAAGTGGTCACACTGAGCTGGAGGTGTGGGCAGTGGGGGTCGTGTGCTGTGAAATCTGACCACGTCCCCTGAGATGGGGAATGACTTGGAGCCTCCGTGTCTGTTTGGACAGCTTGTAAGAAATGCTATGGATGGTGCAGGCGTCCTGAGAGCCATGCCAGGCACAGCTTCAGCCCGGAGCAACAGCCCAGGAGTGTGGGAGCCAGCGGGCAGGTGTGTGGGCACTTGGCCCCTGCCAGTCTCCACCAGGCTTCCTTTCCTCTTTGGCCCCTAAGCAGTTTCATCACACGGGGCACTCTTAGGCCTTTCTAGAACCCTGTGCCTTGATTTCTGCCTCTCCTTCAAGGACTTGGCTTAGACCTATATCTCACCAGTGTAATTTTTGATGTGCCAGCTCAGGTGAGAAACCCTGCCCAGTTGTGCAATCCTAACACAACTATGCCGACGCCCACCACGCTGGCTCCACTATGGAGAATGGGCTGCCCACCCCCGGGCTGGCTCTGCTGGGACAGGTCAGAACTTCTAGCTCTTACAGCCCCCTTGTGAAGAGGAGAGAGGTCTCCATGGCTCTTTAGGGAGTTCCCTCCACTGTATGTTCTCAAGCTATCCTGCTAAATGGGAATCCCTGCAGAGCTCGGAAGGGTATGGTTCTCCCATTGTCTCCCACTTGCTTCATCAGATTTTCAGTTTCCCTCCCAGGGTAGCTGTGATGTTGAAGGGCTGCCAGGGTCTGAGGGCCAGGGGGTTCATGGGCTATCTGAACCTCTAGCCAGCAGAGTGGCATTCAGAGGCCCAGGCGCACGTGGATGATACATGGAGATCATGCCTGGACCAAGCAGAAGGTCGTCTCTCCTGTCGGTCAGACTGGCTGAGCCTGGAGATTATAAGCAGTAAGCCAAGGACTAGGGTGAGACTAGAGGCTGTGGACACGGATATCCAGAAATGGTTGGGGCCAGCTGGGCTCAGTCATAGAGGAGGCAAAGATGTGATGAAGTGCAGACATGGGCTAAGATCAGGCAATCGGTACTATGAACACCAGACTTTCGGAAAAGCAAGGTCTTTTTCATATTTGGCTGTCATGTCCTGGCCATCAGGTTGGAAGTAGGTCTTAAAGGGGAAGGCACCACCAGACCCAGAAGTGCCTGTAGGTCCTTAGAAGTGATGATCCTACCAGACCAGCTTAGGCTAGAAACAGGAGTTCCAGGACCCTGTCGATTGTCCTTGGGGCTAAGTTGCAAAGTCGAAAGGGGTCAGATGTGTGGTGTCTATTGGCCTCCATCAGAAGAGTGAAGAAGCAGTTGCAGAGAGGGTTTGAGAGGAGGTAGGTGAGTAGCAGGCACATTTAGGCACCAGAGAGTTGGTTAAGGTGAGGTCCTGAAGTTGGAGGGTCCCTGGAAGCCCACAGGAAGCCAGGAGGATAGAGAGGAGGAACTGGTAATTGACAGGTGGTGGAATTTGTAGTTCCTGGATGAGACACTGGCCTAAGACAAGACACGGTGGGGCACGGATGAAGTAGAGTCTAGGAGAAGTAGAGTCTAATTTGTGTCCCCTTGAATGTGGACTGAGTTCTTTGACTCACCTGTGGCCTGCAGAATAAGGTGAAAGCGAAGCTTCCTGATCTCCGTGGTGAGGTCAGCAAAGCCAGGCATCCTCTGTCTCTCTAGAATCCTTGCTCTCCATACTTACCCTCTCAGGATACTCATTCTGGGAACCCAGCCTTCATGCTATGATAAACCCAAGTGACGTGGAGGGGGCCCAGGTGACAGTCTAAGTGCTAAACCCATCCTTTGAATTTTCCCAGCCCAGGTGCCAGACATGTAGGTGAATAAATGATTCCAGCCTCCAGCCATACAAGTCACCATCAACCTTTCAATTCTCCAGTGTGGTCCCAGACATGGTGGAGTACTGTGTGTTGTTCGAATACCTGGCCGCACAGTTGATAAGCATGATAAAATGGTTATTATTTTACACTGTACATTTGGGGTGGTTTATTATACAGCAGTAGGTTTCTGGAACAGGTCTCAAACTTTCAAAAGCAAGTTTTTCCTATCAGGGGATGAGAGCTGGGTGTCGGAGTGGGCTGGGGGCAGGTTGGCGCAGGACTCGAGATTACGCGTTTCTCTGCATCTGTCCACAGGCAGCCCATCTGCAGCACATGCCTTCAGTCCAGGTAACCTCCTGGAGGTGGAGCCCAGCCTTGAGCCTCAGCCCAGTTGACAGCTCTTGCCAGTCTCTAGTTCCCAAGACTGGGCACTGCTTTCCCCCAAGTTCTACTTGATTCCTGAATATTCTGGACTGTCTTCAACTAAGCTACTGTCCAGGGCCTTGTTCCAGCCCTGGAACATCATAACATTTAATAATAATGCATGCTTTATAAGTGAATGATATATTTTATTTAAATGAATATAAACTGAACAAATTTTATAAAAACATGTGATTCACATGGGGATGGCTATACGCTTTCTGTCTCAGATTCCTCAGACGTTAGGGCCTGAGTCTTCTGTATCAGATTTGACTTTGCCACCCTTTGGACTTTGTGATTTGAATAGTTCTTTTTGCAGAATTTGTTCTTCTCTCGCAAACCTCAGTTTTTGCTCTTAAGGCCTGCAATTGAAGTTCCTCTATATTATTGAGGATCATATCCTTTACTTAAAGTCAACTGATTGTAGATGATGACTACATCTATGAAGTGCCCTCAAAGCAAAACCTAGATTAGTATTTGATTAAATAACTGGGTATATAGTCCAACTAAGTGGACACACAGACCAGCCATCACAGATGTGGACATCTTTGGTGGGAGTAGTTCTCTGCCTTTCACAGGTGAGAACAATGGAAATGATAGGAATAACCATCCTCCCCTCTAAGAGTCTGAGGTGGGTCCTTAGAAGGGAGGATATTCCACAAACCACTAAACACCCAGAAGAGACGATTCTAGAGATGGAAATTTCCCGTATGAAGGAAGGCAATACGTTCAGCTTACATTTGGAGGTTGGAAAGGGGGTTTCCAAGAGGTACTCATAGGGGCTAACAGTTGGAGGAGAGTAAGAGGGTAGCAAGAATCACCCTTGAGACTCCCTCCCACATTGTTGATGGGAATGTAAATTGGTGCAGCCACTATGGAAAACAGTATGGAGGGTCCTCCAAAAACTAAAAGTAGAACAACCATATGACCCAACATTTCCACTCCTGGGCACATATCCAAAGAAAACAAAAACGTTCATTCAAAAAGATATATGCACCTCCATGCTCATAGTAGCACTATTTACAATAGCCAGAATAGAAACAACCCAAATGTCCAGATGAACGGATAGAGAAGATGTGGTATATAAAAAGTGGAGTACTACTCAGCCATTAAAAAAAAAGAATGAAATAATGCCCTTTGCAGCAACATGGATGGATCTAGAGATTATCATCCTAAGGGCAATAGGTCAGGCAGAGAAAGACAAATACCATATGATGTAACTTATTTGTGGAATCTGAAATATGACACAAGTGAATTTATCTGTGAAACAGAAACAAACTCACAGACACAGAGAAGGAACTTGTGGTTGCCCAGGGGAAGGGGGTGGGGAAGAATGAAGTGGGAGTTTGAGTTTAGCAGATGCAAACTGTTGTGCAGAGAACGGATAAACAAGGTCCTACTGTATAGCACAGGGAACTATATTCAATAGTTTATCAATAACCTGTAATGAACCATAAGGGAAGAGAATATTTAAAAAGGAGGACTTCCTGATGGTACAGGGGATAAGAATATACCCGCAAAAGCAGTGCACAGTGGTTCCATTCCTTGTCTGGGAAGATTCCACATGCCTCGAAGACACTAAGCCCGCATACCACATCTAGTGAGCCGCGCTCTAAAGCCCACAAACCGAAATTACCAAAGCCCGTTGTCCTAGAGACTGTGGTCCACAACAAGAGAAGCTGTTTCAGTGAGAAGCCCGAGCACCCCGATGAAGAGTAGCCCCTGCTTGCCGCAGCTAGAGAAAGCCCATGTGCAGCGAAGACCCAACACAACCAAAAACAATTTTTAAGAAAGAATATTAAAAAGGAATGTGTGTACGTATAGCTGAATCCTTTTGCTGTTCAGCAGAAATGAACACAGCACTGTCAATCAACTATACTGTAATAAAATAAATGTTTCAAAAAAGAGGGCACCACCCTTGGAGTCCACGTAGTGGAGTGAAGCCTCAGCCAGCTCCAAAGGCTCTTAGGCGTGTCCGATCAGGAGACGCTAATTGACAAAACTCCAACTTTTTGGAAACATCTCCACGTTTTCTCTACCACAATCAGGAATCGATCCCCAAAGTCCTGTGTGCTCCTTTGCGGGGAGCAGTTCTGAAGTTAAGTGGACCATCTTCTGCTCCTTGGTCAGCAGGCTTAGGGAGAGGCGAGGATGCAGAAAAATCACCCCGGGGTTTAGAGTGGAGGTGGCAGCTGCTGCAAAACGGGAAAGAAGACAGAGTTTTTGGGTCTGTGACCACAAGGGAATACACAGCTTCCTGGTCTGGGCTGAAGAAGAGGCCTCGGTGCTGAGGAGTACTTGACAATCATGCACGCGACCCCCCAAACACCCGGAGAGCTCTGGGGAGCACGGGGGTCCTTGACTCCCACCGCTAAGCTTGTTTCGCACCCTGGATCTCAAGGCCCATCAGCATGTCCCCAGCAGAGCCCGGACTATTGAAACTCATGTGTTTCAAGCTTTGCTGATAAATGATTGGTGGAGTTGGGGCTGGATCAGCTGCTCTCGAACAGGGTCCCCCAACCTCCGGGATCTAATGCCTGATCATCTGAGGTGGAGCTGATGTAATAAAAATGGAAATAAAGTGCACAATACATGTAATTTGCTTGAATCACCCTGAAATCCTCCCCATGGCCAGCCCAGGGAAAAACTGTCTTCCACCAACCCGTGCTAATAACTCTTTCCTTAGGGGACACTTGTAAAGCTTGTGCCCTTGGCTGATAAAGAAATTGTGCCCCAGGAGTCAGGGGGTGACAGAGCTCAGGAGGAGCAAATTAAAGTTATTGTGAGGTAGCCCCAGTGTGTTCCCGAAAGGTATGAGCTGAACACCCTCACTACCAAACCCAGCTAGAAGGAGAGCCTGTGAGAGGTGAGAGGACTTTGAGTGGAATTTAAAAAAAAAACACAACATTTCTAGCAGCTTCCAAAAGCAATGAGCAGAGTGGATCCTGCAAGTGCCTGGAGGTTTGAACGTAGAAGTGACGGCAGTTCAAGGTTCCAGATATCCATCCAGAAAAATAAGAAATAGAATCAATGAAAGTTTTTCAGGCTGAGACTCCCTCTGTCCAAGTCTAGTCATTTGCCATCTGGTGTATGTGTCCCAAGTTATTTTCCACTAACTAAATATATCTGGGGCCATTTGGTCCCATGATCCCATGTTAGGAAAGATTGTGTGCTTTAAAGTGCAAGTTGAGTACTGAAATGAATGTCCTTGGGGGCAGTTCAGGGTCCCCAAAGGGACTTGCAGATGGTCGCCCAACAAGGCTGAAGGGAACCCACAGGGGTGGCAGTTTATGGACTGAAAGGTATGTGGCCGCAGTCACCATGCGCCATGCATGGGAGTTTCAAATGTGTCCTTATCTGGAAACGTCAGCGTTCTCTAGGTGTGAGGAGGGGCCACACCTGCTGGAACCTGGTTGCACTGGTCGAGTTGCTTTTGTGGAGCCCCATGAGGCTTGCGGGGGCTCCCTTCAGAACATCTGTGAAGCCAACAGAGCATCTGGCCTTGCGTGTGCCCACAGACCACCCCCCCGCCTTCCTGCCTCGTGCCACTGTCGTCTCTCAGAAGCACGACTTGCCTTGCCTCTGGAGGAGTTTATCCTTCACGAGGATGACTAGTTGGATGAGAAATCCCAAATTTCCTGGACTCCGCAGCCATTACAGTGGAAACAAGAAGCAAAGCGGGGACCTGGTTAAGATGGGGAGACCATTTGTCAGGTCCTTGCGTGGCTTATTTTTCTGGCCACACAGCGGACTCCCCTGCCGGGAGCGGGCAGCAGCATACTCCTCTGTGACCGTGCTCACGCGTGGGGTGCCGTTCAGCAGGTCGGAGCTGCATCTGGTGACGAGCAACGGAATCCAGGGCCCTGTCAGGGAGGATCAAGTGTGTCTGCTCTCAGAAGGCCACGCGGGGTGGGCGTGAAGGGCTGCCAGGAGGCCAGAGAGAGAATTTTATGCCTTTTCCCTGGTCTTCTCTCCCTTATTGTGTGATGCAGGCAATCTGATTCCTAAAGCTTCCTTGTATGTGTCCTTGCCTCTCTCCTGACACCAAAGCACCGGTCATTTTCTCCTCTGTTGCAAACACCCGCTTGCTGGACTCTTCTGTCTCAACCTCATCCCCTCTGGCTTGCCCCCACCCGAGTCCCCTCAGGCTTGGTCAGTTCACTCCACTGCCTGGAATCCTTCAACAAAACCACCTTGACTCTCCACCACAAGCTCCTAACTTTTGCTTTGAACCGAGAACAAAATGTAATAAAAATGTTCTTGCTATATGCACATTATAAAAACTGGGCAACAAGGTCCTACTGTACAGTGCAGGGAACTCTGCTCAGTGACACGTGAGAGACTGGATGAGCGGGGAGTTGGCGGGAGAATGGACACACGTATATGAAGGGCTGAGTCCCTGCACGGCGCACCTGAAACCCTCACAACGTTGTTACTCGCCTGTGGAAGTTGTGAAAGCATTAGTCGCTCAGTTGTGTCTGACTCCTGGTGACCCCATGGACTGGAGCCTGCCAGGTTCCTCCATCCAGGGGATTCTCCAGGCTACGCTCCAATGTAAGACAAAAAGTTAAAAAAGAAAAAAAAAAAAAACCACCTAAATTAAGGTTTAAAGAAAAAAAATACTGGGCAATATAGATAAACACAAAGAAAAAGCTGAAATTCACCTGTAATGATGCCATACAGAGATAACAGCTGCAAATACTATATTATCTAACAGGAATGTCCTCTGGGAACGATTAAATCACCAAGGTGAACACCTACGTTACAGTGGCTTTGAGACAACATCTCACAACTGGGTGTCCCTCTGACAGCTCTCCCACAAAGGCTCCCTCAGCTATCTCTGAGTCTCCCATGTGAGCTTAGGGGGAAGTCAGCCCTTGATCCTCCAGTTCAGTTTCCTGGTGGAGATGCTGCTACATTCCAGCCCTTTGGGAAGGTGTCTCGGCGCCAGGTGTCACCAGGGGAACCCTGATTCCCGATCCTCCCACTGGACACAGTGGCTCTGTGAGCTGACACAGTGGGGCGACTGAGTCTCTGGTTCTTTCCCTTCTTTCTTCCATTCTCTAAGCTCTTCCCAGGCACCCAGGCATCCAGAGCACACACAAAAAGGAAAGGAAACCTTAGTAATACTACAAAACATCTTCCTCTTTCAGGAACCAAAATCCCACAAAATCTCCCCAGTATGTGCTAGCAACCGCCTCGTGTGCTTTCTGCATGCCAGGCTCGGTTCTAAGCACTTCCCATAGATTAGTTCCTTTAATCTCCTTTAATTGGTACTATTGTGCCTTCATTTTACAGGTGAGAAAATGAACGCACTGAGAGTTTATCATGGTTTAGGACCCAAGTGTTCACAGCTGGTAAGTCTCAGAGCTGGGACTGGAGCCCAGATAGACTGGGCTTAAGCGTCCACGATCCCAGGGTTCGCGTGTACTAATTCCGAAGACGGCGATCCAGGGGAACATTTACTTGGGTGCCGTATTACAGGTGGCTCTCCTTCTCAATGCACAGGTTCACATCCGTAAGCCCAAACTTCTCAACACTGCCCGCAAGGCCGAGATGCCTCAATGCTGCAGAGTGCCCTGTCCCTGCTCCCCACCCCCCACCCCGAGGGGCAGGTCCTCTGAACCCCAGGGCCCCGCCGCCCTCTGGAGCTCTCACACTCCCCCAGGTCTCTCTGCCTTCACACGTGACTACTCTCCTTGCCCTTGATATCTGTGTTGTTGGTGGGCTGGGTGGTCTTCCCAGTCCCAGTCCGGTGCTGTGGAGTCTCAGGCCTTCCTTGACTTCTCCAGAAGCTCCATGCCCCCTCCTCCCCACTGCCAGCCCTAAGGCTGCTCAAGGACCAACCCACAGTCTCAGAGTTCAGTGGGAAATAACACTCGGCTTTATTTACCACTTCCTTGGGGCCTGCCACAGCATTAATGAACTCATCTTAATAAACTCATTACCTTTTACAGATTAATATTTGCTGTATTTTCAGCATTTTCTAGGAAAGATGATTCCATTGCTTTTCTTACTGGTCAATTCCAGTTCCCACACCTCCCACTTAGAACCTTCTTTCCTAGTTAATCTGTGTGTTCTCTTTTTCCCTCTCCGCAACAGTTACCACAGGCTCTGCTTCTCCTGTGCAGAACTGTGCAAAAATGGATTATGGAATATACCCAAGATGACGGGATGTCATAAACAGTCCTGGAAACACAAGTGCCAAGACACGCTGGTTGAGAAACAGCTCCCAGCTCCACCCCACCCTTCTGGGAGGAGAAACAAGTTCTACCTTTTTACAGGGAACATTAAAGCTAGCTTTCAATCTTCACTGTTTTGAGAGGTGAAACCTCCAGATCTGCATTATCTTTTAATTAAGTCCTACCACATAAGAGACAGCATGGAAACACTTCTGATTCAAGTCAAATAAAAGTTATGTCAAAATCCAATCTCTGAAGTTCTCATCACAAGAAAAAAATTATCTTCCATTTCTTTAATTATGTATTTATATGAGATGATGAATGTCCACCCAACTTACTGTGATAATCACTTGATGATGTATGTGAGTCAAATCATGATCTATGATCTTTAAACTTCTACAGTGCTGTGTGTCAACTAGATCCCAATAAAACTGGAAGAGAAAAATCCAGTCTCTGAGATTGTGGTCTAGAGATCCATTTTCTTTACAATTGTCCTTTCTTTGCCTAGTTTTTTGAGTGGGAGGGAGGTTATTGACTTAAGTATTTTCTCATTAAATAATTACCATTCCTTTCACCTCTTTGGGGGCTTCCCTGGTGACTCAGACGTTAGAGAATCTGCCTGTAATGCGGGAGACCTGGGTTCCATCCCTGGATTGGCAAGATCAACCAAGGGATGAAGGGAGAAGGGAATGGCTACCCACTCCAGTATTCTGGCCTGGAGAATTCCCTGGACAGAGGAGCTTGGCAGGCTATAGTCCATGGGGTGGCAAAGAGTTGGACACGACTGAGCAACTTTCACTAACTTTCTTTCGAATCATCCATCTTCCCAGTGTGTTTCCTGAGCCCACTTTAGGCTGTGGGGGTGTCTATTGGATGCTGGGGAAATGCTCCAGGGAATTTACATGTACCAAACTTTCATTCATGTCAGCAAGAGCTCCTCACTCTTAAATACTCCTCATCAAGCAACAAAAAAGCCGTGTTCACGTGGGAAACCCAGGGCAGCAGAAGCTGGCTTGAACACAGAGCAATCCAATGGGTGACTCCTCTAAATCAGAGGGTACCCCAGATGATCGGATATCTGGATGTAGTATGGTTGCTTTGGCTACAAGTCACAGATATAAGATTCTCTGCTGTAGGGGAATGACTAGCATTCTTGGGCATAGGCTAGCTTCTACTGAAGCTCTCAGCATTGAATCACTCTGACATCCTTCTTGCATCTTTGGGTCAACCAGACTCAGGGCTGACATGCCTGCTGTCTCCAGCTCTTGCCCACCTGGGAGCTGTGTTCCTCCCTCCATACTCTCTGGAACATCTTCCTCTTTCTGGGCATGTCTCAGTTCAGTTCAGTTGCTCAGTCACATCCGACTCTTTGCAACCCCATGAATTGCAGCATGCCAGGCCTCCCTGTCCATCACCAACTCCCGGAGTTCACTCAAACTCACGGCCATCGAGTCAGTGATGCCATCCAGCCATCTCATCCTCTGTCATCCCCTTCTCCTCCTGCCCCCAATCCCTCCCAGCATCAGAGTTTTTCCAATGAGTCAGCTCTTCGCATGAGGTGGCCAAAGTACTGGAGTTTCAGCTTTAGCATCATTCCTTCCAAAGAAATCTCAGGGCTGATCTCCTTTAGAATGGACTGGTTGGATCTCCTTGCAGTCCAAGGGACTCTCAAGAGTCTTTTCCAACAGCACAGTTCAAAAGCATCAATTCTTCCGTGCTCAGCTTTCTTCACAGTCCAACTCTCACATCCATACATGACCACAGGAAAAACCATAGCCTTGACTAGATGGACTTTTGTTGGCAAAGTAATGTCTCTGCTTTTGAATATGCTATCTAGGTTGGTCATAACTTTTCTTCCAAGGAGTAAGCATCTTTTAATTTCATGGCTGCAGCCACCATCTGCAGTGATTTTGGAGCCCAGAAAAATAAAGCCTGACACTGTTTCCACTGTTTCCCCATCTATTTCCATGAAGTGATGGGACAGGATGCCATGATCTTCATTTTCTGAATGTTGAGCTTTAAGCCAACTTTTTCAC
>SJYQ01095414.1:23546-34475 GCA_006410935.1 Redunca redunca | reverse complement strand
ACCTCATTCCATAGTTCATCAGGCACTCTATCAGATCTAGGCCCTTAAATCTATTTCTCACTTCCACTGTATAATCATAAGGGATTTGATTTAGGTCATACCTGAATGGTCTAGCACTTTTCCCTACTTTCTTCAATCTAAGTCTGAATTTGGCAATAAGGAGTTCATGATCTGAGCCACAGTCAGCTCCTGGTCTTATTTTTGTTGACTGTATAGAGCTTCTCCATCTTTGGCTGCAAAGAATAGAATCAATCTGATTTTGGTGTTGACCATCTGGTGATGTCCATGTGTAGAGTCTTCTCTTGTGTAGTTGGAAGAGGGTGTTTGCTATGACCAGTGCATTTTCTTGGCAAAACTCTATTAGTCTTTGCCCTGCTTCATTCCGTATTCCAAGGCCAAATTTGCCTGCTACTCCAGGTGTTTCTTGACTTCCTACTTTTGCATTCCAGTCCCCTATAATGAAAAGGACATCTTTTTTGGGTGTTAGTCTTCAAAGGTCTTGTAAGTCTTCATAGAACCGTTCAACTTCAGCTTCTTCAGCGTTACTGGTTGGGGCATAGACTTGTGATATTGAGTGGTTTGCCTTGGAGATGAACAGAGATCATTCTGTCATTCTGAGATTGCATCCAAGTACTGCATTTTGGACTCTTTTGTTGACCATGATGGCTACTCCATTTCTTCTGAGGGATTCCTGCCCGCAGTAGTAGATATAATGGTCATCTGAGTTAAATTCACCCATTCCAGTCCATTTTAGTTCGCTGATTCCTAGAATGTTCCACGTTCACTCTTGCCATCTCTTGTTTGACCACTTCCAATTTGCCTTGATTCATGGACCTGACATTCCAGGTTCCTATGCAATATTGCTCTTTACAGCATCGGACCTTGCTTCTATCACCAGTCACATCCACAGCTGGGTATTGTTTTTGCTTTGTCTAGTTCCTTCTTAAAAGTCATTTTTTGCCAGAATTAATTGATACTTTTTGCTCCAACGTCTTTGCCCCTCTTCATCTTTCTTTCCCTGTTCAACCAAAATAGTAAAAGCCTGCCCAGGTTATGCGCCGCACCAATGATGTGCTGCTGCTGCTGCTGCTGCTAAGTCGAGTCAGTCGTGTCCAACTATGTGCGACCCCAGAGACGGCAGCCCACCAAGCTCCCCCGTCCCTGGGATTCTCCATGCAAGAACACTGGAGTGGGTTGCCATTTCCTTCTCCAGTGCATGAAAGTGAAAAGTGAAAGTGACATCGCTCAGTCGTGTCCGACTCCTAGCGACCCCATGGACTGCAGCCCACCAGGCTCCTCCGTCCATGGGATTTTTCCAGGCAAGAGTACTGGAGTGGGGTGCCATTGCCTTCTCTGACCAATGTGCTCCCAGCTCTTATCTGCTGAGCATTTATCTCATGCCAGATGCTGTGGGAATATACACAGTCTACAACACAAAACCCAAACTGCTAAGTGTGTATACCTTACATTTGAGGAAACTGAGACTCAGTTCCAATGATTCTTTGGGGTCACAGACTTAGCAAATGTTAGAGCTGAAATTGGATCCCAGGACTAACCCAAAGCATACACCTGATTTTTCTATTATTTTTAAATGTGACAAATAAATTAATGTCCATAAAATACATTTTTGATGTATATAAATGCAGTGTTTATTTGCATGTTTTTTTGGTCTTTATGACTTGTAAAGATTGAAGCCTTTCCTCAAAGATGAAAATTTGCTCAAATACCAAGCGCTATCTGGATCTGAGGTTTGTCCTCTGTGGATGCGTGACTTTTTTGAGCTTTAGTCAGAAGAATCTCCATGACACTGGGGTGAGGCTGCTCCCAGACCCTCTCAGTGGATGTACACATATACGTGTATGTGGATATCCAGGTGGCGCTAGTGGTAAATACTCTGCCTGCCAATGTAGAAGGCATTAAGAGATGTGGGTTCAATCCTTGGGTCAGGAAGATCCCCTGGAGGAGGACAAGGCACCCCATTTTAGTAGTTTTGCCTGCAAAATTCCATGGACAGAGGAGCCTGATGGGCTACAGTGTGTGGGGTCTCAAAAGATTCAGACATGACTGAAGTGACATAGTAGGCACAGATACATAGGGTCATGCATTGGAGAAGAAAATGGCAGCCCACTCCAGTGTTCTTGCCTGGAGAGTCCCAGGGATGGGGGAGCCTGGTGGGCTGCCGTCTATGGGGTCGCACAGAGTCGGTCACGACTGAAGCGACTTAGCAGCAGCAGCAGCAGATGTATGTATTCCCTATGTGTGAAAGCGTTGAATTGGTTGCTCAGTCCTGTCTGACTCTTGGCGACCCCATGGACTGTAGCCGGCCAGGCTCCTCTGTCCTTGGAATTCTCCAGGCAAGAACACTGGAGTGGGTTGCCATTCCCTTCTCCAGGGGATCTTCTCCACACAGGGATCGAACCTGGGTCTCCCATATGGCAGGCAGATTTTTCACCGCCTGAACCACCAGGGAAGCCTATTATATATTCCCATACATATGTACACACGTGTGTGTCCGACCACATACATAGATATATATCCATATCTACATTCATTTTATTATCCAACTTGAGTTCTTATCAATACCTCTAATTCATCCAATTTTCTCCCTTCCCATTTTGTAACTCCTTTTCTGACAATGAGGAAGCTGATTTCCATTTTCCTCCATTCATTCACTTTCTGAATAAAGCCCCGCCTCCGCGTGTAGTCAGTCTCCAGTTACTGACCCCACCCTGTGGATGTCCTTGTCTCCTGCCAGGGCTCTGACCCCAGACGTGCACCAGCCCCAGCTCCCTACACAGACACCACCGTTCTTGGCCCCACTAATGGTTTTGGGACCGAATTATCCAAGAGGCAAAGAAGGAAAGAAGGCCAACAAACGTCTCTACCTAACTTTGGAATGTCTGGAATGCAGTTATTAATATAATTACTGCTGATTCGGGCACCCATGTCAGCTCTGCATCTGTCTGGACTTATTGCTAGATCTCCTTCATATGGGTCATATTTTCCTTCCTTGCATGACTGGTGTTTGTTTTTTACTGAATGTCAGACACTGTGAACTTTGTCTCCTTGGGTATTCTGCTATTCTGTAATATCTTGGACTCTGCTCCAGGAGGCAGTTAAGTTTGCTGTAAACAGTGCGATCCTTTTGGGCGTTGCTTTTAGGCTTAGTTGGGGCTTCCCTGGTAGCTCAGTTGGTAAAGAATCCGCCTGCAATGCAGGAGACCCTGGTTCAATTCCTGGGTCAGGAAGATCTGCTGGAGAAGGGATAGGCTGCTCACTCCATTATTCTTGGGCTTCCCTGGTGACTCAGCTGGTAAAGAATCCGCCCACAATGAGGGAGACCTGGAAGGGAGAGGCTACGCACTCCAGTATTCTGGCCTGGAGAATCCCATGGACTATGCAGTCCATGGGGTCGCAAAGAGTGGGACACGAATGAGGGACTTTCACTTCCCCTTTCAGGCTTTGTTAAGAGTCCCGAGCACTGCTCCGTTGAGGGCTAACCACCCTTCACACCAGAGGCCCTTCTGATGGCTCCAGCCAGTGCCCGTGACTCAGCGGGCTCCTGCCCTGGCTAGTGCCAACAGCCCTGGGCGGGGCCTGGGTGAGCTCGGCCCGTCACCTCTCTCGCTGGCCGCACATCATTTCCTCCTAAATACAGCTGCTCGGGACCCAGCTGAGACTCAGGGAGGCCCACCGCGTTCTCTGTGTATAGCTCTCTCCTCTGGGGGTCTCCGTCCTGAGGGCTGAACCCCCGCTGGGGGCAGGGCTTCCGCATCTCCCTGACTCTCGTGGGCTCTCTCTCTTCCAGGTTCCTCCTCCCAGTGCCGGCCTGGGACTCGCTCAGTGCCCAAGGCGACTGAGTGTCCAGCTCGTGTGTTTCCTTTCTCAGGGATCACTGTCCACGGCCCGATGTCCAGTGGCCTGAAAAGCAGAGTGTCATACTTTCTGTGTGTGTGTGTTGCTATTGTTTCAGGCAGAAGGCTAGCTCTGGTTCCTGTTACTCCATCGTGGGTAGAAATGGAGTAATAGCAGCATGTATTTAAGATGAAAAATTAAAAATAACTCTTACACTCTTAAGGTATTTCTCAATTCAGATTCAATGCCAACAATAGGTGTGCTAAAGGTTCCTTATTGTTTCAACATTAGGAGATTATGAAATGATCCTGAGAGATAGCAAAGAGCCTCTTAGATTCTGGTTGAACAGTAGTAGTTAGAAGCACTCCTGAATCGATTTCTGATAACTTACTTTAAAAAAATCTGTGCTAATTCTTATGGAACATCCATAATATGCCCATAACTATGCTCTCGCATTTGGGAAGCACCCAGTCCTACTCTGAAAGAACTTGTGGAGACTTCCCTGGCCATCCAGTGGTCAAGACTCCTTTCCATTGCAGGGAGGGTAGGTTTGATCCCTAATCGGGGAACTAAAATCCTGCCCAAAAAAAAAAAGAAATTGCAGCTTCTTGGAGAGACAAGACATAAATTCATACACATACAGTGAAATTGCAGGCTATTACTGTTAATGTTTATGTGACTGATGATGATGACAATAAGTGATAAAACATCTCGTGCAAGAATTTATCTTCCTGATAATGGCCATAACCATAAAACTCTTCAACAGATTAACATTCGCGTCTCTACTGGCTTGCCTGGCAAGAACGAAAAGTTTGCATGTCGTGGTAAAGATGGTGGATAGAGTCTCTCCAGGCTTATTTCAGCTTCTTCGAGTAGGGTGCTTACTCCTACTACAAAAAATGGAAGGCTGAGCACGCCTGTCCCCAGACTCCCTGGCAGCTTAGGGTCTCGAAATTCTTTGGGTTTCACCCATGAGATGGCTTCACACGAGAAATGTATGTGAAGCTGAGTAAGTGAGAAGTGGGGCCAGGGCGTTGGCTGGTCTGGATGGCAGCAGTCCTGCTGATCCACGTATCACAGCCCAGGCAGTTTGTCCAGGAAGTAACAACATGGCAAAAGCTTCCAGGGGCTTCCCTGGTAGCTCAGATGGTAAAGAATCTGCCTGCCAGGCAGGAGACCCTGATTTGATTCCTGAGTTGGGAAGATCCCCTGGAGAAGGGATAGCCTATTTATTCCAGTATTCTTGGGTTTCCCTGGTGGCTCAGATGGTAAAGAATCTGCTTGCAGTGCGGGGGACCTGGGTTCGATCCCTGGGTTGGGAAGATCTCCTGGAGAAGAGGCATGGCAACACACTCCAGTACTCTTGCCTGGAGAACTCCCATAGAGGAGCCAGGCGGGCTGCAGTCCATGAGGCTGCAAAGAGTCACATACGACTGAGTGACTAAGCATGGCACAGCAACAGGTTCCTGAACCCTGGACTGAGGTTAGACCGCCCTGGGCTAGAGCGGCGGCTGTTGACTAAGGGGCCGTTCTGTACCCAGGGGCACTTAGCAGTCTGGAGACTTTTTTAAAGTATTGTATTTTATTTATTTATTTGGCTGAGTGAGGTCTTAGTCGCAGCAGACGGGATCTTCATTACATCATTCGCCGTCTTTCGTTGCGGTGCAGGGAGTCTCTTTGACACGGTGCACAGGCTCAGGGGTTGCCGCACACAGGTTTAACTGTCCCGCAGCATGTGGGATCCTGCTTCCCCAACCAGGGATCAAACTGGTGTCCTCAGCACCACAAGGTAGACTCTTAGCCCCTGGACCACTGGGGAAATCCTCTGGAGATCTTTTTGATGGTCATGACTGAGGATGCGCTCTCACACATCCAGTGGGCAGAAGTCATGGATACTGTGAACCCTCCTGCAAGGCACAAGAAGGTCCTGCAAAAAAAGAATCAATCTGTCCCACATGCCAACAGTGTCTGTCCTGAGCGGGGCCATTTGGATACACGCACCCTCGACGGCCTGGGCAGGTTCAAGGGGGCCTTGAAGCGAACATAGAGATTTGAACCTCTTGGATTACACCCTTTTGTGAGTTTCTAGGTTATATGAACAGGGCTCGCTTTGGGAAGAAAGCAGGTTCACTTCCGATAAAGCCTCTTAAGCAAAAAGAAACAAACCTAGCTGATAGGTGAACACCAAAAAGTATGCAGGATCACTTCTACAGTCATCCTGAGAATCAGTCCTGAAGGTCCTACTTAAAGCCTGCCTTTCTCACCCCTCACACAATTTTGCAAGCACCTAATTCTTTGGATTAAATTCCTTTTCTGCATAAGGTACCCATGGCAGTTTTTAATCTGCCATTGAACTCTGATATACAAGTCACTGCCCGAACTGATCCCTGGATGATTCCTCCGTTGAAAAACCACATCGAAGGTAATTCTGTGCTAACAAACTGTGAGAGGAGATAAGCCCTTGCCTACTTGTTTGTTTCTCTCCTTTTCTTTTACCCACAGAGACGCCCGTGGATCTGTCTGCAGAATATGTGTCACGTGCTTGCTTTGTTGTAAGATACAAGAAACTGAAGATGTGCAGAAATTAAGAAGAGGGTGGCAGGGGCCTTTCCTGATTTATCAGGATAGAAGTAACCAGCAGGCCATGTTAAAATAGAAACAAAAAAGAAATCAAGGGTTCACAATGGGCTGGTGTGGCCCTAAAAGGGTAAGGGAGCTAAGTGTTTTTAGACCATACCTCCTTTAAAAAATGTTTTAAAATAATTTTATTTATTTCTTTTGGCTGTGCTGGGTCTTCGTTGCTGCACGAGGGCTTTCTCCAATTGCAGTGAGCGGGGGCTACTCTTTAGCTGCGGTGTTCGGGCTTCTCATTTCAGGGGCTTCTCTTGCTATGGCACAGGGGCCCTAGGCCACATGGACTTCAGCACTTGCAGTTCCTGGGCTCCAGAGCACAGACTCAATAGTTGTGGCACATGCGCTTAGTTGCTTCACAGAATATGGGATTCTCCTGGACCAGGGATTGAACCTGTGTCTCCTTCACTGGCAGGCGAATTCTTTACCACTGAGCCACCAGGGAAGCCCAGATCTTGCCTCTTACTATTTCCCAACTGATGTCATTCCCACCAACACGGACAACAGAAAGGATGAACTAAGCATGAGCTGTTGTTTCTTTTCCTCCTTCTTCCCTATCCTTTATCTATTTCCCCCACTTTGGCTGTGCCACTGGCCCATGAGATCTTAGTTCTCTGACCAGGAATCAAACCCTTGCCCCTTGCATTGAAAGTGTGGAGTTTTAACTGCTGGACAGGCAGGGAAGTCCTTCCTTCTTCCATATTTGATGGGGGATAAGTATCACAGGTGGCTTAATCAAAACCAGGATCATTCCAAATTTCTTTTACTTATCTGAGCTAAGTCAGTGGCATTTGGAAATGAGGACACTGGAAGTATCTAGGGGGACAGGAAAAGGGGAAAAGTCAGTGATGATTCCCAGAATTCTGGCTTGGATGATCAGAGTGGTGGAATCACTGACTGATATAAGGATAAAGTCAGAGCAGGCAGGCTTGGTACATAATTTACAGGGCTCGCTGAAAAATGAAAAGGCAGGTCCCTAGTTCAACATGCAGGGAGAACTCTTTCCTTTCTTCCACGGTGTCTCTCTTAACTTGTGGTCTTTATTTCCTGCTTACTGTCACAGTCTCTTGGGCACAGGGATACACATAGAGAGGGTCAGACTGTACAGATGACAAGGCAAAGAGCAGCCAGGTTACACTCCTGCCAACCAGCGGCCAGCACCCCTGGAACTCAAGCCAGGCAGCTCCCCTTCCCTTGAGGCCTCAGACCCAACCTAGCCACAGGTCAACTGCCTGCATAACTAGAATATGGTTACTTCTGTACCACGACGCACTAGGTACCTGGACAGGGGTGGGCAAGAGGCTCACACAGCTGCCAAGATGCTCCCTGAATCTATCCAGGCGCTGCCAGCCTGGTGCTGGGATGGCCACTGCTTTGCCCTGATACACACAGTGAGCATGCCCATCCCCCTTGCACTCATGCTCAGGATCTCCCCACTGGGGACAGGGGTGCAGAGTCACAGGAGATGGAAAGCAGAGGCCCTCGGTGTGAGCAGCCAGGAGTGGGAGGTTGAGAACTGTCCGGGAACGCAGGGAGGTGGTGTGACACAGGACGGTGAGTGAACGCCAATCCACGAGCTCTGCTGTCTTGTAGGACTTCACCTACAGAACACAAATTTGAAGATATAAAGTTATTAAGAATTTCAAACAGCTAATGCAGAACATTAAATGCTAAGTGCAAGATGCTTCTGAGCTTGGGCCCCTGAGTGACTGCCTGGTGGAGGACCTGTTGTTATGGACTGAATGTCTATGTCCCCCCAGAATTCCTATATTGATGCTCTCTGCCCTCCAGTGTGGCTCTATTTGGAGACAGAGGCTTTAGGGGATGGTTAAGGTTAAATGAGGTCATAAGGGTGGGGCCCTAATCTAAGAAGATTGGTGGCCTTATAAGAAGAGGAACGCAGGCACACACTAAGGAAAGATCAAGTGAGCACACAGACAGCCAGGGAGAGGACCCGCAAGAGAACCAACCGTGGCAGCACCCTGAGCTCAGACTTCCAGCCTCCAGAACTGCAAGAAAACATTTCTATAGGCCAAGCCACCCAATCGGAGGTATTTTGTTATGGCAGGCAGCCTGAGCTGACTAAGGCACTTCTGAAGCCAGACCTGGGAGCAGGTTGTTTGAGAAACATCATGAATTCCATCGTGGGCCTGTTGAGATTTAAGGGACCTAAGTTAGAATCAACTGGCAACTTCTCATATATAGATTTACAGAGCCGTCAGCCAAGAGCGAGGCTGAGTGAGGCTAGAAATACCAGTTTGGGAGGCATTAACACATAAACAGCAATTAGACCCACTGATGGCAATGAGCTCATTCAAGCTTGACGTCTGCCATGAGAAGAGGATGAGGTTAGAAACCACAGTGAGGGTTGCCAACATTTAGGATGTGGCCAGAGGCGGACCCATCGCAGGGAGGACACCAACAGGCAAGGAGAGCTCAGAAAGGAAGGGAGGAAATTCAAGAGGAGACTGGCGTTCCAGATTCCTGGGTTCTGCATCTAGAGATGATGGTTTGGCAGATTTGGGGTGGGACCTGTATGGATGACGCTGATGCCCTGCCAAGTTTGGGAACCATGGAGAGAATGCAAATAACATGACTTGTATTCAGAGTGACCTGGGCTCCAATCCTGATTTTAGCTTTTTGAGCTGAAACAAGATACTGAAATCTCTTTGAGCCCTAGGCACCTCTTACAGAAAAAAGGGGTGGGGGTGGGGAGGGATGGCCCCCCTTTGTGGTACTGATTTGAAGATTGGAGATAAATGTGTGTAAATCACCCTGCACATAGTAAACGTTCAGCAAATAGCAGGCAATGCAGTGAATATAATGGATATAGACCACGCCCTTAATAAACAGCTTGACCTTGAGGTGCAGGAGAAAAGGGTACTAAGGGTCAAAGAGGGACAGTGTTTGGTTTGGTCTCAGTTTCATAAGATGGCTGAGATTTGCGCCTGTCTATAAGTGAGAAGCAAGAGAGGGAGCTGGGGTGTGATGAGCGTGAACATCTCTGAGTTGATGAGAGGAATTGTCTCCAAACCACAGGAGGAATGACCAGCTTCCGAAGGGAGAAGAAACCCCGTGGAAAAAATTTCCTTGGTACAGAAGCAGGACATGTGGGGGTTCCACTCTGAGTAATTTTAATTTTTGCCATGAAGTGGAAGGCAATATCATATGCCAATAGGGTAGAGTTCTTGAGAAGAGGTATAAGTTGGAAAAGAATGTGAAAGAAGTTCGAGGAATAGGAAAGCCAGATGACAAAAGGTACAAAGAAAAATTAACAGGAAGTGCCAAGGTCTTAGCTTAGGTTGTAGACCACAATTTTTTGTTTGTTTGTTTTTTTCTGTAATACATATGGCTTGATTCACCTAGCCTGTATATTTGAAATTAATAGATTCTACTACTGACATGTACTGAATGGTTAATCTGTGCCAGGCATCCTGAGCATGTGGAATCTTCACCACAACGCTGGATGTAGGTACTATTCATTAGCCCCATTTTACAGACAAAGAACTGAGACTTAGAAACTTTTAACTAATTTGCCCCCTAGGTCTGCTGCTGCTGCTGCTAAGTCGCTTCAGTCGTGTCCGACTCTGTGTGACCCCAGAGAAGGCAGCCCACCAGGCTCCCCCATCCCTGGGATTCTCCAGGCAAGAACACTGGAGTGGGTTGCCATTTCTTTCTCCAATGCATGAAAGTGAAAGGTGAAAGTGAAGTCGCTCAGTCATGTCTGACTCTTAGCGATGCCATGGACTGCAGCCCACCAGGCTCCTTTGTCCATGGGATTTTCCAGACAAG
The DNA here is from genome assembly GCA_006410935.1 of Redunca redunca. Taxonomy (NCBI): domain Eukaryota; kingdom Metazoa; phylum Chordata; class Mammalia; order Artiodactyla; family Bovidae; genus Redunca; species Redunca redunca. Next base: position 24,197 of record SJYQ01095414.1, on the reverse strand, counting down.
AGTACTGGAGTGGGGTGCCATCGCCTTCTCTGTGCCCCCTAGGTCACTTAGCTACTAAAGCAGGTTCTCAGCTTCAGGTCTGTCTGGTTCCAGAACATCTGTTCTTAACGGCAGCACGTGATGTATTCATTAGAATTAGGTTCTGGTGATGAAAGTGAAAGAGGAGAGTGAAAAAGTTGACTTAAAGCTCAACATTCAGAAAATGAAGATCATGGCATCCGGTCCCATCACTTCATGGGAAATGGATGGGGAAACAGTGGAAACAGTGTCAGACTTTATTGTTTTGGGCTCCAAAATCACTGCAGATGGTGATTACAGCCATGAAATTAAAAGACGCTTACTCCTTGGAAGAAAAGTTATGACCAACCTAGATAGCATATTCAAAAGCAGAGACATTACTTTGCCAACTAAGGTCCGTCTAGTCAAGGCTATGGTTTTTCCTGTGGTCATGTTATGGATGTGAGAGTTGGACTGTGAAGAAAGCTGAGCGCCGAAGAATTGATGTGTTTGAACTGTGGTGTTGGAGAAGACTCTTAAGAGTCCCTTGGACTGCAAGGAGATCCAACCAGTCCATTCTGAAGGAGATGAGCCCTGGGATTTCTTTGGAAGGAATGATGCTAAAGCTGAAACTCCAGTAGTTTGGCCACCTCA